>OZ022510.1:33903447-34486972 GCA_963989385.1 Ctena decussata | reverse complement strand
ATTTCAACTTAAAACAGTTATTTCAGAGAAGTCCCGGTTGCTCAGTGGGCTAGGCGCTGGCTTACTGATGAAGCGGACCCGGGTTCGAGCCCCGATTGAGGCGAGAATTTCTACCGTAAAAGGGGTTCCATTGCACACAACCTTTCATAATCACTCTGCCGTCGTCTTGATATGACTGAAATACTGTTGAACAGGACGTAAAATCACTAATTACCCATCCATCATCAGTTATTTCATGATTTTTTTCTACGCGCTCTGACATATAGTTTTGAGTATTATATATTAATCTCAAGCTATTAATTTCAATGTAATAATAAGAACATAAAAGGTAAATTATCATTCGTTTAAATCACCCCATGTTTGTAAAATCTCGCCATTTATCGAGATAAGACGCGTTATTTGAGCGTTATGCACATGGGCGGAACAATGTGAAAAAGGTCTTTTCCCATATTGCCTTCATCGTCTTTAGACCATATATATTTGACACAATATACAAAGTGGCATGTGCGCTAAGCGAAGACTCAGATCAGTCTGGGCATCCGCCAGTCTTCGCTATCGGCATGTATGTAGCTTAGACCCTAAGCTACCTTTTAAGCGCACAGCGGAGACTCTAAATCAGAATGGGTGAAGGTCCAGGCGGATCTGAGTCTTCGCTGGTCGCACATTTAGCTTTGTTTGTTTTGTCATGACATGGCTCATTTATTGCGACACGGTACTGTGGACGCGTGCCGTGTCATTAGTATTGTTTATTTAACGATGAATACCCCAGTTACATAAATCGACAAAGAGTAATAATCGAATTTGAGCCTTATTGAAGCATTTTCACTTTAAACATATGAGAAAACAAAAACGTGTTAACATGAAGACCGTCTGTGAAAAAAAAGAGCCAGCAAACAAAAATTATGTAACGCTACAAAAGTATACAGTTTTCTGGTTCTTACGAAGAGAACTATGCTACATCTAAAGTCCGCCGAATGCTTATTTTCAAACCCAAACAACAAATTAACAAAAATAAAGTTCTTCTTATGTACCAAAGCAGGCATCCCTTGCAAAGAAATTGAGAAATAAAATCGAATTAAAAAAAAAGATACTGAAAAATAACATTACAAAAAAATAAAGAATAAGAAACAAAAAAAGAAGAAAAAAAATACAATAGATAACTTATTAGCTTGTTAATGTAAAGACAATTAGATAATACAATTTCATAAAGTTCATAATAAACAGAAGCAGTAAAATACTACTGATTTTAAGGCGAATTCAGACAAATGGTTACAAATACATGAAGAGAGAGAGAGAGCGAGAGAGAGAGAGAGAGAGAGAGAGAGACTTAGTGTGGCTCTTAGCCTCGCAAAAACAATCGTTAATGAGCAACTACTGAGCAAAAGCTAAATTTCGAAACACACCGAAATTATATACTAAATAGCATTATACAATCATAAGATAATTGTCTTTAAATTCGGCACCAGTGATATAAATTATTTCACAAGTTAAAAGAAGTTTGCCGATCGACTTTTCATTTTCATGCAAAGCTAATTAGGCCGGATCAAAGACTGAACTTTGAATATGTTTGCATCAATTATTTTTCATTTTCATTCTTACATCAGAAAACTTTGATCTACATTATAGGGCAGCTCTGGACCAGAAAAAAATTTCATTCACCTTTTAGTTTCAAGCAGGCTGGATGAACCTACATTTGCATAATTTAGCTACTAGAAAATTCATTACCACAATATCCAATCATAAATTGTGTATCATACCCTTCATACATATAATCTTCGCCAAAGGCTATTACCTAAAGCCGCGTCGTCTATCGCCGAAGTTTGACGGAAACGCACGGAAACGACCGGCATACAAAAATCATTAATTAAAATTTGAACAAATAATGAAAAAAAGACCATTTTATCATTTAGCTAGACAAATGAAAAATACATCAGATAAAAATATATTCTTTCTTCTTATCTGATCCATTTGTGATGCATACCATTTTGTATCAATTTGATTATAAATAAGCGGTCGAATTCGTGTGCCCTGGTTGTTTTGCGGAGATTTTGTTATTTGTTTAATTAAATTTTATACCTCTAGATAATCATCGAAAAAAGACCATTTTGTACTAGTGCTAGAATCAAAATTAAAACACGATATTAAAGATAAAGAATTTTACTTTCTGATACCGTTTGTGATGTAAAAATATATTAAGAAAAATAAAAGTTATTAAGTGATAATGAAATTTCCCCATATTACCCGTGTATACCAAATTGGTTTACACCTGTAGAGGTACAAGTACGCAGTTTCTACACTATGCCTGCGCTGGCACACACCAACTTTGTTGGTTTTCCCGTGTCGCGGCTCAATTCTGCTCCTTGACGACACACAATGCACTTACGGCATGTGGAAATATCGAAAATACAATAAAACTGCATATCTCCCCAGTCTAATTAATATTGTCCAGTTCGCATAAAAAAGTCCATCGATCCTGAGATACGTTGAAGCCTGCCATCAACCTCAGTGTCCAGGGGCCGTATTCATAAAACGACTTAAGTGGTTGCTATGCTGTTGCTAAGGCTAAATTTCTTTGAAGGAGATTCCCTACAACTATGAAATTTGCTCTTACAAAGACTGTTCCTCCAGACCAAATTTCATAGTTGTAGGAATCTCCTTTATAGATATTTAGCCTTAGCAACCGCATAGCAACGACTTAAGTGGCTTTATGAGTACGGCCTCAGATGCTCAGTCTGACCTGACACATCTTTGCTCATTTCATTTAAAGCAACAACAACAGCAAAAACAAATCTGAAATTTCTTTTATGAATTCGTATGCTTCATAGATTAATGTATTTCGAATGTCATGAAAATTATTCAACAGTAAAGAAAAATAACAATTCTAAGCACTTTCACTTTTGGATAAAATTACCATAGCTCTTTTCTTTGTTGGTAAAGGGAAGTTACAAAGCAAAGAAGTGGACGTAATTCAGTATGTTTCCCTTTGCAGGACTTTCAATTTACTTTGCATATACTCAGAACACATAATGCAGACTCAGATCAGCCTGGGCATCCGCCCAGTTTGATCAGACTCTTCGTTAAATGTTAACGGGTAGCTAATGGTCTAAGCTATCCCTATGCGGACAGCGAAGACTCTGATCAGACTGGGCGGATGCCCAGGCTACTCTGATCAGACTGGGCGGATGCCCAGGCTGATCTGAGTCTGCGCTGGGCGCACAACCACATTGTTGGTTTTGTCGAATCGCGGCTCATATCAAATCCGTCTGTACATTTGTTCAGACAGATCGAGGGTTTCATTCTAACCTTTTAGATATTTCAGAGTCCATAAAATGTACAGATTATGAAACTTTCCTGTTCTCACCTATTTTTACCGACAAGCAATTGATTCACTTTATTTCAGATAACTCCGCTGGTGCCAGTGGTTCTGCCGACACAAATCCACCAGCAGAACAACCGTCTGATCCGTCTGAGGTTCCTCCTAAAGGATGAAAAGAGAGCGGCAAATAGTGTAAACCCCGATCACTATGGTCCTGTGTGGGCAGTCTGATCTGGGACGGCGTTAAATATTTAAATTTGAAATATAAAACAGCTGTTTTAATCGAAAACTCTTCTGAACAGGAATATTGAAACAACTTTGAATTGTTGACTTTGCTGGATATAATGTCACAAAAAATGAAATTCTATTGATAATCAAACGCCAGCAATCATTCATGAACTTAATATAATGCTTTGTTGCTTAATAAGAATGAGGGTTCACACCATGATAAAATCAAGACTAAAATTTAGAGACAGAACAATCCATTACTGACAGTTTATCATTCATAATGATCTAAAGTACAAATGATCCGCGACGCATGAAAACAAACAAAGCGGTTGTATGCCCAGCGCAGACTCTGATCAGCCTGGACATTCGCCCAATCTGATCAGACACTTTGCTAAATGCTTAAAGGACAGCTTAGGGTCTAAGCTACCTCCATGCGGACAGCGAAGACTTTGATCAGACTGGGCAGATGCCCAGCCTGATCTGCGTCTGCGCTGGGCGCATAACCACATTGTTGGATTTCTCGTGTCGCGGCTCAGATTATAGGTGCATGGGAACACCTTCTTGTTCTTTTCCCGCTGCTTTAAGAAAATAACGAAATAGACAACGTTTGTGACCTTCTGTTAATTCTCCTTGACGATGAAGCACCTCGGAAAGAGAGTCGATTCCAAAAGGAGCAACATGCTCCTAGATAAAGTTTCTTTCAGAACTGATCCTGACTGAGGAGGGAGTAAAAATAAAAAGCCAAGAATCGGTTCAGTCTCCTGCAAGTATACCCATACACATGTAGGCACTCATAATTACAAAGAAAATGGCCCAATGGGTACACAGCGCCGTTTAATCAATATTAAAACAACAATGATTCAACGTCCTCGTTGTTGATTCAATGTTAATTAAACGTTGTGTGCCTAGTAGGTGTTTGCATCAATAATATAGAAGTATGCATTCTGATGAGGACAAATGTTTCCATTAAAGAAATATATTATTATGCGATTATTAATGATTTACTTATTATATAATATGAGCATAATCTCTCTTTTTCAGTTTTATTTGCTGTTAAACTATCGATATAAAGTGCACCATGGTTTCTAAAGCAGAAGTTGATTCCTGAAATTTTTTAGATGCAATAATTTTGGCAACAGCTAATAATTTTGATTTGAACTCTAATTAATTGTTCTTTTAGAAATATGCTTTTAAAGACAACACCTGTACCTTTTCAGCACATTTTGGACAACGTCACAATTGACGTCAATGGAAAACTGCACTTCTGAAAACTTTATTTAAGTTCAAACATTTGCAGTTTAATAGTGTCTGGGTTTAGGTCAAACTAAAAAATATTGTATATTGCAGAAATCTTTTAGGCATGCAAAAATTATTATGAATACTCCAACACAAGTCTCACTGTAAAATTTCTTGCACACTTGCAAATGCGCTAAAGTACATTGCAAAAATATATTGGAGAAAGACTTTTGCCACTTGGCTGTAGTTTAGTCCCTTAAGCCTCGGTCCCACAGAGCTTGCGACTGCGATGCGACCGCTTTGCGACTGATTTTGTCTGCGACGGACCTGCGACCTCTGCGACCATTGCAACTTCTTTTCCTCTTCAAATGTGGTCGCCGATCAGTCGCCGATCAGTCGCCGTACAGTCGGCGACAGCTTTCGCGTGTAGTCGGCGATCGATCGGCGACCTCACTGCAACTGGTCGCCGTAGGATCGGCGACAGGATTGCAACTAGTTCTGGGTGATCGGCGACCAGTCGGCGACTAATCGGCGACTCTTCGGCGACTGGTTTCAAATGAACGGTGACTGGTCGGAGACTGATTGGCGACCGTTCTGCGATAAAAAAATCAATGGAAATGTGGTGACAAGAATGAAATAATTTCAGTGAAAGTTGTCAAAATAACACAGCTACAGATTCAGTTCGTTGCTTGCAACGAAACAACCGGCATGCACCTCTATTGTCTATGATGGTGTACCGGCGATTAAGACGGAGGAGGAGAACACAGTACTGGATAAGACCTTGGTTTCAAAAAGGCTGCAGTTTATTGAGATTCCTCCTTTGACTGTTGAGATTCCTTATCTGAAGCAGGCGTCCGAACGTCGGGAGTCATCTCTGTTGTCTGTTTTGGCGACGATGTTTCTTTTTTTTTTTTTTTTT
This sequence comes from Ctena decussata, assembly GCA_963989385.1. Classification (NCBI taxonomy): domain Eukaryota; kingdom Metazoa; phylum Mollusca; class Bivalvia; order Lucinida; family Lucinidae; genus Ctena; species Ctena decussata. The sequence continues at coordinate 34,481,273 of OZ022510.1, read as the reverse complement.
TTTTTTTTTTGGTAGTGGTGGTGGTGGGGTCCTCTATGTACCATGATGCGAAAACTTTGAGCCCTGGTAATAAACTAATGCACTGCAAACCTTGATCTAATGGTGCACGCTGCAACCTGTCAGCGACCAGTCGGCGACCTGTCGCCGATCGTTCGGCGATCTATCGGGGCATGCTGCAACCTGTCGGCGACCAGTCAGCGACCAGTCGCCGATCAGTCGCCGATCAGTCGCCGTCTCACCAGTGGTCAGTCGCCGATCGGTCGCCGACCAGTCGCCGAACAGTCGCCGACAGATCGCCGATAGGTCGCAGCAAGGTTGCAACATTTCAGAACCAAAGTGTTGATGAAACTGATCGGCGACCGATCGGCGACCGGTCGGCGACTGTTCGGCGACTGATCGGCTCTTCCAGAAAACCATTGCAACTAGTCGGCGATCAAAATCAGTCGCGGCTAGTCTTTTGTGCATGTTCAAAAGACTGGCTGCGACTGATTTTGATCGGCGACTGCTCGGCGACCTTGTTGCGACCTTGTTGCGACCATTATAAAACCGCTCCGCGACTTCTGCAACCTCTCTGCGACTGTCATTTTTTTTAGTCGCGAAGAGGTCGCGGCGCGGTCGCAAGCTCTGTGGGACCGGGGCTTTAGGTACACTGTAAGCGCATAGCGACGACTCTAATCTGACCAGGCTGATCTGAGTTTTGCTTGGCGCACATGCCACTTTGTTGGTATTGTCGTGTTGCGGCTCAAAGGTGTTGAGCATGCACCAAAGAGTGCGTTCCATCATACATTCCGCCGTACTTACAACCTTCAAGTGCCAATGATAGTAGTTGCGAATTACAGTACCAATAAGTTTTTTTCAAAACGATGACGTCAAGTATGTGTTCCACTATGCAGAGCTACCATGCCGTACCGAAAACAAAAGATGTTCGGAATGTGTTACATGTATGCTGCAAACTTGCTCCATTTAATACACCAGGTACAAAAGATAGAACACCAAAATAAAACCCGAACAAAACTCCGAGTGGCGAACCAGGCATATTAAGTTTCACAGTATACACCCAGATATAGCTTCCTTGAATAATAAAGCATTTATTTGAGATTTTGAGCTTATTAGTCAAAACATTTAGTGACTTGTCAGCACGTATGTTGTTACAGCGTAGTTTCGGCCTTGCCAAATTTTTGGTGACATCGGTACTATGATGCCACCATCCAGAGTTTTATATGTGAGAAGGGGATAGAGTGCCGTTTTTGGCTGAGCCTCTGTCAGTGTTGCTTTTAAGGTATTTTTTCTCTTTCTTAAGAGCTCCAGTGTAATTTTCAAGGAACTGTTTTCTTTCTTAAGGGCTCCTCATCACAGACGTGTTATTGAAAAATGGAATAATGTCAGAAATAATACTTCATGCCATGTCCAATGTACCTGATTTTTTAAGAATCTTGAGGTAACATTTATTGATTTAGTTTTCAGTGATATTCTAAAATGAATAACGGATTATCCAAAGTCGTGAACACATAGTAAAAGGGCGCACAATAAATGTAATGCTAACAACATGCATCAAACTTCGCGTGCGCGCGCGTTTGTGTGTGTGTGTGTGTGTGTGTGTGTGTGTGTGTTTAGTAAACTGAATCAGCGGAATCAAACGATATCGTTGATTTCTGGAATTCTATTCCCATGGGACATATTTCTACTTGATCAATCTGCTGTCACAGAACAAATTAGAAAAGAAGCTAAGTTCCTGTTTAATAAGGAATATCTGACCATGCATGAGTTTCTTGCGCATATGGAGACAAAGGAGATCAGGCTCCGCGGTTATAAAACTTTTTTTATGCTCAACGCAGCTGAGCATGAAATTTTACCTGCTAATAAATAGCAAATTACTGATAAGAACAGTTTTTTTTCTTGCTCAGATTAGCTGAGTGTGAAATTTGCTCTGCTTATAAATACGAAAATGCCAACATCAGTTGGCATTTTCATATTTATCAGCAGAGAAAATTTCATGCTCAGCTGAGTTAAGCACGACAAAAATTTTATAACCTCGGGACCTGAATGTACGTGTATAATTTTCTGTAGTCAAACAATTGCCAGAGAGATAAAAACGTGATTCCGCTGACGCAATAAAACTCCGGAATATTGTTTTTATACCCCGCCACACGTTAGTGGCGGGGTATTTTGTTTTCACGTTGTCCGTCCGTAGTACGTCCGTCCGTCCGTCCGCACTTCGTTTCCGTTCGATAACTTAAGTATTTATCAACGGATTTCCTTCAAATGTCGCATATGCATTTGTACCAAGAATGTCTTGCTTGGGATTGTTAATGGGCAATTTTCGATAGAGACAGAGTTATGGCGCTTGTCAATGTACAAAAAATGGTTTCTGGCCTCTAGTTCCTTTACTATTTGGAGTATCATAATGAAACTTCACAAACATGATCTAAGAACAAAAGCTTTGTACGAGCACATAAATTTTATCATCGGGGGTTATCTGCCCTGCCCCGGGGCTATATACATGTATAAAATAATGAAAAATTCAATATAAAATCAGAGTTTGAAGCAATTTTTCTGAAACTTACAGCAAATGATCAGAGTGATGAAAGCCTCCAGTGATGCTCAAATTTACCCCATGGGAGCTATCTTTCCCTGCCTCCGGGCTATATACATGTATAAAATAATGAAAAAGTCCATATAAATCAGAGTTTGAAGCAATTTTTCTGAAACTTACAGCAAATGGTCAGAGTTATGTAAGCCTCCAGTGATGCTCAAATTTACCCTATGGGAGTTATCTTCCCCTGCCTCCGGGCTATATACATGCATAAAATGATGTTAAATCTATATAATTTCATGTAAAACAGATTTTCAGAAAAGTTTTAATTTAAATCTGATGATAGAAGTAATAAAAGCTTCTTGTGGTGATTAAAATTTGACCATTTAGGGGCTATCTGCCCCTGCCCCATGGCCGCATGTTTAAAATCACTAAAATTGTGTTTGACTAGAGTGGTAAGTGATTTATCGGAAGCATATTGTAAGTGATCAGAGTAATGAAGTCTCCTGTCATGACAAAGATTTTTATCTTTGTTCAATGGGGTTAGGCTGCCCCTTCCCTGGAGTTATACAGAGAAAATTAATCTGGAAAAATCAATGTATGAAAGGTTTGCAGTGGCGGGGTATCACGCAGTCGTTTGCGATGATTTTATTGAAGTCCGTTAATGAAACGTTTCAAAGTAAAAAAACAACAACAAAAAATAAACAAAAACAAAAACAAAAAAACAACAACAACAACAATTACCCGATAAAAGAAAATAGCAGACTAGAAGAACTCACTGAAGGCCTGAAAGTAAATGCTGATACAATTTTGAAGCTTGAAAACAAAATGTTAAATTCTTTTTCTTCTTTTCATTATTATTATTATCATTATTATTATTAATACATATGAATGTACATCCGACACGACTTTGTATGTCCTGTCGAGTGAACTGTAACATTACCGACATGATGTTGGAAAACAGTTTCGTCTTTGAATTACACTGGCAAATACGTTCGCATATAAATCACGTGAAATGCAAATTAATGTTTACAATAAAACTGCAAAAACTAAAATAAAAGACCAGTCAAATATGTCAATAAACTTGAATCAGCCGCAAAGAAAGCTTGCTAGATGGCGACAGCTCTAATATTGGAAGCGAGACTGAATCGCTGCACCATGACACTGATGTACCAATCGGCCAGAGACTCAAAAGAATGACGAAACGTCAAAAAGATTAGAATTTGAAAACCCCAAAGAAGAACTATCAAAATGCCCGAGTGTTATAACAAGGGTAGATCCAGAATAATTGCTTTCAGTAATATTGATATGCAGCGTCGTAAAAGAGTGCCAACAGAACCAGTAAGTACCAACAGCAACCACATGTATCAGAAAGTAAATTGATAAACAGTGACCAGGAACGTATAAAATTTGATCCTTTACTCCGCCACAGAAAAACAGAATGGGAAAAAATTATAGACAAAAATTAACAGATTTTTTAATATCTCCATTAACAGTTAGCAAACACCATTTGTTTTCAATTTGTTCTCAGAAACGATTCCATTTCACTCAAATTTGAGCCACGTCACGACAATACCAACAAAGTGGCATGTGCGCCCATCGCAGACTCAGATCAGTTCAGGCAGCCACCCAGTCTCATCAGAGTCTTTGCTGTCCACTGAAAGGTCAAATAAGGGTCTAAGCTACCGCCATGCGGACAGAGAAGACTCATCAGACTGAGCGGATGCCCAGGCTAATTTGAGTGTTCACTGGGTGCACATGCAACTTTGTTTTTCTTGTGTTGTCGTGGCTCCTTTGTATACACCGAGGCTGTCATGCAAAACACATTTAAGGTAATTCATAAAAGTAAGTATGTCGTTTGTAAAACAGTCATATGCACTTGTTTCCAAATGTAGCACAATTCATGAGTACAACTTATTTTTATTTATTTTTTGTGCGAAACCCATTATTTTGCAATTGAGATGAATATCCAAATGTTGATGAATGCGTTTTTGGTGCACACTGATTTTCAACGTGAGAATTTTCATACCAGGGCCATCACGTATAAATGTGCCTTATGATATATGCGAGCAGGGAAGAATCACGCAAGCCAGTACACCTGGGCATTTTTCTTAAAGTCGTCTAAGTTTTCATGAAACATCTTTGAAGCCTTGACCATGAAAGGTGACACAACGATGCATATCCTTTGCAGTAATGCAGATGCTGATCGGAGTATTTTCTGTTTGTGCATGGCTTAGTTCTGCTGCATGCTATATGTCTTATTGCATTTGTTGTTTATACAAATATCAAAAAGGATTTGAAATTGTGACACCAAGAGACTCGACACCGTTGTTACGAGCTAAACGATTTTCATAAAATATAATGAAGTTAGGACATCTACTGTTGGCTACAGTGATACTATGTTTAGTAATGGACACGGCAGCTCCATGGGGTTCCGAATCTCCCGGAAAATCAGCCAAACCTTCAGGTAAATTAGCTTATTCCCTATAAAATCCAATATCCCTTTACAGCAAGTTATAAAACATGCACTTGTCAGGGATTCTTCTTCATCATCTTATCATTATTTTATTTTTATATTTCTTGAATTTTAATAAAGACAGGTTTCAAATATTTCATATAATTAAGATTGTAAGGTCTATATTTATAACTGTGCTGGCTTAATAATGTCGGTTTTTTCAGAACCAGAGTTTGTTATTATTCATTGTGGTGTTTAAGTGACAAATAATCTATTTCTCATAGTTGGGTGAAGTAAATATGTTAATGTTTATATACCGGATAATAATATGTTGCTTAGAGAGGGAATGCAAAACTTTAACCTTCCGCTCCGTTTCATATTGACTCTCCGTGCCCGTTGCAATATTGCTTTTCCTTGTTTGTTGTGTCTCGATGCAAAGTGTTACTTTCCCTGACCTATTGTCCCTATTGCAAACATATGTGTCTCTCTTTATTATCATCTCGCACCACGAAGTGGCGAGGGGATATAGGTTTTGTCCCGTACGTAAGTACGTACGTTTGTACGTACGTACGTACGTATGTTCACCTTTTGTCATCGCTCTACCGCCTACATTTCTGAACGGATTTTAAAATAACTTCACACAAATGTAAGGCATGACAATATCTCGAGCAAGTTTGACTTTCAGGGTGCTGCGCTTAAGGTCAAGGTCACTGTGGCTATTTTTAGAAAAACTTTGTCAGCGCTCTAGCGCCTACATTTCTCAATGAATTTTTAAAATACTTCACAAAAATGTAGGGCATGACAATATCTCGAGCAAATTCTACTTTCAGGGTGCTGCGCCCAAGGTCAAGGTCACTGTGGATATTTTTAGAAAAACTTTGTCAGCGCTCTAGAGCCTATATTTCTCAATGGATTTTAAAATAACTTCACACAAATGTAGGGCATGACAATATCTCGAGCAAGTTCGTCTTTCAGGGTGCTGCACTCAAGGTCAACGTCACTGTGGCTATTTTTAGAAAAACTTTGTTAGCGCTCTACCGCCTACATTTCTCAATGAATTTTAAAATACCTTCTCATAAATGTAGGACATGACAATATCTCGAGCAAATTTGACTTTCAGGGTGCTGCTCCTAAGGTAAAGGTCACTGTGGCTATTTTTAGAAAAACTTGTCAGCGCTCTAGCGCCTACATTTCTCATTGGATTTTGAAATAACTTGATACAAACGTAGGGCATGACAATATATCGAGCAAATTTTACTTTCAGGGTGCTGCGCCTAAGGTCAAGGTCAATGTGGTGATTTTTATAAAAAAAACTTTGTCAGCGCTCTAGCGCCTACATTTTTCAATGGATTTTGAAATAACTTAACACAAATGTAGGGCATGACAATATCTCGAGCAAGTTTGACTTTCAGGGTGCTATGCCCAAGGTCAAGGTCACTATAGCTATTTTTAGAAAAAAAATTGTCAGCGCTCTAGCGCCTACATTTCTCATTAAATTTTAAAATAACTTCACAGAAATGTAGGGTATGACAATATCTCGAGCAAGTTTGACCTTCAGGGTGCTGGGCTCAAAGTCAAGGTCACTGTGGATATTTTTAGAAAAACTTTGTCATCACCCTAGCGTCTACATTTTTCGATGGATTTTAAAATAACTTCACACAAATGTAGGGCATGACAATATCTCGAGCAAGTTCAACTTTCAGGGTGCTGGGCTCAAAGTCAAGGTCACTATGGTCTTGTGCGAGGGGAGTTGTATCGCCTGCGATGCCTTGTTGTATATTAGATTCTCGCTTATAATTTTTTACCCCCTCTCTCCCCTTCCCCACTTTTCATTTATTGTTCAGTAAATAAAACAATGCACTGCACAGGAGGTGATCTAGTAATGCTTCCCACTGTATGAATATCAGGTGCTTGGTTAATGACGGTTCACCATACAGTATGACGTCGCTGTTATTCAGTGGATAACGTCGTGTAATAAAAATCTTATGACGACACAGGTAATAACACTTTGGCACGTACACGTAACGTCATTGACAACGTCCATGTTAACAATGCGTTTTCTTAATGAAATAATTTCAACTTGAAGGCGTTAAAACCCCTTTTTAAAGGGTCGTATGATAAACAGAATCTTACACTCGTGGCCATTACATATAAAATGACCACTTGTGTAAGATCCTCTACAGCTTAAATCAAGAGCGTAAAATAAATGTTTAAATTAGCCTGCTTATAAATGAAGATTGACTCTATGTTTTTACTAGAAAAAAACAGGATTCGCAGGTTGCTCATGAGTCTTCACTTTTGGTGACAAAGCCGTAAAACGCCCTTGTCAATTTAGATTCTACGTAGTCCATTCTATTTCAGGTAATGCGCCTGCTGCCAGTGACTCGGCTGACGCTATCGCGCCTGCAGACCAACAGTCTGATGATACCGACGACTGAAACAGTAGGTACTAAAGCTGCATCTTACTGTAACTTCGACAAAAATAAAAAATTAGATCTGAGCCGCGATATGACAAAACAACAAAAAAGTGACATTTGCGCTTAGCAAAGACTCGGATCAGCCTAGGCATCTGCCCAGTTTAATTCGAGGCTTCGCTGTCGGCATGGAGGTGGCTTGGACCCTTAACTATATTTTAAGCGCACAGCAAAGACTCTTGATTGGACTGGATGGAATCCCAGGCTGATCTGAGTCTTCGCTGGGCGCACCTGCCATTTTATTGGTTTTGTCGTGTCGCGGCTTAAATAGTTCCGCTTTTTCCGCTTTTTGGGCCATGTACCATTTACCTTTGAGCAGAAGATTCATTTAAGGGCAGTTGTATTTCACTGAGGTAGTTAAAAAGAAAATAGCGTATAAATGAAAAACTTTAGAAAAGAAACTTTGCCTTTTTCATTATTGATCCTTACTTTTTATTCTTTCTTTTATTTTCTGTTGTTTTTAATCTATTTATTTTTTACATGGAAATCAAGTCCTAAAAGAAAAAAATGCATCTCTCGGTGCAAATTCTTTCCTGTGTAAAAAGACACTTTTCGAAAGGTCTTCATCCTCCATAAAAGCAAATGTGAAATTACAAAGTTGTAACCATTTAAAATGGCAGAAAAAATCAGGGAGCTTTTTAACTCCGAATTCATCTCATATTTTAAAACACACAAAAAAGAAGTATTAATTCTGAGTTTGAAAACGAAAAAGGCAAATGTTTTGCAAAAGGGAATACATGTACATTATCGCACTGTATTTCATAACTTGTTTATTTTGTTTGAGATACAAACTTTCTTTCTCTTTTTTCAGAGAAACCTGCCGTCACAATTACAACATGGACTGTGTCATTTGTATAAACATCAAAGTAACTTACCTACAAGATTTTAATTACGTGTTGATAGTGTATTTATCACTTTTTGTTCGTACCTATGTGGTGCCTACTTGTACATGTATGTGTTGCTGTTAATATTAATTACTATTGTTCTGAGATAAATTCAGTTTTTGTTAGATTTATTTGTTTTTGTGTAGATGTCGGAAAAAATAGCATCTGGGCTTTAAAATGACAGTCCATGTAAAAGTTTAAACTGTCTTTAACTAGCCCCAAAAATTAAGAATACCATGTTAGTGTCTTTTGATATCAAGCTCATCAAGTAAGACCAGAAAGAGGGTAGTAACGGCTAGGCTTGACGACCCATTCCAGTGTGTTCCTGATCGAGATGGTTGGTTGTTTGGGTTTTATTTGTTTAAAGACCCTTTGAGACAGTATTTCAGTATATATCAAGCCTTTTCCCAGAGAGAGGGAGGAAGTAAAAAGATACGATAGAGGAGAAAAAACCTCTAAACCAACGTCACACGCTCCTACTACAAGCACAGTTGGCCCTTGGCCTACTATTATTCAAATAAGTAGCACGCTCCGGCACTGAAAATTACCCAGCACCATCGCCCGACAACGCCATCCCCGCTGGTCGAGCCTGATTAGCTAGTTATGAAAAGACTCTAACGTGACTTTTACTTATCATGCATTATACAAATTTTTAAGGCATAAAGAGCTTCAAGCAATTGAAAGGCAAACAAAGTCTTGTCTGAATGTGCTGATAATACGACAACATGATGACATCAAGGGGGTACGATTTTCGGGGTAAATGATCCTGGCAACACTATTTAACTTATGTTAGATTTATTAGGGACTGTGTGTGATGGTGGAGATTTATTAACCCAGATATTACAGCAGAATCACAAAAAATGGGTAAAATCTGACTGTGAGATAGTTTGATAAGCATATATCAGTTACATTATTCATAAATGAGCCGCGACATGAGAAAACCAACAATGTGGTTGTGCGCCCAGCGCAGGCTCAGATCAGCCTGGGCATCCGCCCAGTCTGATCAGACTCTTCGCTAAGCGCTTAGATGGTAGCTTAGGGTCTAATCTATCTTCATGCGGGCAGCGAAGACTCTGATCAGACTGGGCGGATGCCCAGACTGATCTGAGTCTGCGCTGGGGGCACAACCACTGTGTTGGTTTTCTTGTGTCGCGTCTCGAATGATAAAATCAATCGCGGAGCGACGTCATTTAACCAATCGAAAATTGTTAATACGGCAACGTTTACGTAAACGTATGCGGCCAGTCGTTTTCAAAGATGGTTTCTAAAGACACTGTGTAACATCATTCGCGCAAGCCCGCTTTAATAGTGACAAGATATCATATCATAATTATTATAATTTATCATAGCCATTTCAGGTGGAATGTAGCGGGAGATGCATGATGAGACATAATGCACTTGCATTCGACGAGCGGTTACTGTCAAGTTTTTTTTAAATATTGTGTTTAAAATATCACTGCCAGTGGTATCCAGTTCGAAAGACTGTCACAAATCAAAACTTTGCGTTAGGTAAGAATGATCAAAGTACCCAAAAGATTCGTCCGAATTCTTAAATCATACAGCCATTGACATTTCTGAAACATTTTAGATAATACAGACATGGCATCCGCCCAGTCTGATCTTCGCTGCCCGCATGGAGATAGATTAGACCCTATGCTACCCTTTAAGCGCTTAGCGAAGAGTCTTATCAGACTGGGCGGATGCCCAAGCTGATCAGAGTCTGCGCTGGGCGCATAACCACATTGTTGGTTTTCTCATGTCGCGGCTCATTTATGAATAATGTAACTGATATATGCGTATCAACCTATCCCACAGTCAGATTTTACCCATTTTTGTGTTTCTGCTGTAATATCTGGGTTACTAATTCACCATCATCACACAAGTCCCTAATAAATCTATCATAAGTTAAATAGTGTTCCCAGGGTCATAAACCCCGAAAATCATACCCCTTGCCTCTTCACATTTGCGGAATTATCTACAACAATAAAAACTGCATAGGACTCGAATGTGCCACCGGCAATGCCTTATTTTTACGCCTCAGTGAATTTCAAATGGCTGTTTTGATGAGTTCCAAGATGTTTCTTCTCAGATACAGTGTTCATTTCGAGCTCATCCCAAAATAAATAAGACCTTAAATAAGCTACATGTAGACGGCCTCGTTAGAAGTTTGTCTAGAATTTACTTCTAACTGGTAAATACGGTACAAATATTGATGGCGTGTGCAGACAAATCATTGCTAGATGCACTCGTACATGTACAAGATAAAATTCTTTACTACCCTATTTATCATATCACGTGTAGTAATCTACTAAATCTAAGACATTGATTACAAACTTTTGACATTTATGATTGAAGTAACACGAGATTAGCGAGTGCGTTGGCAAAGTAAAACAATGGGTGACATTCATATTTGAATAAGCCCCTTTTGGAAGAAGAGAATACACAAACGAAATGACAAAAGCAGACTCGGCTTTATCAAAACTGCTCATGACCAGGAGTAAAATGTGCATCACCGGCAATGCCCCCGTGGTACCGGCTGAAGGAGAACTCTATTGTCAAAATGATTCTAAACAAACTCAGTGAACTCAAAGAACAGAAAGTAAAAAAAAAAAGAAGTAAAATCTGCACTACAATCAGGTACGGGGAAATGTCTTACAGCCGCAACATTGCAGAACATTGCAGAACACTTGCTGCAGTAAAGATAAAAAACTTGAATAGTTATACCCTTTTAAATCAAGGAATGCACAAGCGATCTGACACTAGCTGACTCTGTCTAATTGAATCTGTTGATGACCAAGAATGAAATATGCAACGCCTGCCACGCAAGTCCTAGCACTGGCTTAGGCAGAACTCTATTTTCAAAATGACTCTAAATGAACAAGAAATAATCTCAACTATGATGATGTGCGGGATAATCCGCTGCTTTGTCCGTTAATTAAAGAAACTGTTTGGTAAATCTTTGGATGTCTACCATCACTGTTAACAAAATTTCTCAATCTGTTTGTACCTAATGATTCAAAGTAGACTCTTCAATTTGGATCTATAGATTAAAAATGTTTTCGCACGAAAAGATATGCATATACTAAAAGTGCAGACTCATATCAGACCTTGCATTCTGTGGCGTCTGACTTGAGTCCACACTGTTTGCAGTTGTCCCTATGCCACAGTATCCGAACTCACTGTACCATCTCTTCCGGTTTTCACAGCGTTGAATCGAGAGTACAAACATTCGCTTATAACCAGTAGTCGAAAATCATTATGTTTTGAGATTTTATCCGGAATCTGCCGCGTCATTTATAGTTATTCAGCTTTGGAAATGTTAAGAGGTAAGTTTATTCAAATCGCCCTTGGCATGATTCTAAAACCATTTTGAGCCTTTTCTTACATTATAAAAATCTTTAAAATAAACGAAAGGCGTTATCAATCTACAGTTTGTTAGTTTTGATAGCCAGGTTTTGCACGACACAAACTCGTGTTAAATTAAATTTCTGTGACGGCCATAAGGTTTTCATTGTACAGAGCAATAAAATAAAAGACCGAAGAGCAAATTATATTAAACATTCCTCCTTACATTTTCAAAGCTGAATAACTATAAATGACGCAGCAGATTCCGGATGAAATCTCAAAACATAATGATTTCCGACTACTTGTTATAAGCAAATTTTGTACTCTCAATTCAACGCTATGAAAACTGGAAGAGATGGTACAGTGAGTTCGGATACTGTGTAGGCTAGAATATGTCGCAATTAGTAAGCATCGCCTTTCTATTGCCGTACCTCTGTCGTATACGTGCATCTGCATGATAAGTCAGGGATTATAAAAGGACCCCTGACGGTTGCAACGTTAATGTGCCTATAAAATTAGTCAAAATTAAATTTTTGATAAACCCAAGAATTTCTCTTGTAATTTGTTGCTCTCAACTTCCTCTAACTGGCTATGAATTTAATTTCTGATTTTTTAGCACATAGACTTCAATTGATGGTGGAAAAAAGCTAAATTTTATAATTAAACGTAATGCAAACAGGAAAAGTTTTTTTAAAGATACTTTCGCCCCGTGCCTCAGCTAGCCACTTTGCATGTATGTGTGTACTATCATAATACACATTATATGTGAGCGGCTTGCTGAGGCACAGGGGGAAAAGATAGTCTACAGCTGAAAAACTGAAAAAGTGGGTGAGGTACTGACACCCTTTATATAAATAAATAGGCGTAAGGTTTATTGGTTGATTTGATGCTTAACGTCCACGGTAAACAACTAAGGTCATGTCGGGACGGTGAGTAAACCTAACCACACTATTCCTGGGCAGGCTTAAACCTCCTAAGCGGTTAACCAGTACTAAGTGCACATACTTTCGCCAGTAACTGACAACTGCCCTTCTTGAATCAGCGGAAGGAGAAACGAAAGTATGTGGCTAGACCGGGATTCGAACCCAGGACCTCTGACTTACGAGTCATGTGCCCTACCGATTGCGCCACCCGGCCCGGCCAAATAGGCGTAAGTCCTTATTATTGAAAACGTATTGCATGATATCAGTAACAGTAGTGTGTACGTCAGTTTTAGCATAGTTATCAATTAAAATTTCGATATATTAGAAAACCGAAAAAAATTGACTTATTTTCAGAGACTGAAAAAATTCACCTACTCCTCTTGATAAAATCGGTTTAAGTTAGTCTAGAGGCATAATACTTTTTCACAATTACTGTTAAAATGTCTTTATAGTATACACGTCTACATATTAATGCCAAATATTTCAACTTTTGCTGCCCGAGGAAGGTGCAATAATTTGTCGAAAAATAGGCAAATATGCATCGATACTGTCAGAGGTCCTTTCCATAACTGTAAGCCTTACTACGTTTCATATGTGACCAACAAATCAGAAGTAAGTTTAGAAACGGCCATATTAAAGAGAACAACAATGACATGGTGTCACCAACAGAACTTTTCAAGAGTTGACACAAGCTTCACTCTTCTAGGATACATATAGACGAGTAAGTAGCATCCCCCTGTCAATAAAGTCTCGTTATTTGAAACAGACTATAGAATAGCGGAGTAACAGAGAGACATAACTCCGTATGCAGGTGCTGAAGGAATATTGCTACTCAAAGATTGGCCGTTATCGACAGTAAAATTTGAGTCGTCTTTTTTTTCATAAAGCCAAGTAATGCAACAAGCTTCCCATTTTCAAAATAGAGAGACTGGTTTTGTAGTATCCTAAATTTCAAGTTCAAATGGAAAGATGAGGTCAAATATGCCGAAATCTCAAAAAAATCCCGCGTATTTCATTCTAAACTAATCACAAAATACTGATAGTAATTTAATGTCTCCAACAAATTCGAGACTTGTGCAAACAATCGTCAGCAAAACAGATGTTACCGAGGCAGAGACGATGTATTTGTGCACTTTTTTGTAAATATTCAAAAAATTTCTGTCGTTTGTTTATTTATTGACTCGCACTGTTTTAAATATGCAAAACTTTTCTGTCGTTTATGTATTTATTATCTCGCCACAGGGTAAATTGCGTTTCTACTAGTATGTTTTAAATTTCTTGAACAGTTGAATCAAAAGACAGCAATAATACTAGTCTCTTATCTATGCACGTGAGTTCTGTTCAGCCAAATTGAATACATGTCCGAGGACGATTTTAGAAAGAGCTCAACATTGTTTATGGCATAAACCTACCCTAACTTTAAAGGAAAAAGGTCGATATTCAAAGCTTTCTTTTTTGAAAAGTAATCTGTGTACGTACTATGTAAGTGAAATTCCGAAATAAATAAATTCTACGATGGTGCTGATAAAAACTATATAATGCAGTGAGTGAACGCGGAATTAACGTTCCACCTACAAGTAGTTCACGCAGAGGTGGGATAACAAACTTGCGACCCCTGGCTTGGTACTCCGCTCCTACTGTATAATGCAGCTCTCATAACTAAATCTTTTATTCAATTTGCTTTTGTACTTACATTCGGAAATAAACCATAGATAATTTAAAATAAGCATACATTTTATTAACAAAATTGTAGACTTCATTGACCTTCTTAATATGTTTAAACATTCGCTCAATTTTCTTTAACAAAACAATCAAATTTATTTATTGTGCGGCTGATAGGTGGTGCTCGCGGAGGGATCCAGGCGGCCGTTTGGGATCATGATGAGCTCCTGGCCGCCGTTGTCGGTGGACGGAAACTGATTTGGTGTGCGGTCCTGGTTTTACAGTGCACGGTAAAAGGACTGTAAAGAGGATATGGATAAAAGAGAAGCTTAGACGACAGTATTAGATAGTGGGCGGAGATGTAGTTTGCCGGCACAGCTAGGGCAGCTTCGGTCAGGACTTGTGGAACGGAATTATCATAAAGTCCTTTGTGGTGCCCCGACGACATTTTAAAATTGTCGGATAACTACAGAAGACTAGCTTGCTTTATATGTATGCAATTTCTTCGTCTACTCCAGGTAAGTACAAAGTACTGAAGCGTTTGAAATTTGCTACAAATATAACGAGCTCATTAGAGGCATTATACATGTATGCAACTTCAATGGAATTGTTTCGCTCCTGATATTCAGGTTAACATTGCTGGGCCATGAGATCGTAAAGAATATAACATGAATTTATCGTCAGAAGACAATAAAGTGCCACTTTGCAGGAGCTTAACTATAATAAGTACAAGTTGAATATGGACAATAACGGCCATGTGCAACGAGATCAACAGCAGTATCAGAATAAACATTTCTCCTAAGAATAATTCAAACCTCTAAAATATTGCCAAAGACATGACAATGTCAATAAACATTGACATATAGGTCACAGGGACCTAGAAGTAACATGAGGTTAATCACTGTATGTGATTTTACAATTACACCAAGTAAAATACAAATCAATGACATAGTTTTAGAAATATTGGCTTAAATCACTGGACCATGACACACGGGTCACACTGACATACAATTAGTATGATGTTACTCACAGTGACGGCCCACACGAACAACCCAAGTATTAGGCAAATTCATGTACAAGTGTTGGAAATATGATGCAAAATCGCAGGACAATAAAATATAGCTCAAACTGGACTACAATAACTATGAGGTCACTAACAATGTCACCCGAAGTCATGAATCCAAGTATAATGCCAATCCATGAAATAGTATTAAAATATGAAGTTAAATCACTCGACCATAATATATAGGTCACGCTGAGTTTCAACTAAAATATTATCATTCGTAGTATCAGCCCAAACCAGTAACCCAAATGTGATGTAATTCCATAAAATAGTGATAAAAACATGAGCATAGTATCTGGACAGTACAATAGGGTTCACACTGACCTACCATCAGCATTAGTTCACTCTCACTGTAAGCCAAATCCATTAATCGACGTTTAGGTTTACTACATGAAATATTGTTAGAAATTTGAAGCTTAACCACTGGACCCTGAACTGTAGCTCACTATAACCTACTGGTATTTCGAGGTCAAACTTCCGGCCAAACGGAGTCTTTATCGCAAGCAATCAAGATCGTACATCTACAAATCTTCAAGAAATAAGAAAAAACCACTGGACCATGAAATGTAGGTCACTGTGACCTACTGTTAGTTTGAGTCTTCAACATATAAAGCAAAATCACTGGGCAATGAAACACAGGTCAATGAGACTTTTGTTAGTTTGAGGTCGAACTTTGAGATCAAACATTGGAATATACTGAGTCATTATTATATGCAATCGTGTTCGTACCTCAAATAGTTTTCAAGATATAAGGGAAAAACACAGGACCATGAAATATAGGTTTATAAGTTATACAATTTGTACATGAAATAATCTTCAAAATGTAAGGTAAACTCACTGGATCATGAATTATAGGTCAATATGCCGTACTGTAAGTTTGAGGTCAAACAGCTGGTCCTACTGAGTCATAATCAGAAGCAATCACGTTCTTGAATCGAAAGTCAAACTTTGGTTCATTCTAATACATGTACATTATTTCAAGCTATCGTGTACAAACACCAAACTGTCTTTAAAAAATAGGTAAAATCACTGGACCCTGAAAAATTTGTCACTATGAACTACTCTTAGTTTGAGGTCAAACAGCTGGTAATACTGAGAATACTGAGTCATTTTCAGAAGAATAATGTTCTTGCACCGAATAGTCTTCAAGTTTAAGGCAAAATAAATTGACCATGGAATATATTTCACTGTGATATCCCATTAGTTCGAGAAAAAGTATCTGGTCATACTGAGTCAAGTCAATACAGTCAAACCTCGATAAATCGAACTCACAGGGACCTCACTATTTCATTCGAATTATCCGTAGTTCGAATTTTCGAATTCGGCCTTTCCCGTTCATTTCCGTACATTTCCGGAATTCATTATTACGGCGGTTTTAAGAGTCCAATTTTTTATTTCTCTGTGCTTAGTGACGTTCATGAATTTACAAATCAATGAAAACAAAATAGATCGTAGAATTATTAACAATACATACCGGAAACATCCACGATCGCGTGACCACCCCACGTGTTTGGCACATGTGCACTGTCCGAAAGCAGCAAAGCTGCGGAACATTTTCCCAGACTAATGGAAACCGGGTAGCCGCTAATGCTGACTTTTTTCTATCTTGGACTTTACTGTACTTTCACTTTCCGTTTATGCTTCCGAGAACTGGGCTACTTTCGTTTTCAGAAAAACGACTCAACCGGTCATCTGAGCCTTGTCACGGAAAAGGTTCCTCAGCCATTCGGAGTCACTGTATTTGGGAACAACGAATACTCAAACAGCCTGCCTGTCTGCGCAGTGTAGCTTAAGACTCTGTTTAGTGTCATGTGCAAACTGTATTTTCCGTGCGCAAAGCGTACGAAACCAAAGTTCGAATGTGCATGCTAGTCTGAGCCTTTGCTGGTTACAAAAGCCATTACATTTAGCCTTTAAATTTACAAACTTCAAACAAAATAATCCTCATCAATTATGCAATTAGACAGACACCTTTTGCTCAACAGAAATTAATGACATCGCCATCAAAACGTTAGTGGTCGTGAACCGATAATTACCTGTACAGGTGGCAGTGATGACCTGAGGCTGTAAATATTTATCTCATCGGACAATAGGTGTTATTTTCGGAGCATGAATTTTGATTTCGAATAATAAAGGGATTTTTATATTGAATATACTCCATCGGGACCTAATTTTTCTTTCGAAAAATCCGATTTTTCGAATAATCGAAATTCGAATATGCGGAAGTGTTTCTGCATAGAATTAATTATGATCGGGACCGTGTTTCAACTTCGAAAAATCCGATAATTTCGAAAAATCGGCGTTCGAACTACCGAGATTCGACTGTATATGCAAAGCAATCATGTTCGTACATAAATGTGTCTTCAAGTTATAAGGCAAAAATCACTGGATCATCAAATATTCTTCAATGCGGCCAACTGTTAATTTGATGTCAAACATCGGGTCATACTGAGTCATTTTCCCAAGCATGAAATATTCTTCAAGTTATGTTGCAAAATAACCGTTGTTTGACCTCGAACTAACAGTAGATCACAGTGACCTAAGTTTTATGGGCCGGTGATGCCATCTGTCTTTGACAGAATTTGATGCACAAACACGATTGCTTTGGATAAAGACTATATGACCCAATTTTGGACCACAAACTACCATAGGTTAGAGTGAACTATCCATGATCAAGCGAATTTGCCTAAAGACTATCTGGAGTATGAACAGAATTGCTCGGACTAGGATCGGATGTTTGACTTAAAACCAATATAAGGACACAGTGACCTATATTTCGAAGTCAAGTGATTTTCCTTATATCGGAAAGGCTAATTGATGTAAGAACATCATTTCTTTTATACTTTTCAATGAATTATAGAGATTTCTCGGTTAAATCGAAACTGATAATTTCACTGTTTCAAACAGTGAAATTATCACTTTAGATTTCACTGTTTCAGAAATAGGATTTTTGTGAAATAGCCTCAAGTTTTTTGTTGATTAGGCCCCTAATTGGCTAAATCTTATCTGGCTGGACGAAAATTAAGTCACGCATGTTTGCACGTCATAACGACGTTAATGACGTCACGTAAAGCGACAACGTAATATTGTTACTGAACGGACGTCAGGCCGCGTAAGTCTCCTGTGGGCATTCTTTCTTAGCATTTTTTTATCTGTTTATCGAAATGATATTTGAAGCTATTTTTCAGTTGTAAACTTTGTTTGCAACCAATGTTTGCAACCAATATCATACCCAATGAACACGCTGGAAGCATCAAATTTGACGCAAAAAGGCTAGGAAAAAATTTGTGTTTTTATGTCGTGATTGCTTGCGCTCTAGAATAAACAGAATTATTGCAATTTTTCATGCATAAAAATAAATGGAAAATTTGACATTTTTAGTGTAAGATGAATTTTTATTTCACTCATGAACATCAAAAGTAGTATTTTCAGTCGCGGCTTCGCCACTCGTGAAAATACTGCTTTTAGTGTTCATTCGGTGAAATAAAAATCGATATTACATTGAAAAGGTCAAATATCCTCTATCGCTTGGGATTAAGACTCGGTTCGACCATAGGTTCGACCTCAAACTAACAGTATGTCAGAGTGTCCAATATTTCATGGTTCAGTGATTTGGTTACATATCTTGAAGACCTTTTGATGTACGAACATGATTGCTTGGAATAATGACTCAGTATGACCAGATATTTGACCTCAAACTACAGTAGGTCACAGTAACCTATATTTCATGGTCCAGTGATTATGCCTCATACATTTACACTATATTATTGATTTACATGTACCTTATACTTCGATCAATGGTTTTGGCAAATACTGTTAGTGACCTCATACGGACTGTAGGTTAGTGTGACCTATATTTCATGGTCCGGTGATTTTTGTCGCAGATTTCTATTACTATTTTATGGATTTGCATTATAATTTGGTTAATGGTTCGGGCTTACACTATGAAAGACCGTATCTTACTTGAAGATCCGTGTGACCTATATTTCATGGCAGTGATTTTATCTCACATTTCAAACCTTATATCGTGGATACTTAGGTAAATAGTTTGGGCTGATACTTATGGTGACCTCATACAAAGTGTAGGCCGGTGTGACGTATATTTCATGGTTCAGTGATTTTTCATCGTTCTTTTTACACTTTTATATGGATTTTTATAATACTCGGGTTACTGGTTTGAGCTGCCTCTGCGAGTGACCTCAAACTAATTGTAGGTCAGTGTGACGTATATTCACTTGTCTAGTGAAAGTTGGCCAACATCTCAAACATTATTTTTTGGATTTGCATTATACTTGCGTTCACGGTTTGGGTCGATAATTTGATGGACCTCAGTGTGACCTAACCTACATTTCTTGGTCTAGTGATTTTAGTCAATATCTCTAACACTATTTTATGGATTTGCATCATACTTGGGTTAATGCCTTCGGCTGACACTATAGGTAACCTGATACCTATTGTAAGTCAGTGTGGCCTTTACGTCCGATGATGTAAGGCAATATTTCTTACACTATTTCATTGACTTCTGTTTTACTTAGTGAAATAGACCATTTTCATACAGTCATTTACGTCATGTAACTTCTAAGTCACAGTGACCTATATTTCACATTTCATTGATACTGTCATATCTCTTGCAATATTTTAAAGGTGTGAATTATTCTTAGGAGAACTCTCTATTCTGACACTGCCGCTTATCTCATTTTGCTTGGCCGTAATTGTCCATATTAAGCGTGCACTTGTAACAGTCAAGTTCCAGTAAGGCGTACTTTATTGTCTTCTAATAATTCTTGTTACTTCTTTACTATACTAGTGATCTGTCGGCATATTTTTTGGAATCGGCGATAGTTTGAAATACTTGTTGGAAATTGAATTTTCAACAATTTTGTATTGTCATTTTAGTTAATTTTTAGTCAATTGTCATTAATTTATCGATTTATTTATTTTTATGATTATTTTTATTTTTGTTTTGTTTATCTTAGCAATTTGCTGTAGCCATGTCCAGGTAAGTTCCTTGTGGTGAAGTTTGTCAGTCTTATATACTAATTTGAGTCCCTCGTTTTATATGTTCTTTTTATCTATACGTCTTATACATGTACCGCGTTCCGACCAGAGAATGTTAATAGAAACAAAATCGGTATATTTAATTCGCATTAAATTTCTATAGTAGAAACGCATTTGTTACCGAACCGAAACCGAAATTAAGGAAAAGATACCATGGTACAACATACACAAGACGTCAATGTGGCGTCAGCTGTAGTTTAAAATGGCGTCAACATATACTTTAAAGTGAAAAAAGACCATAAAAATGACACCATTTACGCGCCGATACATGAACCACCGATGTTGGAGAGAGAGACAATTTTTTGATAAGGTCGTTAAGGTAGTATGAACGCAGTGTTGATCCCTACAAAAATGAACTTTCCAATTGGACGAATATAAATTTTGTTATTTTTAGCTGTCCCAAATTCTTAAGCACAAATTTAGATTCAAAATCAAATTGATTTTATTTTGTTTACTTCTATCAGCAAAGTATAATTTGAAACAACAGAATAAAAGAAGAATTATGAAAAAAAATATCATATCACTTCTAAGGGAGACAACCCCAGCACTAGCCATATTGCTTTAACTCAGCGCATTACGGCTATAATGACGAAATAAGGGGCATCGAAAATAATCAATTTTTCATTTGAGGCCATTTGAAAATTAATTAATTTTTAAGTGTTAAATACTTAATGCTATTATGATTAGCGTTTAGTTTCCTTTTAGCTACTTTAAATTTAAAAACTTGCGTTTCACGCAGTTCAGTACTGAAAGTCATGCAAAATTCCTTTTATGAATATGATATGATTATGCATGTCGTGTGTCAAGCAGACTTGTTCACGTGTGTTTTTAATGCAGCACGGTTTACGAGTACAATTTAGTATTTTTGCAGAATCCATTGATTGTTAATGGAAGCAAGTAAGTACCTTCTTGGTGCATACATATCGTCAATGTGATCTTGCATACTAGCTACATCGTAAGAAAATGTTCCTTATAACAAATTTAATCAGGAAAGCATCAGCTCAGCCTGTATAACTGTACAGCGTAAGTAATGTCAGCTTTGTGTACCATAAAAATATTTGAATCTTCGATCACTTGTTGAATTAAAAAAGTGATTTCATAGCTTCATTTGCTTAAACGCGAAGGCTGAACAAAGTATTACCGAAGTGCATTGCAAAACCCTTAAAATAAGCCGCGACACCTAAAAAAAAGGAAAAAAATATGGCATGTGCGCCCAGCGAAGACTCATCCTGAGCATCCGCTATGTCTAATTAGAGTCTTCGCTGTGCGCTTTAAGGGTAGCCAAGGCTCCAAGCTAGCTTCATGCGGACAGCGAAAACTCTGAACTGAGTCCTCGCTATGCGCGCATGCCACTTTGTTGGTTTTATAGTGCCGCGGCTCATGTTTTATTGTAAAATCAGTGTATATAAACAAATCTAAAATAGATTTGCGCTTTCCTTATTTAATAGTGCTGCCAGAGAATTGCAGCTGTTGTTACAATCTCTGTGTAAAATTTTAAGAATAAGCAGAAGACAGAATGAAGTTAGAATATTTACTGTTTGGGACAGTGGTACTGTGTCTAATACTGGATATGGCTACCCCAGCTGCCAGTCCCACACCTACACCGAGTCCAGGAGCTGCCGGACCTCCAAAAATTGCTGCCAACTCTCCAGGGAAACCTATCAATTTTCCAGGGAAATCTGCCAGTCTATCAAGTAAGTTATGGTACGAGCCACGGCATGTGGGCGCCCAGCGTAGACCCAGATCAGCCTGGGCATCTGCCCAGTCTGATCAGAGTCTTCACTGTCCACATCGCGCTAGCTTAGATCCTTAGCTACCATTTAAGTGTCTTTAAGCGAAGACTTTGATCAGACAGGACGGATGCCCAGGCTGATCTGAGTCTACGCTGGGTGCACATCCCACTTTGTTGCTCCTTTCGTGTTGCGGCTCATATATACATTAGTGTAAACATATTTAATTTCAATTTTACACAAGTTATGTACAGGTTGCAAATAGTATACAATAGCAAAAGGATCTGAATGGAGGCCAGGGGCTTATTTATATATACATTGAGGTGGGTGGGTATGTCTCCATATTATTCCGCTAGTTTTTCAAAGGAGAATTTTTTCTGACACCTTTTTGCTTACCTGGAGGACAAATATTTGCAAAAGGGGTCTACACTTTAAGAGAAAAAAATGCTCTTACATGAGAAAAGTATTTCCTAAAAGAGTTGACCCCCAGTGAGAAGGGAGACAAACATAAAAATGGCAGGGTTGCCTCCCCTGAAAATAGACCTACTAACCTTAAAAAGAACATAGTTACCTCTTGATTTCTTGTACTTACCTTTGGCATACGTCATTAAACATCTTCCTTAAGACGAATCTTATGTATATTTTGCAGCAGCTAATATAATTTGCGGTTTAGTTTTTATATTTTTATTTTCTTTTCGTCATTTTGTACAGAGAAAAACAAATTTTGTGACCTGGACAATGAAATGCTCCTACAAAGAGCAACCTTGTCCTTTAAAAGCTGCTCCCATCCAGAAGAGTACCTGATGAAATTTTAGGTTCCACCAAATATTCTTGCTTGACTCGGTAATCTAGAAAATTATTCAATATGCATACTGTTTGGTTAAACGATTAGTGTTCTACAAAAGTTTGTAGTTATTGAGAGTTTATTGTAATGTGTTGCCACCGTGACGTTAGATACTCCCTTAACGAGTACCAATAGGGTTAAGAAAATATCATGAAAATTGATCGCCTTTCCATAACACCCATGTACTTCTTGCCTTACTGCAAACGTTTAATTTCCCTCACGTAAATTGCATAAAAGCAGTGTCGTAAGCTATTAATAGCCGCGCAATAACTGTCAAAGAGCCGTGTGTTCAAGGAAATTCGCGCGCTGTTGATGCACGGCTTTGTGGCTTTTTATTCGCAAGATTCAGGCCAATACTCCATCAATACAGAAGCAAGCGGAACATTTGCAGTATCGACAAAATACTTGTGCGTTAGAGTTATACAATTTTCAATTATTGTAAAAATGAAAGTGCAGACGACATCGAGTGAAAACTTTTATGAGCATGATTTTGATTTGTGAACTGCTGCTATAGGTTTAAAAAGCCGTAGTAACTGACCATGGCCTAAACCGAGAATTTTGATAGAAGTACATAGTGCGTGTACATATCTGCTAGGTAATGGCGATGAGGCCTAGATAAAGTACCTAATCGTTTTCCTTGTTTTGTTACAATGTGATTGAATGTATGCAATAACATCGAACAAACATAAGGGTCGTAGAATCCATTCTTCATAAATAGGTTGACTGTCTTAGGTGTCTAAGGTGTATGGATACGCTTACAAGGAAAGCAACTCTGCCATTTTCTGTTTTGTCTACCTTTTCATGTTTGGTCAACTTTAAGAAAAGTAGTGCTTCCCTTGTATCTCTTTAAAGTAGAGACACCAATTTTGAAGGGCTCGATTGCTGAAGAGAAGCAACAGCATGAGGTTAAGGTTGTCATCCGTTGTAAAAAATTCGGAATTATGCCGTGGTGTATATATATCCCTTATCTAAACAGATATGTCTCAATATTTATTTATGAACGAAAATTCAAATAATGAGCCGCGACACGAGAAAACCAACAATGTGGTTGTGCGCCCAGCGCAGACTCAGATCAACCTGGACATTCGCCCAGTTTGATCAGACTCTTTGTTAAGTGCTCAAAGGCAGCTAAGGGTCTAAGCTACCTCCATGCGTACAGCGAAGGCTCTGATCAGACTAGGCGAATGCCTAGGCTGATCTGAGTCTGCGCTGGGCGCACAACCACATTCAATTTGATGGTTTTCTCGTTTTGTGGCTCAATTACTCAATCAAATGCTTAACTGGGTCGCTAAATACGAAAATATTAAATATTCTTGTCAAATAAATTCACGTCAAATGACCATAAAATGTATGCTTGTGTGTCAAACAGCCTCGTGTTTCCAAATTTAGCATGGTCCACAGGTACACAGCCATTTGTCAGACTCCATCTGTTTCTAAATATAGGAATTATTGATGAATAGCTCATTTCGACAACGCCAAATACTAATTTCCAACGTGACCATTTCTATTTCCAACGTGACCATTTCTTTATCAGCTGCGTTGTGTTGATGCGTCACAAGGTACCGTACGCCTTATGCGAACAGGAAGAATCAGATAAACATTCACGCGCAGCTTGATCAGTTTCAGTCGTTACTGATCTCATAAACATGTAAGCTGGTGTATCTGAGGCTAGTTCTTTGCGCAAATGCAATGGTTTATTCGACTAGTTCCTGTCCGCAAAATGACTTAAGGTTTCTTCTTACCTTTTGTCATTTATATGTGAGCGACACGAGAAAACCAACAATGTGGTTGTGCGCCCAGCGCAGACTCAGATCAGCCTGGGCATCCGCCCAGTCTGATCAGAGTCTTTACTGTCAGCATGGCGGTAGCTTTGACCCGTAGCTACCCTTTGGGCACTTAGCAAAGCGTCTGGTCAAACTGGGCAGATGCCCAGGTTGATCTGAGTCTGCATTGGGTGCACAGCCACATTGTGGGACTTCTCGTGTCGCGGCTCAATTGTTTTGCCGCCTCTGTCATGTATATAAGAACTGAGAACGGTTTAGGCTCTGTCGTCAGTAGCTTGTGGGATACACTTAATATTTCCAGGGAATTGTAACTATACTTACAAGCCCTGCGCTGATTAAGTTATTCAGGAGTTTCGGAGTCTGTATACACGACAGAATGAAGCTAGAGCACTTGGTCTTGGGCATAGTTGTAATATGTCTAGCGCTGGACGTGGTTATGCCATTCCCAGGACCTGCACCGAGTCCAGGGAATGCTCCGGGAAAATCTGGTAATCCTCCAGGAAAATCGGGAAATCCTCCGGGAAAGGCTGGCAATCCGCCTTCTCCGGGAAAATCTGGCAATCCTCCTTCTCCGGGAAAATCGGGCAATCATCCCTCTCCGGGAAAATCCAACAGCCCTTCAAGTAAGTCATAATTCGTACTGTAATCACTTTTTAAAATTTTTATTATGTTTCGTAAGTTTAAAGAACTATAAGCTTATTTAAAATTAAGTTATTGTATAAAGGTATTGTGATAAAATGAATTAATACACGTTATGGATACAGTATCTTATCCGACACTCTGTATCACGTCGCGACTAGATTTTAGCGAAAAAACGAGACGCCAAACGTCGATTGAGAGTCTTGGTACACCCATACGACATAATTAACCCATGAATGACGAATAGATTCTACTACCCTTATGAAATGGATTAGTCCATTTATCATTTTAGGGGTGTCTGGAAACATTTCACTCATGATTCTTTTACAGAAATGCTTGAGTGTAAGCAAACAGTGGTGACACTGATTAGACGCCGCGTGCCGCGTTTTGCAGCGTCTGATTGGGTCTGCACTGTTTGCCTATGTTCCATGTTGGGATGCAAAGCAGGAATGGGTTAAGAGATACCGGTCATGTCAATGTTGCAATGATTACATGTCCGTTTGCCGTTTGAATGATTTGAGATTTGTTTCGTTTCTGGAACACAAGTAAATAGATATAAATAACAAGAGGACAAAGGCGATCGGTCAGTCAACACCATGTGATAATGAAATGAAAATATGAGCCGCTACAACAAAGTGGCATAAGCGCCTACCAAAGACCAAGAGCAGCCTGGGCATCCGACCAGTATGACCAGTATTAGCTGTGCGTTTAACAGGTAGCTAAGGGTCCAAGCTACCTCCATACGGACAGCAAAGACTCTGAGCAGATTGGGCGGATGCCCAGACTGATTTGAGTCTTAGCTTGGCGCACATGCCACTTTATTGGTTTTGTCGTGTCGCGACTCAAATTTAAAACAGAAAAGTTATCGGTTATCAGTCTTTAAATCGACTGCCCATTTAAAGTTTAGAAATTACAGTATGCTTTTTTCTGGTTTCGTCACCAGATATTGTGAGGGTCACTGACGAGGCTTAATTTGCCGAAACTACGTAGTCTGGCCCATGTTCCTACTTCTGTATGTATTATGTGCTCTTGAAGGAACTTTTTAAGATTTTAATTTGTTACATCTTTGTCGGGTGATTAACAGATACTCAGAGGAGTTTTCAGAAGTATCTTCAATTGCATTGTTGCAGAATAGACATAAACATTCTCTTCTGTTATGTGTTACTCTGGTGCATATATGATTTCATTTTGGTTCATGTGGCTTGCATTTTAGCTCCTTATTGGCATCTGTAGGTAGAGACTGACTACATAGCCTGGCAAACAAATTTTTCTTGGTAAAATTATGAGTCAAGTCATTTTTCCGTCAAAATATGCTAAAATTGTATAAGGTATAGATAACACTGTTACGAGGAGTATCAGGCTCATTAACTAAAAAAAATAAATATACATATTTTGCTGAACGTCTTGCACGACTTAAATATATATGTTCTGTGCAAATTAGGAATCAATACAATTCCAGAATTGTCCTGCGCAGAATAGAAATTCTCACTTTGTTGCAGAAAGTGAAAAGTTTTACCTTGCGCAAGATAATTCCAGAATTGTCTTTGCGCAAAATGAGAATCAGGACAAGGTAAGCCCAAATAGCTGTAATTGTGTTTGACAAATATAGTTTTGAATCTATATGTTAAATATGGTCATGTGAGAAAATAAAAGTTTTTCTGACAAAATAGAATATATCGGCTTCTTGTATTAATAATTACATATACTTTCAATAATTGTTTGTGGGACTGGCTGACCGCTCCGTTATTGCTAACTTCCTACCTCCCTACCTACCTACCTTTCTTTCTGTCTTTCTTGTCCAAAAGAAGAATTACTAAATTGGGAATAAGAATAAATTGCTAGTCATTTGTAGCCCACGTTCAGGGAAGGGAGAAGGATAGGGAATAAATGCAGCATTCAAAATTTTGTGCTTATACTCTGAATCGTCCTGACACTGCCGGATAAAGTACATGGATCCATGCCAAACCAACAAAGACCTGTCTTCGGGAAAAAGGAGAAAAGCGTTTACCAACTACTTACCCCGCAGCACTGGGGAAGAGGCGGCGCTGCGAGAAAAAAAAACGATTTGCGAAAAGGTCGTCGGCCAATTGTACGTAAGGAACAAGTAAATGCTGTACCATTGGCTTGCGAAAATGCCTGTTGATATGCGTAGACTGATCAGAAACTCCACTTGTCATTTTAGATTCCCCAGGTTTGTAAATTTGTACACGCAAAGGCAATACTGTGATTAAAACGCGCAATCAAGCATGCTAATTGGAATCGTGACTGTATTCTTTAGTCATAAGATACCATTTCACGCACTGCCAATTAATCATACCTATTTCAGATAATTCACCTGGAAGTTCGTCAGGTACCGGTGACTCGGCCGACACTAATCCGCCAGGAGAAAAACCTACTGATGACGACGATGACTAAAGTTCAACTTGAAGGTAATTACGTAATCAAAACACTACTTCTCCAAACCACATTAAATGTAAATATCTCGTTTTTGTTTGTTGGATTTTATTTTGAGATGACTCGTCATAAATAAATAGAGTCGATTAGAGTCGATTCCTCGATTCAACGAGATAGTTTCTCGTAATAAGGAATTGTTTGTCCATAAGTATGTGTATTTTTCTCGAAATAACTATTTGTTTTCTGATGATATCGCGTTTGTTTCTCCTAATTGATTTTCATTTTTACCAGGCTGTTTCTCGATATTTTGAGTTAACGTCTCGAAATGTAATAGGGACTATTTTTCATATAACTACAAGTTGGTTTCTCGTTACTTCAATGCACGGGTAGGCTTCCCGTATAACCAAATAAGTTTCTAGCATTTATGGTTTGATCTCGTCATAGCGAGAAGTTCTTTTTTTTCATTTGTACGAGAACTTTATCTTTCGAAGAGAAAGAGAACTTACAATCATATGAAAAACGGACTATTTATTTGGACGACATCCAAATATTAAACTTAATCTGCTGAAGATTGATTCATACAGCATAGAGTTATGTCAGACTATTTCTGGGAACCTCCCTAATCGGGGTTGTATTGTTTGTCATGTACAAATATTTTTCCCTGTTAACATCTCTTAACTGGTGGCATCTGAGAGTGTAATCAAGCCATGCATTAAAAACGATAACCAACTAGTGGATTAAATATGCAAATTACGTCGTAACGCTATACGTTGACGTCCATAAATACGTCGCGTTTTCTTATAGCGAAATCGTGATGTGTTAGTGCAAATGTGCTAATGAAGTGCGATTTTTGTGTTATAAGATAAATAAAGTCTTGCGTTTTTGCTTAAATAACATTGAATATATTAAACTCGTTGGGAAAAAAATGAAAAAATGTCTTTTTCTCTAGTCGTTTGGAGGAAATACCGAGAAGATGCTCGGCATAGCCTCGCGTCTTATCTTCTTCCCCACATCGTTTAATATGTTTCATGTATAATTGAAGTTATTAAAAATCGTATACTCAGAGGAAATTGATTTTAACTGATGCTTTTATAAGCTAAAAGAAGTATTATTTCATTAAGACAACATTTTACGTAAATAGCAATGATACATTAGCATGCTGTATTCCATGGCTTTAGTTATTTGTCAAACCAATAAACTTGCATTCTTTTTTTTTTTTCAGATATATCTGCTGTATGGACTTGATAATTTGGTCAAAAGCAAAGTTGATTTCCTGGCATTCGACAATGTATCTAAAATCTGAAGAGTGTATATTTTAAGTTTTTCTTGTGTACATAAAACGTTTCAAACTTTATTGTTACTGTTAAAGCTGTTTCGACTGAAAAAAACAACAACAACAATTTCTGTTTAATTGCTCTTATCATTAAGCAGCTGGAAAAGGTATTAAAGAAATTAATGTTTGGGTAATTTTTGGGTTTTAAACTAACAATCCTCAAGTCAACCTGTAACCATATCGACAATACTAAGAAATAACTTCCTGGATAACACGGCCCCTAGTCTGGGTCACCCAGTTTCCCAGTAATACCTATGTCATATCAGCACTCAGTGCAATAAAAGTGGACATTGTTTGGAGTTTTTTTCTGATGCAACATTTTGCTTACTTCATTACTAAAATTCTTCCTCTACAAATATACTAGAACCAGAATCTAACCGACCTCTTATTTACTACCAAGACAAACCTGTCAATGCGACAAGAGTCAAAGCTGAGTTTGGCTTCCATGTTTTTAGCTGTTTCGGCTTTTTGCGGGTTATTCCTGCATCCAGCGTATCTTTCCTGATGCCCTTGTCTGTCGTTTTTTTCGAGACACAGGGGTTGAGGTGGCTCGGTGAAGTGTGTGTGTGTGTGGAGGGGGGGGGGGGGGAAGGGGGAGGCGCCTGCGCTCGCGAGTTAATACGTGAGCGTCTCTTAGCTGGTGTCTGCGGCTAATGTGTCCCGTGGAGTGCGACAGTAAGTGTGGCTCGAAAGGTGATGCTCGTTGCCTGCCAAGACTTGCCCATCATCTCTTTTCTCTCAAACTTTTGGGGTATAGCGACGCTGAAGAAGTTAATACAGAAACGCGCGTCTGTCGCACTAAAATTGGTATGAAAACGTTTATATTACATCCTTTTACCGCAAAAAAAGTACTATCGAACATATATTAAAAATGGATGTATATATAAGATTAAAAATAGGTAAATCTTGAATTTTTATCAGTGTACGAAATAAGCAAAAAATAATGGTACCTCTGTTTCCGAAAATCGCAACATTTCAGCAGTTTGTCTTGACTCGGACAGAACTTCACCTTGGAGGATTATCAGAATATGCTTATCACTTGTGAAACATTTAAAAATGATAAACTGAACTCGAGAATGCATCACAAAGCATCCCTCTTATACAGAATTCAAAAGTGGGGTATCAATAAGGTGGGTTTTCTGCATCCTACCAAAGTTTTCTTTTTTTAACTGATGGTTTACTCCAATGTGTCTAGTTTATTAAACCATATGTGACTTGGGTCGGAAAGCCCTACTTACTGCGCTATGGGTCCACAGAAGTGGGTTGGGTAATCCAACATGGTTTTTAGCCTGTCTTGTAAAAACATTCTCATTTGGTAGAAGAGTACAACAGACAGACAGGATTTGATAAAATGATTAACAGAACATCTAAAATGTATTTCCATATCATTTTATTTGATTTAATTGAACATATGTTGTCGAAAAAGATTTCTTTTGACATTCAGCATTTTTTGATATTTTTGTTCTCAATTTTCAATATTTTTTGGCATTATTGTTAAATAACCAGACCAGTTATCATCAAACTCATGTCAAGGAAGCACCTTGACCAGGACATTCGGATGATGTGACAAGAATTTCACAATGGCTTAGTTTTCATGGTCGACTGAACACATAAACTTGCTTGGAAGATGGTTTTCATTCAATTTGGTAGGATGCAGAAAACCAGCCTTATTGATACCCCCACCCCCCTTTCAGTCACAATTTTAAAATCTTCTCCGCAATAATCCTAATCCCTGCAAAGCTCGAAAATGGGTGTACATATGCATCCTCTGCTGCCAGAAAAAAAGATAATAAATACTATAATGGGAAAGAGATGAAAGCTGTGAAAATGCTTAAATGACTAATTAATTGTACTGAAGAAATAAGAAAATTTTGTACTTATACCCTCTTCTAATGACAGCGGTTTAAAATTGTGCTTAGTACAAATATATAATATATATAAAAATAAAATTGTATGCCACCAAAAACCTTTGAGCCGCGACAGTCTGATCAGAGTCTTCGCTGTCCGCATGGAGGTAGCTTAGACCCTTAGCTACCTTTCAAGCGCTTAGCAAAGAGTTTGATCGGACAAGGTGGATGCCCAGGTTGATCTGAGTCTGTGCTGGGCGCACAACCACATTGTTGGTTTTGTCATGTCGCGTCTCCTTTGATAAATTTGGGCATGTCAGCAGTCCAATAGTCATTGTGCGTGGCCGCACGAGTCATCTATGTATCATGCGTATAATACAGAATGAAAAGCAAAAATGACGTGGCTGATCATTATAATTAGTATTTTTTTCATCAAAATTACAGTACTTCGTTATACTAGTAACTGATTCGTAGGGTAGGGTGGGGCAGAGAGGGTTGGGTTGGGGTGGAGTGGAGCGGGGTAGAGTACGGTAGGTAGATAGAAGTAGGCGAAAACTCATTTAGAGAAGTGGATGGATGACGGACGAATGAATTAACAGACGGATAGATAGAAAATAAATAGATAGCTAGGTAGATAGCAAAATAGACAGATGGAAAAACAAGATAGATAGATAGATAGATAGATAGATAGATAGATATTTACACGTTCGTGCTTTCATTGTTGCAAAAAATAGTCATACACACAGAACTTATATGAACCTATAGGACGAAAGAGTCCTCGGTTCAAACTGATATACGGACGTTGTATTTAGTAGATTGAGGATAAATAAGAAAATGTTGTGTAGGCATTAAGATGTACATAGACGCATTCATATTTCCTGTCTTTGTTTTCGGAATAGATAAAGAAGAAGGCAAATCTACTGAATTAAAGTTGGCCCCGACTGATGAAAAAGGCAAAATAAAAATGGCAGAACTGCTACCCCTTAAAGTACTTAAAAGTATATTTACTTCACCACCGTAATACGCGCCAATAGAATACAAAGGACATTGCTCAGGAGATACTACAT
The DNA here is from genome assembly GCA_963989385.1 of Ctena decussata. NCBI lineage: Eukaryota > Metazoa > Mollusca > Bivalvia > Lucinida > Lucinidae > Ctena > Ctena decussata. The sequence continues at coordinate 34,449,238 of OZ022510.1, read as the reverse complement.
TCACACTGGCAAACTAACTTGGACGAAAACAGTTTACAGGACATCTCTTATAAGAATAAACAGCAAAAAGGCACCAAACAGAATATAACGTAAAAGATTCTGTAGTGAGAGGACATATGAGCCACGACACGAGAAAACAAACAATGTAGTCGTGCGCCCTGTGCAGACTCAGATCAGCCTGGGCATCTGCCCAGTCTGATCGGACTCTTTGTTAAGAGCTCAAATGGGTAGCTAAGGGTCTAAGCTACCTCCATGCGGACAGCGGTCTTTCGTAACCACCGGTCTTTCGTACTTTGAGTCCCTGTTTTTATGCTCTTCTTACCTGTTCGTCTTATATACTGACACAAAAAAGAAAAGTCCGTTTTATAAGGTTCTGTATCTTTTGAACCAGTAATGTTGTAGCCATACAAAATGAAACAAAATGTGTCCTGAGCTTCTGGCACACATAAAGTTGTAATCGTTTTAATTTTTCTCCATAGCCACAAGAGTTATCAAACTTTATGACAAAAACACCATTTTTATTCCTCAGCAGCAATTTATTCACCAAAACCTGGAACGTTTTGCGTTAAACGAGGGTCAGAAACGTCGGAAAACAAAAAATCACCTTTTAAAAGCAATACCGTTTATTAAATGAACGAGAAAGCAGTCCAAAGTCTTCAGTTTATGAAATTATCTCCCTTTTATTAAATTAATAACGATTTTAGAACTTCCATATCTCCATAACCGTTCATAATTTTGACACCGCTTTTGTTTTATTTGACTATACTTGTGTACGATAAAGACAACATGCATCAGAAAATAAAAATTCAACCTGAAGTTAGAAATACCGGTCCACTAAAGTCCGTTTCTTTTTACCCCACCCCTTATTGAAAAGTAATCAGGTAAATTTGCGACCAACCTTTTGCGATGCTGAATGATGCTGATTTCAATGCTATTGATGACTAGAAATTAATTTTGAAGTAGTCCTATGCCACTGACTTCCAAACTGATGGCCCAACAAGGTAATGTCTGCGTGTATCTACGCACTGCTGTGATCGACGTTTTGTGACGTCATTTTAAGTGACTAATTTATGCCAGTGGTTGTGATGATTAGGAATGCATCTAGCACTCATAAAATCTCAGCAGCGTGTCTGTTCAGTGATGCTAGGGTTTGCTGCGATGGTTAAAACACGAGATACTGATTTTGTGACTTTCGAAATTTGGGTACTGGCGCTTGCGGCATTGTCATTGGCGTCGATGTTCATTGAATTGATTTCCGTTCAGCGCACACGACTGCTGAATAACTGACGTTCTTGAAACAATACATTTAAATGAAATGTATGAGTTCATATGAAATTCTCAGACACAACTGTAAAGCGGACGTTTTTTGTTTGTGTCAGTATACATGTACCGTGTTCCCACCAGAGAATTTTAACAATACCAATATCGGTATAATTAATTCGCATTAAATTTCTATAGTGGAAACGCACTTTAACCGAATCGAAAATGAAAATAAGGGAAAGTAACCATGGTGCAACGCACACAATTCGTCAATGTGGCGTCAGCTGTAGTTTAAGGTGAGTCAACATATACTTAAAAGTGAAGAAAAGAACATGAAAATGACATCACATATGCGCCGATACATGAACCACCGATGTTGGAGGGAAAAAAGGCATTGTTAAGGAAGTATGAACGCAATATTGATCCCTACGATGATGAATTTTCCATTTGGGACGAATAGAAATTCTGTCATTTTTAGCTGTCTCAATTCTTAATGACAAATTCAAATTCAAAAACAAATTTATTTCATTTTGAAAACCTCTATCAGCAAAGTATAATTTGAAGTAACAGAAAAAAAGAGAAGAATTTTAAAAAAAATTATCATACCAGGTCCCGAGGTTAAAAACTTTTTTCATGCTCAACTCAGCTGAGCATGAAATTATACCTGCTAATAAATAGCAAATTACTGATAAGTACAGTTGTTTTCTTGCTCAGTTTAGCTGAGTATGAACTTTTCTCTGTTTATGAATATGAACATGCAAACATTAGTTGGCATTTTCATATTTATCAGAAGAGAAAATTTCATGCTCAGCTGAGTTGAGCATGAAAAACGTTTTATAATCTCGGCCTGTTCTAAGGGAGACAAGCTACGCACTAGCACTTGCTTTAACATAGCGCTTTACGGCTATAATGCCGAAATAAGGGGCATCGAAAATAATTAATTTTTCATTTGAGGCCATTGGAAAAATAATTAATTTTAGATGTTCCTCGATTTCCTTTCGTTGACCGGGCGGTGCTTATTTCTGACCTTACCTTGGACGAGTATATTTTCTGAAAAGGTATAATGCGGTAATGATTTTTGTGCTCACTCTCGCAGAACAAAGCTCACCTTTACAAAAAGCACGGAATGATCGGAGATCGCACAAGAATAGTTTCTTTGTTTTCTTTCAACCCAGCATACAGAAAGCGTCTAAACAACGTTGTGACGACGTCGATGCAACGTTATGACATCGGAACCTTGTATACTCATCAATAAAGCGTCATAACGTTGCATCGACGTATAAACGCCTTAACATTTTCTTTGAAACTAAGTATAGACCTAGAATTGTTAAACTAGCATGGTCGAGTCTATAAAAAAGGCAGAAGTCCTTCGTAGCTTTGGTGAGGCGGTTCTGGGGTGAAAACAACATATCTTTGAATATGGTACATATAACAAAAATTATCAAAACATAAAATCCACCCCCTGGACTTCCGCTGAAAATGCCACCCCTGATTAACTATATACAAGAGCTGTACGAAACGAAAAAGAGCTGATACTAAATGAAAAAGAGTCACAGTTACCAACCGACCTGTTGACCAGGTCCTTTGGTAGTTATGACTCTTTTTCGTTTTGTAACAACACCTACTGACTGAAATTCTAGAAAAAGCTAGGAATTTTAGTCTAAACATTGGAAAAAGTCGCAAAACTGGAGCATTGTAATTCGGGGTAGGCGTGAGAGACAGGTGTCATAAATCAAAAGTAAAGTTATATAATGGCTAGCACTTAACTCTAAACGGTAAGGTATACCATATAAATTGCAATGCACATATTGAAGAAACACACGGTTGATGTGCTTTGTGTTGCTTAGCAAGAGAAAATCGTGAATACCATTCTAGGTCATATTTCCTGGAATAGACTGGTTGCTAGGCAACCATTCGTCAATGGGCTATTCTATAGACCAGTTGGTATAAGCAAAATTCAAACGTAATGCAACCAAATATAAAAATGTCAAAATATGTTCGGATACCACTGTTTGGATAAATGTCAGACCTTATTTCCTGTCTTTGTGATTATGAAGCAAATCCCGGCCATTGACTTATCTGGTGCCTTACATTTTGAACCATAGCCGAAAAAGTTGTTGGCAAAATTTAATGAAACATATACTACAGAGAGGTGAAATATTGGTCTTGCAAATGAAGGTAAAATTTTTAAGTAGCAGGGTAGGGTTCCTAAAATATCAAAGAAGTCTCACTCTTTATCGGATGACCTCGTAAGCGTTTAATTACTCTAAAAACTTAATTTTCATGCAGTTCAGTACTGAAAGTCATGCAAAATTTCATTAAATTTTATGAATATGATATAATTATGCATGTTGTTTGTCAAGCAGACTTCTGCACGTGTGTTTCTAAATGTAGCACGTTTACAAGTACAATTTAGTATTTTTTGCGGAATCCATTGATTTTTACAGGAAGCAATAAGTACCTTCTTGGTGCATACATATCGTCAATGTGATCATTTAATACTAGCTACATCGTAGGAAACTGTTCCTTATAACAAATCTAATCAGAAAAGCATCAACCCAGCCTGTATAAGTGTGCAGCGTAACTAATGTCAGCTTTAGGTACATTAACAATATTTGAATCTTCGATCACTTGTTGAAATAAAAAGTGAAACTTTCATAGCTTCATTTGCTTAAACGCGAAGGCTGAACAAAGTAATACCGAAGTGCATAGCAAAGCCCTTAAGCCGCGACACGTGAATAAAAAAAAACAAAGTGGCGTGTGCGGTCAGCGAAGACTCAGCCTGGGCATCCGGTTAGTCTTATCAGAGACTTTGCTGTGCGCTTTAAGGGTAGCTAAGGCTCCAAGCTATCTCCATGCGGACAGCGAAAACTCTTATCTGAGTCCTCGCTGTGCGCGCATGCCACTTTGTTGGTTTTATCGGGTCGCGGCTCATGTTTTATTGCAAATACAGTGTATATAAACAAATCTTAAACAGATTTGCGCTTTCCTTATTTAATAGTGCAGCAAGAGAATTGCAACTGTTATTACAAGCTCTGTGTAAAATACTAAGAATTAGCAGAAGACAGAATGAAGTTAGAATATTTACTGTTTGGCACAGTGGTACTGTGTCTAATACTGGATGTGGCTACCCCAGCTGCCAGTCCCACACCTACACCGAGTCCAGGAGCTGCCGGACCTCCAAAACTGGCTGCCAAGTCTCCAGGGAAACCTATCAAGTTTCCAGGGAAATCTGACAGTCTATCAAGTAAGTCATGATATATACATGTACAGTGAGGTGTGTGGGTATGCCTCCATTTTTCTTCTGCTATTTGTTTCAAAGGAGAAAATCTTTCTTGACCCCTGTTTGCCTACCTGGAAGACAAACATTTGCAAAAGGAATCTACATTTTAAAAAGAAGTGTTCTTACAGGTGAAAAGTGTTTCTTTTAAGAGTTGACCCCCAGTGAGAAGGGAGACAAACAAAATGACAGGGTTGTCTCCCCTGAAAGTGGACCCATTAACCTTAAAAAGAACATAATATTACATTTATGCAAAGAAATACAAAGATTTCCTGACAATATAATTTGCTTTTGCCCAGTTCTCTACGAGTAGTTATAAATCCCTGTATATTAAATACCTTCCCGATAACATTTGGAGATTAGTTATCAATATACGATCGGGTACCGGCTTTTTAGAACTACTTTCCCAAGTTCTGTCTTTCCATTGCAGTGGTAGATATCAAATACCGCTGCACTGCTTTTATGATCTTGAGAAAACAACAAACGCTAATCACTTTGATGTGTATTTATCAAATTTCCTGGCGTGTTGACATGAATGATTTTACAAAAATGCCATTTTATGTGGAAATGTTTTGCCTTTTACGATACATGCTCCGCTATGACGTGCAATAAGAAATTTATCATCCAGCTCATAACAGACTGTCATCGAACGAGCCTTGGATCGTCGGGACCAGTAGCCGTACAGACAATGGTTGTAAAGACATGATGCTGGTTTCATTGGTCAGTAAATTATTCTTATTAAAACAAACATTGGCCCGTTGAAAAAACAAAATGGCGGTCTAAGAAATTCAGTATTCATGTACCCTTTCGAACTATTGTGTACAGGCTCTCGGAAGGACACTTAAAAACATAAATACAGATGAAAAAAATCTTTAAATCTAAGAAATGCGAAATTGAAATATACAGTTAATTGAATCGTCCCATTTAAGAGACGGAATTTATAAATCTTGGGAGGTTTGAAGATCCGATAATGAAACTCGTCCTTCGGACTCGTTTCTTATCGGATATTCAAACCTCCCTCGGTTTATAAATCCCATATCTTAATTGGGACGATTAATAAACTCTATTTACTTTCCTCTTGATTTCTTGTACTTACCTTAAGCACACATCATTAAATATCTTCCTAACGACGTATCTTACATACATTTGCAGCAGCTGGTGTAATTTGCGGTTTACTTTTTACATCTGCATTTTCATTTCGTCATTTTGTACAACAAAAAAACAAATTTTGTGACCTGGACAATGAAACGCTCCTACAAAGAGCAATTTAGTCCTTAAAAGCTGCTCCCATCCAGAAGTCTACATAAAGACACTTTAGGAACCATCAAATATTCTTTCTTGACTTGATAAATTAGAAAATTATTCAATGTGCTTACTGGGATCTATTTGAATAAACGATTAGTGATTTACAACAATTTGTAGTTATTGAGAGTTTTTTTTGTAATTTGTTGCCACCCTAGATACACCCTTAAAGATAAACTGTAGGGTTAAGAAACCTACAAGAAAAAAATATGAAAATTGATTGCCTTTCCATAACATTCATGTACCTCTTGCCTTACTGCAAACGTTTAATTTCCCTTACGTAAAATAATTTGTTATTGCATAAAAAGCAGAGCCGTAAGCTATTAACAGCCGTGCAAGAACTGGCGAAAAGCCGTGTGTTAACAAGGAAATCCACGCGCTGTTGATGCACGGCTTTATGGCTTTTTATTCGCAAGATTCAGGCCAGTACTCCATCAATACAGAAGCAAGTGGAACATTTGCAGCTGAAGGTATCGACAAAACACTTGTACATAAGAGTTATACAAATTTCGATCATTGTAAAAATGAAAGTGGCCTTAACCTAGGATTTTGATATAAGTACATAGTGCGTGTACGTATGTGCTAGGTAATGGCGATGAGGCCTAAATAAAGTACTTAATCATTTCCCTTGTTTTTGTATCGATGTGATTGAATGTATGCAATGACATCGAACAAACATAAGGGTAGTAGAATCCATTCTTCATAAATGGGTTAACTGTCTAAGGTGTCTAAGGTGTATGGATACGCTTACAGGAAGCAACTTTGCCATTTTCTGTTTTGTCTCCTTTTTCATGTTGGGTAAACCCTTAAGAAAAATAAGTGGACCCCCTTGTATCTCTCAAGTAGAGGCTACAATTTAGAAGGGTTTCATTGCTAAAGAGAAGCAACAGGATTATGTTAAGATTGTCATCCTTTGTAAAAAATTTCGGAATTATGCCGTGGTGTATACATATCCCTAATCTAAATAGATATGTCTCAATATTTATTTATGAACAAAAATTCAAATAAAGAGCCGCGACACGAGAAAAACAACAATTAGGTTGTGCGCCCAGCGCAGACGCAGATCAGCCTGGGCATTCGCCCAGTTTGTTCAGACTCTTTGTTAAGTGCTCAAAGGTAGCTAAGGGTCTAAGCTACCGCCATGCGTACAGCGAAGGCTCTGATCAGACTAGGCTAATGCCCAGGCTGATCTGAGTCTGCGCTGGGCGCACAACCAAATTGATCGTTTTCTCGTGTTGCGGCTCAATTATTCAATCAAATGCTAAATACTCTAAATACGAAAATACGAAAATATTAAATACTTTTATCAAATAAATTCACGTAAAATGGCCTTAAAATGTATGTTTGTGTGTCAAATAGCCTCGTGTTTCCAAATTTAGCATGGTCCATAGGTACACAGCCATTTGTCAGACTCCATCTGTTTCTAATTATAGGAGTTATTGATGAATAGCTCATTTCGACAACGCCAAATACTAATTTCCAACGTGACCATTTCTATTTCCAACGTGACCATTTCTTTATCAGCTGCGTTGTGTTGATGCGTCACAAGGTACCGTACGCCTTATGAGATCAGGAAGAATCAGATAATTATTCACGCGCAGCTTGATCAGTTTCAGTCGTCCCTGATCTCATAAACATGAAAGCTGGTGTATCTGAGGCTAGTCCTTTGCGCAAAGACAATGGCTGATTCCAGAAATACTTCGCAAAAAGACTTGAGGTCTCTTGTCACCTTAAGTCATTTATATGTTTTTATTCCGCTGTCATATATATAAGAACTGAAAACGGTTTTAGGCTCTGTCGGCTGTAGCTTGGATGATACACTTAATATATCCAGGGAATTGTAACTATAGTCACAAGCTCTGTGCTGATTAAGTTATTCAGGATTTCAGAGTCTGTATACACGACAGAATGAAGCTAGAGCACTTGGTCTTGGGCATAGTTGTAATATGTCTAGCACTGGATGTGGTTATGCCAATGCCAGGACCGGCACCGAGTCCAGGGAATGCTCCAGGAAAATCTGACAATCCTCCAGGAAAATCTGGAAATCCTCCGGGAAAGTCTGGCAATCCGCCTTCTCCGGGAAAATCTGGCAACCCCCCTTCTCCGGGAAAATCGGGCAATCATCCCTCACCGGGAAAATCCAACAGCCCTTCAAGTAAGTCATAATTCATACTGTAATCACTTTTTTAAAAATTTTTATATTTCCTAAGTTTAAAGAACCATAAGCTTATTTAAAATTAAGTTATTGTATACATGTATTGTGATAAAATGAATTTATACACGTTATGGATACAGTATCTTATCCGACACTCTGTATCACGTTGCGACTAGATCTTAGCGAAAAAAAAAACGAGACGCCAAACGTCGATTGAGAGTCTTGGTACATCCATAAGACATAATTAACCCTTGAATGACGAATAGATTCTACTACCCTTATGAAATGGATGAGTCCATTTATCATTTTAGGGATGTCTGGAAACATTTCACTCATGATTCTTTTGCAGAAATGCTTGAGTGTAGGCAAACAGTGGTGACACTGATAAGACGCCGCGTGCCGCGTTTTGCAGCGTCTGATTGGGTCTGCACTGTTTGCCTATGTTCCATGTTGGGATGCAAAGCAGGAATGGGTTAAGAGATACCGGTCATGTCAATGTTGCAATGATTACATGTCTGTTTGCCTTTTTGACTGATTTAAGATTTGTTTCGTTTCTGGAACACAAATAAATAGATATAAATAACAAGAGGACAAAGGCGATCGGTCAGTCAACACCATGTGATTATGAAATGAAAATTTGAGCCGCGACGACAAAGTTGCATTAGCGCCTACCAAAGACCCAGAGCAGCCTGGGCATCCGACCAGTATGACCAGTATTTGCTGTGCGTTTAACAGGTAGCTAAAACGTTATCGGTTTAGTTACATCTTCGACAGGTGATTAACAGATACTCAGAGGAGTTTTCAGAAGTATCTTCAACTGCATTGTAGCAGAATAGACATAAACATGACCTACAATCATTTTCATCTGTTATGTGTTACTCTGGTGCACATATGATTTCAAATTGGTTCATGTGGCTTTCATTTTAGCTCCTTATTGGCATCTGTAGGGAGAGACTGACCTAACCTGGCAAACAATTTTTTCTTGGTAACATTATGAGTCATTTTTTCCTGTCAACATATGCAAAAATTGCATCAGGTAGGGGTACACACTGTTACGAAGAATATCAGGCTCATTATTTTTAGAAAAATATACATATTTTGCTGAACGTCTTGCACGCCTTATATGTTATGTGCAAATTAGGAATCAATACAATTCCAGAATTGTCCTGCGCAAAAAAGGAATTCTCACTTTGTTGCCGAAAGTGAAATTTTTTACCTTGCGAAAGATAATTCCAGAATTGTCTTTGCGCAAAATGAGAATCAGGACAAGGCGAGACTAAGTAGTTGTAACTGTGTTTGACAAAAATATAGTTTTGAATCTATTTGTTCTATATGGTCATGTGAGAAAATTAAAGTTATTCTGACAAAATAGAATATATCGGCCTCTGGTATTAATTACTACTTTCAATTATTGTTTGTGGGACTGGCTGACCGCTCCGTTGTTGCTACCTACCTACCTTCCTACCTACCTACCTACCTACCAACCTACCTTTCTTTCTGTCTTTCTTGTCCAAACGAAGATTTACTAAATTGGGAATAAGAATAAATCGCTAGTCATTTGTAACCCACGTTTAGGGAAGGGAGAAGGATAGCGAATGAATGCAGCATTCAAAATTATGTGCTTATACTCTGAATCGTCCTGACACTGCCGGATAAAGTACATGGATTCATGATTCATGCCAAACCAACAAGGACCTGTCTTCGGGAAAAAGGAGTAAAGCATTTACCAACTACTTGCCCCGCAGCACTGGGGAAGAGGCGGCGCTGCGAGAAAAAACGATTTTCAAAAAGGTCGTCGGCCAATTGTACGTAATAGGGAACAAGTAAATGCTGTACCATTGGCTTGCGAAAATGCCTTTTGATATGCGTAGACTGATCAGAAACTTCACTTGTCATTTTAGATTCCCCAGGATTTGTAAATTTTTACACGCAAAAAGGTAATACTGTGATTAAAATGCGCAATCAAGCAAGCTAATTGGAATCGTGACTGTATTCATTAGTCAAAAGATACCATTTCACGCACTGCCAATTAACAATACCTATTTCAGATAATTCACCTGGAAGTTCGTCAGGTACCGCCGACACTAATCCGCCAGGAGAAAAACCTTCTGATGACGACGACGACTAAATTTCAACTTAAAGGTAATTACGTAATCAATACACTACTTCTCCAAACCACATTAAATGTAAATATCTCGTTTTTGTTTGTTTGTTTTTATTTTGAGATGACTCGTCATAAATAAATAGAGTCGATTAGAGTCGATTCCTCGATTCAACGAGAAAGTTTCTCGTAATAAGGAATTGTGTGTCCATAAGTATGTGTATTTTTCTCGAAATCTGATGATATCGCGTTTGTTTCTCCTTATATATGAGTTTGCTTCTTTTTTATTTGGCTTCCTGTATAACCAAATAAGTTTCTAGCAATTATGGTTTGATCTCGTAATAGCGAGAAGTTCTTTTTTTTCATTTGTACGAGAACTTTACCTTTCGAATAGAAAGAGAACTTACAATCATATGAGAAACGGAAAATTTATTTGGACGACATCCAAATATTAAACTTAATCTGCTGAAGATTGATTCATACAGCATAGAGTTAGACTATTTCTGGGAACCTCCCTAATCGCGGTTGTATTGTTTGTCATGTACAAATATTTTTCCCTGTAAACATCTCTTAACTGGTGGCATCTGAGAGTGTAATCAAGCCATGCATTAAAAACGATAACCAACTAGTGGATTAAATGTGTAAATTACGTCGTAACGCTATACGTTGACGTCCATAAATACGTCGCGTTTTCTTATAGCGAAATCGTGACGTTTTAGTGCAAAATGTGCTAATAAAATGCGATTTTTGTGTCATAAGATAAATAAAATCTTGCGTTCGTGCTTCAATAACATTGAATATATTAAACTCGTTGGGAAAAAATGAATGAAAAAATGTCTTTTTCTCTAGTCGTTTGGAAATACCGAGAAGATGCTCGGCATAGCCTCGCATCTTATCTTTTCCCCGCATCGTTTAATATGTTCATGTATTATTGAAGTTATTAAAAATCGTATACTCAGAGGAAATTGATTTTAACTGATGCTTTTATAAGCTAAAAGAAGTATTATTTCATTAAGACAACATTTTACGTAAATAGCAATGATACATTAGCATGCTGTATTCCATGGCTTTAGTTATTTGTCAAACAAATAAACTTGCATTCTTTTTTTTTTTTCAGATATATCTGCTGTATGGACTTGATGATTTGGTCAAAAGCGAAGTTGATTTCCTGGCAATCATCAATTTATCTAAAATCTGAAGAGTGTATATTTTAAGTTTTTATTGTGTACATAAAACGTTTCAAACTTTATTCTTACTGTTAAATTAAAGCTGTTTCGACTGAAAAAAACAACAACAACAATTTCTGTTTCATTGTTCTTATCATTAAGCAGATGGAAAAGGTATTAAAGAAATTATTTTTTGGGTAATTTTTGGGTTTTAAACTAACAATCCTCAAGTCAACCTGTAACCATATCGACAGTATTAAGAAAAAAACTTCCTGGATAACACGACCCCTAGTCTGGTCACCCAGTTGCCCAGTAATACCTGTGTCATTTCAGCTCTCAGTGCAATAAAAGTGGACATTGTTTTTTTTTTCTTATGCAACATTTTGCTTACTTCATTACTAAAATTCTTCCTCTACAAATATACTAGAACCAGCATCTAACCGACCTCTTATTTACTACCAAGACAAACCTGTCAATGCGAGAAGAGTCTAAGCTGAGTTTGGCTTCCATGTTTTTTTAGCTGTTTCGGCATTTTGCGGGTTATTCCTGCATTAAGCGTATCTTTCCTGATGCTCTTGTCTGTTGCTTTTTTCGAGACACAGGGGTTGAGGTGGCTCGGTGAAGGGTGTGTGTGTGTGGGGGGGGGGGGGGGGGAGGCGGAGGCGCCTGCGCTCGCGAGTTAATACGTGAGCGTCTCTTACCTGGTGTCTGCGGCTATTGTGTCCCGTGGAGTGCGACAGTAAGTGTGGCTCGGAAGGTGATGCTCGTTGCCTGCCAAGTCTTGCCCATCATCTCTTTTCTCTCAAACTTTTGGGGTTTAACGACGCTGAAGAAGTTAATACAGAAACGCGCGTCTGTCGCACTAAAATTGGTATGAAAACGTTTATATTACATCCTTTTACCGCAAAAAAGTACTATCGAACATATATTAAAAATGGATGTACATATAAGATTAAAAAAGGTAAATCTTGAATTTTTATCCGTGTACGAAATAAGCAAAAAATAATGGTACCTCTGTTTCCGAAAATCGCAACATTTCAGCAGTTTGTCTTGACTCGGACAGAACTTCACCTTGGAAGATTATCAGAATATTCACTTGTGAAACATTTAAAAATGATAAACTGAACCCGAGAATGCATCATAAAGCATCATTCTTATACAGAATTCAAAATTTCAGTCACAATTTTAAAATCTTCTCCGCCATAATTCTAATCCCTGCAAAGCTCGAAAATGGGGGTACATATGCATCCTCTGCTGCCAGAAAAAAAGATAATAAAGATTATAATGGGAGTGAGCTGAAAGCTGTGAAAATGCTTACATGATTAACTGATTGTACTGAATATATAAGAAATTTTTGTACTGATACCATCTTCTAATGACAGCGGTTTAAAATTGTGCTTAGTACAAATATAGAAATGCCAGTAAAATTGTATGCCACCAAAAACCTTTGACAAATTTGAGCATGTCAGCAGTCCAAGAGTTCTTGTGCGTGGTCGCACGAGTCATCTAAGTATCATGCGTATCATACAGAACGAAAAGCAAAGATGACGTGGCTGATCATTACAATTAGTATTTTATTTCATCAAAATTACAGTACTTCGTTATACTAGTAACTGATCCGTAGGGTAGGGTGGGGCAGAGAGGGTTGGGTTTGGGTGGGGTGGACCGGGGTAGAGTACGGTAGGTAGATATAAGTAGGCGAAAAGTCATATAGAGAAGCGGATGGATGACGGACGGATGAAAACAGACGGATAGATAGAAAATAAATAGATAGCTAGGTAGATAGCAAAATAGATAGATGGAAAAACAAGATAGATAGATAGATAGATAGATAGATAGATAGATAGATAGATAGATAATATTTATTTACACGTTCGTGCTTTCGTTGATGCAAAATAGTCATACACATAGAACTTACATGAACCTATAGGACAGAGAGTCTTCGTTTCAAACTGATATACGGACGTTGTATTTAGTGGATTGAGGGTAAATAAAAAAATTTTCTTTTTTTTTTTTTTTTTTTTTGGGGGGGGGGGGGGGGGGGTTAACGGCCCTTTGAGGGTAAATAAGAAAATGTTGTGTAGGCATTAAGATGTACATAGACGCATTCATATTTTCTGTCTTATTTTCCAAATAGACAAAGAGGAAGGCAAATTTACTAAATTGAAGTTGCCCACGACTGAAGAAAGAGGCAAAATAAAAATTGGTAGAATCGCTACCCAAAAGTACATAAATTTACTTTACCACCGTAATACACGCCGACAGGATACACAGGACATTGCTCAGGAGATACTACATTCACACTGGCAAACTAACTTGGACGAAAACAGTTTACGAACTAGACCTATCTTATAAGAATAAACAGCAAAAAGGCACCGAACAGAATATAACGTACAAGGTTCTGTAGTGAGAGGACATATAAATTCATACACTGGCGCTCACGTATTTGTACACCAAAAACGCGTTCGTACAGCGTTGCATGCGCGTGCTGCGTGCGTATCACATAGAACCGCGCACCAGACGCGTCTGGACGCGCCCTGACGCGTCTCGACGCGGAAGACGCAAACAATGATAAAATGAATATTCATGACTTGCTCAATACGCGTACAACCGCAGATTGTACGTTGGCCTATTTAAAATAGTTTTAATATAGCTTAAAACAATAAAACTCTTCACTGATAAGTTACTAATTTTAAATTGATATTGTCTCGATCCCTCTACCGGGAATCTGACCGAATCGATCAGAAGACGGGAACCATAAAGTAGTCCCACATTATCTGGGTCAATATTTTCATAACAACTCGTAACGTCTCGATTTCTGAATTCAATGGGACTCATTAACTACTATTTAGACTAACTCTTTAATAGAACGTCTAGACTTAGAAACTATACATGCCTTCTATTTTTCTTAACTTCAAAGCCAAGAAAAAAATAAATAAATAAAAGTCACAACTTATCTGGACCAGAACGGATTTACACAAGTCAACTTATCTAGGCCAGTACGGACACATCCGGGCACACGGTAACCCACGCTAAGAATTAAACTGACCAGTGAAATTTGGACCCAGACTATTATATTGAGTTGAATGTTCAAACAGAACAATACCAAAGGGCATAATCGATTCCGCTAATTTTCGCTTCCTGCAGGGACTGTACATAATTATTGGCTTCCACCGAGACTGTCCGCGAGTTCTTGCTTCCTGCCGAGACTTCTGTACATGATAAATGGCTTCCTGCAGAGACTGTCCGCGTGATTCTGCTTCCTGCCGAGGCTCTCGTGCCTTCAATAACCCTTTTTAGACTAGAGTTTTAATCCGAATCGAATCCGAATTCGCTTCGAATTAGCTGTTTAAACTAGTAAATGTTATTCGAATTAAAAACTAATTCAGAGTAAACTAATCCTACAGAGTACTATGGATCCAATCCGAATTAACTTTTGCTTCGGATTAAAAGTCCTGTCCAACCAGCAATCCGAAGCAAGTCCGCATTAAGATTTATTTTTGAACTGACCTCGGGCATGTTAAGGTCATGTTAACATTTGAGCAGGCTGCATTTACTTTTCTGCGAAGTAACTTGCACCCAATTGGAAACATTTATTTTACTACGAAGTAACTTGCACTGAATTGGAAATGGTATAGTCTGAACAAGCAAGTGGGTTCTCTGCGGATTACCTTATTGCAGAGCAATCTGTGCCGAATCGAAACAGAAATCCTCTACACAGAGTAAAAGTAAACAAAATAAAGTTTAAAAATATATCAATTAAAGCATGGAGTTTTGGCTGAATGCAGAATACGTACATTCCAAGATAAACCTTGATTTCCAGAAAGCAATTTAATGCTGCAAAAATTTCCAGCATTTGGGGCCAGAGTTGACTGATCCTCAAGGTGACTGAAAACCGGGAACCCCGGCAAGAAAAAAACACCTGACTCTCTACAAGAAGAACTTGGTTTTCTAACCAATGTAAGACCCAAGCTGCAACAAGACCCCTGTCCTGGCTAGGTCCAAGGCAGTTCTATGGAGAAAAAGAGGGGGAGGAGGAGGAGGGAACAAGGAACAAGTTCTTGGGTGGGGTGCAAATTCTTTGGTAGGGAGGGGGGTGCAAAAGACTGCCCAGATTCATGTGTTAGTGGGGTTGCACCGAAGTTGACCTGTGCTGGGTCCCTTGCAGGTCTCAGAAAAAGGGAGAAGCAAAATCTTCGGTGGGAGCAAAAACTTCCAGAAACATTAAGTAGCAATGGGACAGAACCCAAACGGACTTGTACACAGATCCGCATAAATCACTTCTCATGCACACAGCCCTCACGACCCACTTTGGGTTGGCTTTAGCAATACAATTCAGGGCTTCTGGAAACGCATGGCATGAGAGACACACTTCTGGCCATAATGCATCTTCCCCGAACTGCAGGCCTCCATCAGACTTAACTTTTCTAGTTCTGCCAGAACAAGCCCCCTGTCCTGGCTGGGCCCAGGGCAGGTCTAGGGGGAAATGGGGAGCAAATTCTTAGGTTGGAGCAAATTCCCTTATTAACTAATGCAATTGGCAGTTGGGGATAAGAGTTTGAGGGTGATCTGGAATGCAGTTCTCATGTTTTTGTGGCCCTCATGAGTAATTGAGATTGCCTGGGTTACATCATGAATTGCGCCTGTTAGTCTCAGAGAGGACCATAGCTTAATTCTGTTAGGAGGGAGGTAGGTGGGGTAAAAATTACTTTTGGGACCTAGGACTGTAGCATTTGTTCTAAACCTTATCTTGGTTTAGTTGGTTCCAAAATATATTGCATATTTTAAGTTTTAGGGGCTTGTATTTTCATGGGAGTTTTTTACTGTTCTAATATTTTGGGAAATGGATAATATTATTAGTCAACAACAGGACTGTAGCTAATTTCTAATTGTGAATTGTTGGGAGGGGAGGGCAGTTTCTTTTTGCTGTTTCTAGGGAGCAAATGTGATTAACCTTAAATGGTTCAGTTGGTTTCCAGGTAACTAAGCCTGGGTGTGAGATTAAGGAGGTTGCATACACATTATTTTTTGGAGGGGAAATGGAGACTATTATTAATAGACAAGGGGACTGTAGCTTATTTCTTATTGTGGGTTGTTCGAAAAGGACGGCGGTTTCTTTTGGCTGTTTCGAGGGAGCAAATGAGTTGAACCTTATAATGGTTTATTTAGTTTCCCGGTAACTAAGCCTGGGTGTGAGATTAAGAAGGTTGGATATACATTAATTTGGGGGTGGGAAGAAATGGAGAGTATTGTTAATGGACCAGAGGAGTGTAGCATATTTCTTATTGCGGATTGTTGGGAAAAGAGGGAAGTTTCTTTTGGCTGTTTCTAGGGAGAAAATGTGTTGAACCTTATAAAGGTTCATTTAGTTTCTAGGTAACTAAGCCTGGGTGTGAGGTTAAGGAGGTTGGATACACATTAATTTTAGCCTTAATTGTCAATAGATATCAGTTATTTATACGACCGTAGGGAAAGTCAGATTGTAGTCGTACAGATGGGTTCTGTGGCTTTTACTGGGTAATGGGAGTTTTTGTCACGAGCATTGCACTTAGTAGGGGATTAATGGGGATCCAGGGATTTTGGGAAATGGGTTTGGTAGGTGGTTAGCAACAGGGGCTCGAATTAGAGAAAATTTGGGGGATTTTTTTCCCTATTGTATTGGAATCTATCTATATCCTGGTAATGATATTGGTTTTGTCCAGGTATTCAAAGACTGCCTTCTGTATTGTATTTGCATGTTTCTTTGGGAGAGACAGGAGCAGGTCTATTGTGTGATAGCCTAACTTAAATATGGTGGATTCTATGGTCTCGCCTTTAATTGTTATGGGGCCACACAGTCAAAGAAGATATGGTTGAGATCTTCTGCATCATTGCAGTTGGGGCATAGGGCTGACTGGTTACCGTAGTGAAGGTACCCCTTCCCACAGTGTCCTAGCCTTAGTCGGGAATAGGCTATGTCGAAACGTCTATTGAGACTATATACGTCTCATTGAAGTTTAACCTTTGGTTTGACGAAATGGAAGGTGTGGCCCTTGTTGCTACTGGTCCATTGGGATTGCCATTTTTCAGTTACTGCTTCATTTATTAGGGGGTTAAACGTCAAGTTTTGAGAGTTTGGTATGGTTGTAAGTTCCAGTGGTCAATAATTGACAACTGCCTTTCTTGAATCAGGGGAAGGAGAAACGAAGTGTGTGGCCCGACAGGGTTTGGAATCCAAGACCTCTGACATGAGTCAGGTGCCCTATCGATTGCGCTACGCGGCCCGGCGCCTTCAGCTGTAGGAGTTTAATACCACATTCAACTTCTAAAGCATTAATAGGGGTGGAGTGGTATGCCCTCGTAGCAATACGGGGTGCTAAATTGTTTTGGATGAGGTCTTGAGCTTTGAGAGTAGATGTTTGGGTGCCGAGTTATAAGCTTTCACACCATAATCGATTTTACTGAGGATTAGGGCCTTATATAATGTCAATAGGATTTTTATGCCCCCAATTTCGGAGAAATTGTGGGGGCATATTGGTTTGGGCCTGTCCGTCTGTCCGTCTGTCCTCTAACTCAAGAACCGTAAGAGCTAGGAGCTTGAAACTTTATACACATGATCAGTATGAAAAATAAGCGAACACGTGTTTTTTCTTTTTTCCGCGGGTCACATATGTCAAGAGTTATGCCCCTTTTTCCACTTAGCCTGTGGAACCTTGTGAACAAAATATCTCAAGAACCCCTAATGCTAGGATCATGAGGTTTTGCAGGATGAGAATGCCCAAGGTGTAGATGACCTGATTAACTTTTGAAACAAATTCGTGAATTTTTGACCGAGTTATGCCCCTTTATCGACTTAGTGCATTGTAAGCCTATGGAACCTTGTGAACAAAATATCTCAAGAACCCCTGAAGCTAGGAGCATGATTTTTTGCAGGAAGATACTGCCTGTGGTGTAGATGACCTGATTAACTTTAGAAAAAAAAATCGTGATTTTTGATCGAGTTATTCCCCTTTTTCGACTTAGTGCATTGAGGCCTATGGTACAAGGTACCCTTACATATAGTCAAGAACAATAAGAGCTAGAATTTTGAAACTTTATACACATGATCAGTATGGAAATAAGCAGACCCGTATTTTTTTATTTTTCCGCCGGCACTGTATTGCCAGAGTTATGCCCCTTTTTCGACTTAGCCTGTGGAACCTTGTGAACAAAATATCTCAAGAACCCCTGATGCTAGGATCATGAGGCTTTGCAAGATGAGAATGCCCAAGGTGTAGATGAACTGATTAACTTTTGAAACAAATTAGTGAATTTTTGACCGAGTTATGCCCCTTTTTCGACTTAGTGCATTGTAAGCCTACGGAACCTTGTGAACAAAATATCTCAAGAACCCCTGAAGCTAGGAGCATGATTTTTTTGCAGGAAGATACTGCCTGTGGTGTAGAAGACCTGAATACATTTTGAAAAAAAAATGTGAATTTTTGATCAAGTTATTCCCCATTTTCGACTTAGTGCAATGAAGCCTATGGTACAAAGGTACCCTTACATATAGTCATGAACAATAAGAGCTAGGAACTTGAAATTTTATACACATGATCAGTATGGAAAATAAGCAGACCCGTATTTTCTTATTTTTCCGCCGATCATGTATTTCCAGAGTTATGCCCCTTTTTCGACTTAGTCTGTGGAAACTTGTGAACAAAATATCTCAAGAACCCCTGATGCTAGGATCATGAGGTTTTGCAGGATGAGAATGCCCAAAGTGTAGATGACCTGATTAACTTTTGAAACAAATTCGTGAATATTTGACAAAGTTATGCCCTTTTTTCGACTTAGTGCATTGTAAGCCTATGGAACCTTGTCAACAAAATATCTCAAGAGCCCCTGATGTTAGGAGCATGATTTTTTGCAGGAAGATACTGCCTGTGGTGTAGATGACCTGATTAACTTTTGAAAAGAAATCATGAATTTTTTATTGAGTTATGCCCCTTTCTCGACTTAGTGCATTGTAAGCCTATGGAACCTTGTGAACAAAATATCTCAAGAACACCTGATGCTAGGAGCATGATTTTATGCAGGAAGATACTGCCTGTGGTGTAGATAACCTGATTAACTTTTGAAAAGAAATCATGAATTTTTTATTGAGTTATGCCCCTTTTTCGTCTTAGTGCATTGTAAGTCTATGGAACCTTGTGAACAAAATATCTCAAGAACACCTGATGCTACGAGCAAGATTTTATGCAGGAAGATACTGCCTGTGGTGTAGATGACCTGATTAACTTTTGAAAATAATTTGTAAATTTTGGATTGAGTTATGCCCCTTTTTCAACTTAGTGCATTATTTGCCTATGGAAGCTTGTGAACAAAATATCTGGAGAACCCCTGATGCTAGGATCATGATTTTTCAGGTTGATATTGCCCAAGGTGTAGATGACCTGATTAACTTTCGAAAACAATTCGTAAATTTTTGACTGAGTTAAGCCCCTTTTTCGACTTAGTGCATTGTAAGCCTATGGTACAAAGGTACGAGCATTATTGGATGAACCTTCTCTAGAGACAAGCATATGGTTGGGGGCATAGTGTTTCATAAACACATTTTCTAGTTTTATCTGCTTCATAGGAGGTTCATGAAACCATCCTCATGAGGTTTACGGTCTTTATTAGATTTTTCAATCAGATCTTTAATATGCTGACCCCAAATTAGTTTGCTATCTAGGATCATACCCAGGAAGGTGATATGGTCACTAAATTCTATTTCTGTTCCAAAAATGGAGAGTTTTTGAAATGATTCAATATTAAGTCTTTT
This sequence comes from Ctena decussata, assembly GCA_963989385.1. Taxonomy (NCBI): domain Eukaryota; kingdom Metazoa; phylum Mollusca; class Bivalvia; order Lucinida; family Lucinidae; genus Ctena; species Ctena decussata. Next base: position 34,429,189 of record OZ022510.1, on the reverse strand, counting down.
TTTAGTGAAAATTATAGCCTGTCTTAATAGTGGTGTTTTTGAAACCCCAGAGCTTGGACCATATCTCGATTGTCTGGAGGGCTGATTGGAGTTTTACAAGAGAATGTTTGTGAGAGAAGTGCTAGGTCCAGATGGCACTGTCATCTGCAAACTGAGAAAGAGAGAGGTTTGGGTCCCCCCAGGGCATCATCAAGGGTATTTATTATTACATTGAATAGGATAGGGCTGAGGACACTGCCCTGGAGACAGCCATTTCCAAGTCATGTTGATCAGAGGTTTTTATCCCCCACCCTGACTTTAATTCTTTTGCCGTTTAAGAAGTTATGAATGCAGCGGAACATATTTCCATTGATGCCGAATTCGTTTAGCTTGATGAGGGTCCCTGAAGTCCATATAAGGTCAAATGCCTTTTTAAGATTCAAAGTGGCTGCCGCCTGGCACTTATTTTCCATAAAAGCCATATTAATTTTAGATTCCACGATTTTAGTTTCTGATACGAAAGGAATTTATGGCTGAAGAGTGCGATTTATTTCCACTTCAATGGCGAAGTGTCATGGGACTGTCCCAGTCGCATTTAGTTTTGAGTTGCCGGTCGAGTTTCTAGGCTTCTTTTTTTCTTTCCCATGGTTCAAGTAAGACCAAATGAGCATTCGACATCAAGCTTGATGTAGACTATCACATGATTTACTTAAAGTTTACCTCACTAAAATGCGCATTCAATACGCGATTTTGATTGGTTCCCGTACGCGCGCGTTGAGACGCAAAGGACTACGTCACTACTCGTATCATGTGCGCAAATTTTGATTGGGTCCATGAAATTTGCATAAAATGCGCGTTGCACGCGTAGCTTCGCGGTATACGCAAAATTGAGAACGAATTTTCATTGGCTACTAAAATATTCGCGTCCATAATTACCGCGTATCCCGCGCGCATCAACTGCGTCCCCGACGCATTTTGAATGTGTACAAATACGTGAGCGCCAGTGTACGAAAAATGAAAAAAAAAAAAAAAAAAAAAAAAAACACAACGACCGACTAAGAACGGACAACGTGAAATTCCTTCGGGATTGGGGTTAAATGGATTATCTCACCTTAGGTTCCGATATCGTTCATATACGAAATTTTTACACTACTTTCATGAAACATTAAAAACAAAACTATCCAGAACACAAGTTATCAAATTTATAATTAACCTGCTGAGCTATCAAAACTACTCTTCGTTTACTAGAGGAGAGCACCCCTGCTGGGAAAACGATAGACCTGAGACTGTATCTAAAAACAATAGGCAGATATCATATGCGCCAAGTCACGAAAAAAGCAACAAAATAGCCAGTGCGTCCAGCGAAGACTCAGATCAGACTAGACATCCGCCCAAGTCTGTTCAGAGTCTTCGTTGACGGTACGGAGGTAGCCTAGACCCCAAACTACCCTTTAAGCGCACGGTAAATATCCTGAATCTTCGCTAGGCGGATGCCCAGGCCTATCTATGTCATCCCCTGTCGCATATGCCACTTTCTTTTTTTCTGTATAGTCGCGGCTCAATTTCAGTGGTGGTGCGACCGGGAAAGATCTCCTTCTTATCCTGCAAACATGCAAATCACCTGACTAACACAGTCCTTTCGTTTATATGCCAAAGCTAATATTAACATAATACTGAATGGTTCACAATTATGTTAAAATAAGCGTACAACGTCGAAAAGACTGCAGTAGTGTAATGATTTGCACGCCTGCCTGATAAATAGTAGATCCATGGTTCAATTCCCGGTCGCAGCATGACCATGCTTTGTGCGGATCGTTGATGGGCAAATTTAATAATAATATTACAGGGTTATGGCACTTGTCAATATTCAAAATCACATCTTTTGGCTTCTAGTCCCTGTACTATTGAGAATATTATGTTCAAACCTCACAGAAATGATGAATGTAACAGAAGCCTTGGGTCATCATAGACATGGCATAATCAAAGGTTATCTGCAATTTGTCATGGGACTATGTGCATGTAAAACATCAGGAAAATTTTATATACTGTCATAAAAAGTAGGGGATATTCAGATTTGAAAATTGTAGCATCTACAACAAATGTGATATCCATATGAAACGCTTAGTATCGATGAGACAAATATCTGTTAGAACACTTTCCATAAAAGTTTGAACGATATATCCTGTCACGTTATCTGCATACAGTTAGCTTCAAATAGGGGGTCAGGACCAAAATGTGGTAATTTCAAACAATTTTGTTTTCAAATTCTTCAACTAAGCTAACCTGTCAATGCATTTTTAGGTTTTTATGCTGATAGATTTTATTCCTCTTCAAAACAGTCATTTTGGGATAAAAACCAGAAAACAAAAATCGTACAGGTGCATCGAGTCACCGAAAAATTTAAACTTTTATGGCTTGCACTCTTTATTTTGATGAAACAGTGTGTAAAAGTAATTTTCAGTTTGTCAAATGAATCATGGCGAATGTTTCTGTGTAAATTTGGTAATCAGAAAAGGATCTGTTTCCACAGCAAATTTTTGTGAAATTTGGGTGTCGACCCCCTGTCTAAAACGAATTACACGCAGATCACGTGACAGGATATACCATCCATCAAAATTGTAATGCAAAATGTCTTATCGAATATTTGTCTGATGGACACTTGCCGTTTCAGATGGATTTGATATTTTTTCTAATTTATACAATTTTTGATATCTTAATATCGCCTACTTTTTGTACACAGTATATATATAATTCGAATTGGAAGTAGTTTTACTGAAAAAGTAAGGAGGAAATTCTCAGGAACTGACACAATTCAATTCCAGATCCAAACCAAGTCACCGTGTAGGAAAGAGAATACAAAATTAACCACTACCAAAGACAACACCAGTGGCAGCCATGTAAACAGCAATTTCCTATGTAGGTGGTCAACGGGCTAGCCTGAACATCACAAATAATATATCAATAACAGACATAGCAACTAACAACACATAAAACACCAAGAAGAACAAGAACAGAACTACCGCCTTTGGACGACCGGTAATGTAATTACTAGGGAATTAACCGATTTGTGGTCGACCAACCATCGCCTTTTGTTCTGGCTTGGTTCATCAGATACCTAGTTTTTCAACCCAACAAAAACAGCCACCGCCCCACATAACAGTCTTACAAAAAGCACCAACCCTGACAATTAGAACAAATTATACATAAAACATTAAAAATGTATGTTTACCTATGTTCAATTTTTTTGATGTCAGGTCTAGCATTAACATATAACAAACAATAAATCAAAACAGTCAAAGCGACAAACAACATATGTAACAACCAAGAAGAACCAAAACAGAGGTGCCGCCTTGGGATGGCCAGCAACGAAATTAAAGGGGTGATGGCTTAACCGGTTTGCGGCCGAGCCCTTAATACTGCATTCTGTCATCAGATTCTCAGTTACTCGGATTGCGTGGCAGATTCGGAACTCATGAGTGTAATATTTCAGAAACGTAGAAATAAAAATTAAAACTCAGATAAAACAAACATGAGGACTCACAGAAATAGCAACACTGAAATCCTGGAGCAGAAGAAACCTACCAGTTAAACCACGGTGGGCTCGACCCAAGACGTCCCCGAACGGGTGTCAGGCGCTAGCAGTCTGTGTGACTATTAAGTTAGGTTTAGGTTGGTGCCTTCATTAAGTCTGATGCCTAACCCACCGCCGTGCATTCGAAGAGGTAAGCAAAGCTGTTAACCTTAATTGGGCTAAACACCAATCATGCAGTTTGTCGCAGTCATATTATTATACCAATCTTTTTATATCGAATAAGTATCTACTTAAAATTGTAAGGAAAGTCATTTTTACCAATTATTTTTTTTCTGAATCTATACATCAAGTCGCTATAGATTATCAGGTTCCGAGAAGTGTTTTCAATCCAACACTTTACACTTAGTCAAAATGCCGGCAATAGAATTTTGAAAACGTTTTACGAAGTTTATGATATCCGCAACCTTAATTCAGAAGTTTGCTGTCTAAACCTTATTACGAACAGTAAAGTCATCAACATGACTGGACACTCGAGCAAAATGAAAAAGTTGAGAAATATAAACACCATAGGATCTAGCACGAGGAACATTAACATCTAAAAATGAAAAAAAAAAAAACTATATAAAAATCAAAGCTATCTCGTTTATTGTAAATTTAAGTTGTAACAAACCACCCAAAAAAGATAAATGTAAATCCAAAATGCTGGTTGATCCTGTCCTCAAGGACATCTTCAACGCATTTAGTCAGTGTTGCAGTATTAAATATGGTTATTTCGCATTGAATTCTCTAATTTAATAGTGTTTTGAAATAACGGTATTATTCTATTCTGGTAAAATTTGTAAACTATTCTAAAACTAAGACTGATCTGTCAACATAAATCTAAGCCCAGTTTGGGTTACACTCTTTTGGTTTATTTCGGCATGTTGCAGGCTCTAGCTGCATCAGACATCTCCTTCCTGGTGTCCTCGCTTTCGCTTTTCTTGAGAGACAGAGCTGAGGTAGCTCGGTGGGACATCCCTGCGCTATCGAGTTAATACTTGGCGTCTCTTACCTGATGTATGCAGCTACTATGTCTCGCTGATTGCGTTAGTAAGTGTGGCTCGGAGAGGGCTGTTCGTTAACTGACGAAACTTGCCTATCACTTTTTCTTTCAACTTCTGGGGTTTAGCGACATTGAAGAAGTTAAACATACAAACGCGCGTCTGTCGCACTTAATTTGGGAACGGTCCGTTTGTGTTTTAGGTGTCCCATATTTTAGACTTTTTAAGGTATACTATCCGGCCATGTTTCAAGCATTCTGGCTATAATGGCAAACCATGTTCATCCTTATCTGATAGGGTCGCTGAAAAACTGGGCCGCTGAAAAGGAACTATTTTGAATGATTTTATAGAACTAATGTATGCAAAATGTTAATGAAAAATAGTTGTTTGTATTGTCAAACTGGCTCGTGTTTCCAAATATAACATGGTCCACAGGCATACAGTCATTTGTCAGAATCCATTTGTTTCCGTTTAAATAGAAAAAAATATTGATAAATAGCTGTCTTACATAGTTAAACACGCTTATTTCAACGTGAGCATTTTCCTTATGAGCCGCGTTGTGTCGATGCGTTTAAAGGTACCTTACGTCATATGTGAAAAAGCAGACTCGTATTGATAGTCAAGCGCAGTCTGAACTTTTCGTATTGTTCATGGCTGCATAAACCTTCAATAACTACTGCGGAATATGAGGGCAATTCACTGCGCAAAAGCGAAGGCCGATATGAATAATTCATTTTCACAAATGGTTTGAGACTTACTGATGCTGTTCAAATGTTTTTTACTGTCTCTGCCCTGTATATAAGAACTAAAAGCACATCTAAATTTTGTCGACTGAAAATTGTGTTGTATGCTTGAGACACTCAGGGAATCGTAACAATAGTTACCAGCTCTGTGTTGATTCAGCTACTCAAAAGTTTCAGGCTCTGAAAAGACGACATAATGAAGTTAAAGTCCTTGCTGCTGGGTATATTTGTTATGTGTCTAGTACTGGATACGGCTATGTCACTCCCGGGACCCGCGCCACGTCCAGAGAATGCTCCGGGAAAACCTGCCAATCCGCCTTCTCCGGGAAAATCCAACAAGTCTTCAGGTAGGTCATAATAATCAAAATCTTAAAGAGTTAATCATTTTATCTCATTTATTTAGCTAGTTTCCACTTTCATACGTTTACAACAAACATAAGCTTATTCACTCTAAATGTGTGTTTACACGGCGACACATGCTGCGTGATACATGTGTCATGCGACATGTGTTGCCATGTAAACACCCTAAACCAAATGAGCCGCGACACGACGAAACCAACAATGTGGTTGTGCGCCCAGCGCAGACTCTGATCAGCCTGGGCATCAGCTCAGTCTCATCAGAGTCTTCGCTTTCCGCATGGATGTAGCTGAGACCATTAGCTACCCTTTGAGCATTTAACAAAGAGTCTGGTCAAACTGGGCGGGGATGCCCAGGCTGATCTGAGTCTGCGCTGGGCGCAAACCACTTTGTTGGTTTTCTTGCATCGCGGCTCAAATGTTTCATGACACAAATCTGTTGCATGCAACATGTCTAATCGTCTTAACATAACCTAAATGGTTACACGAAACATGTGTCATGCAACATGTGTTTACGTGTGAACCCACATGAAGACTTCGTCGTAATGTTGCACCTGTCACAAAATTTAGAGTGTGTGTTAATAAATGGCGCAATTGACCTCAGAAATAAAACTTCGGAATTGTAAAATTTGATAAAAAGAAATTATGCATGTACATATTATGGCTACAGTAACAACAGGTGGCGTGGAATCTCCCAGTTATTCCAGTCAACACCGGTATACTCTAAAATGGGACGAATGAAGATTAACACTTCTGTTACACTTCCGATATATACGTCACTTCAAAAATTCGCAGGAAATACATATAAAGAATGTTTTCTTTACGCAGAATGGGAAACAATCAACAGCATGTACTATTTTGTAGTTTACCGTATGTTGTACCTGATTATTATTATTTTCAACGTAAATAGTCCTTTTCAGCTGAGAATTACTTAGGTGCTTTTCGAGCAGTCAGAAAATGAAATACATGATGGTCATTTATCTCACAAGATTACAGTTTACTCTCTGGCAACACTCAGGCAATATTATTCCGAATTATTAATAATCATTTTGGTTAATAATATGATATTAAGCGTAACTCTGAGGTCAAAGAGAGAGAAAAAAAGGTTAAACCGGTATCTTCAGATGCATATTTATCATATTGTTGATATTGGTGTGTTCACATCACATACTGTATCTGCCATCGACCAATGTCTGCCCGAGAGCCGAATGCGCATCGGCCAGGCATATATGAGTGTAATGTAAGAATATCCATAATGTTTTCTACTTATGTGTTTTTTCTGCATCACCGTCCTCTGCAAACATGTTTAGTCCAGGTGTCGCTTACCTCATATCTGACCGCCCCTTTAGAATGCTCCTGCTCTAAAGTAAATATTCGATTGGGATAGTGTAGACCAATCAGATTCTCCGTTTATTATTTAAGAATCAGCCTGCGCGATTACACAGTGTGATCACAGTCTTCCTTGTCTCATATACAATTTACGAACCATGCGATTCGTAATTTGTACACCAGAAAAGGAAGAATGTGACCATACTGAGCAATCGTTCAAGCAGATTGGAGTCTTGACAGTACGGTAAGTCTTTAGATACCACTTTAACAATATTTCAGGTAATTTCCCTGGAAATTCGCCAGATACCGGTGCCTCAGAAGAAAGACCCTCTGATGATGACGACGACTAAAGTATAAGGTATTCACGACTAAAATGTTCTAAATCAAGTAAATTTTGAATATCTCGGATTGGCTTATCATAACCTCGTTACTACAAGATAGTTTCTAGTTTTGTCATTTCTCGCAATAACGAATGGTTTTCTTCCAACAATGTGTTGATTCTCGTTCTTTACGAGGTAGCGCCTCGTTAATATCAACTGATATTTCGTTACTACCTGTTTCTATCTTTGAATAGTGAAATAACGTCTCGTAATAACGACATGCAGTTATGAGTATTTATGAGCTAGAGCTACGTGTTGCCGGTTTCTAGCAAAGGTAACTTAGTTTTTCATTATAATGAACTGGCTTCTCCTTATAACGCAAAGGTTTCTTAATAATATGTTTCTGTTCTTGTGTTATTGTAGAGCTGTTACGATTTCAATCATAGTTAAAGACATCCAGTTTCTAAGGAAACAGTTTGACTAGGGCTTACATTGTTGTCAAGTAAAACTAGTAGTTTCCTGTCAAACATACCAACTGAAGAACCAATAAGCCTAAATTCAATAACAACTACCTAGTAGGTAATTATAAATGTAGTAGGCACTTTATATATTTAACACATTATACGTTTCAATGGAAATAGAAACATCTATTGTTCGTGGGCAGAAGACAGAGAAACAAACGTTTTTGAGAAATCTAAATTCATGCTGAATTCCTTGTTTTACGTATTTGCTTATGATTTTTTCCAGATATACCTGCTTCATGGACTGCACCTTTTACTTAAAATCGAAATTATTTTCCTGGCATCAGACAGATATACTCGTATGTATTGAATATTGTCTATTCCGTTTTTCTTCTGTACATTCGATATAAATTATTCTGCTGTTAATGTTTGTCAGTAAATAAACACAACTTGTATGAGTTTTGACTTTTTTAATTATCAACCCAATAAACCATTAGGCAAAATATCAAGTATGAAGTTAATATGTGGGCCTTATATTGGGCACCCATATGAGTTTTGAAAATCGAAAGACTGTATAAAACGTAATGTATAATTGCATCCCATCCGATATCGGAATAGGGTCTTTAACTCGAGATCAGGTACTCAAGTGCTCAGGCTGTCCTTTACTGAGGTTCATTCGTTCATGATGAATGTAAACATTACTGACGTCAGATCTGTTTCTACAATGTAGGCTCCTTTTTGTCTTTCAAAACATCCAGAAATTTTCCTACTTACCCTGACAGTATTTTTTTCATATTCTAGCTTAATTAAGCAACTGCACGGCAGTGCATAAGATATCATGACCTTGCTGTGTGGGGCTGTCGTTTCTACTATCGATACATCCAATGGCCAAAATTCCTATCTACGGTTTTTACTACATACTGAAGACATATTCATAAATAGATCTACCAGACCAGTATAAATCTTAAAATTCATTGTAGAAGCAGAGGGAGGGCTAGGCATTGATTTTCAGTGCATCAAGCCTTTCTAAAGCATTACTTGTTAAACTTAATATTAAACTGGGTCACCAATATGCATTATACTGTGAAATGAGCCAATGGAACAATAAAATTTAAACAAATGTCATATAATTACAATTTATTGAATAAGTCATCAGTTTCAATCAAGTGCGTCATAATTTATGAAAATGGATGTAGGTCGATCTGTCAAACAGACTCCAAAGATTCCAAATAAGGCAGGGTCACATATACAAAATTTGACCCGTCACACAACAAAACCTGCAAAGTGGGTGTGCGCCCAGCGCAGACTCAGATCAGCCTGGGCGTCCGCCCCGTCTGATCAGGGTCTTCGGTGTCCGTATGGAGGTACATGTAGCTTAGAGCCTTAGCTACCCTTTAAGCGCTAAGCAAAGAGTCTTATTAGGCTGGGCGGATGTCAAGGCTGATCTGAGTCTTCGCTGGGGGCCCATGCCGCTTTGTTGGGTTTCTCGTGTCGCGGCTAATTTTATTATTGATTAAGGTGAAAGATAACGCCTTTAGGTTAAACGTCTCAATATTTTCATTCCTTCCCCTTCTAAGAGGGAGTTACTCTTAAAAGAAATGAATGACTCCTTAAGAGAACTTCTTTCCCTTAAACAAATCCTATTTTTGACGAGCGTCCTCGTCCTGGTAAAACAAACAGAACATCAGAAAAGGTGCTTTCTTTAGCTAATATGTAAATGGCAGGAAAACACGGAAATGTATTCTTGCACACCGGAAAAGGATAGCCGCGTGCTTCCCCTGTACCTACAAATCTTATCTCACCCATGTTATCTCACCCAGGACCGGATAAAAATCACGAGCATTCAATGCATTGGTTGTAATGGAGGTCACGTATCTACGTCGTCAAGTGGCGTTGGCTTTGTAGATGATTACGTCACGAAGACGGCAAAATGACGTCAGTTTATGCAAGCCAGACGTTGATGTAAAGAACCGAATGGCGGTCGTTGAAAGCGGCGCCTTCTTTTAAAATCAAATAGAAACCTCTGAGGCTCTAAAATTACGCATTTAAACAAGTTTTAAAGATAATACAAAACGTTGTGTGCAAGAAAAAGTATCTATCATGGGTGTGAGGTGAGGATAGAAAAAACCCGTCACTCGGGATCACTGTTCGGCATCACACGACAAGCCTCGTGATGCCAAACAGTGACCCTCGTGACGGATTTTTCTATCCACACATCATACCCATGAAAGATAATTATACTCTACACCGTATAGGACATGTTAGCGAGTAATTTTCAGACTAAGCGTTAACACCGATCTGCAACGTGATCATCGTCATTGTGTAAAACATAACCTAAAATGGTAGACACAGATCAGCTGCGCATGCGCCAAGTCTGATCAGAGATCCCACATTCGCAAGCAATTTACGAATCCTTTAGAATTCTTATGTATTTGTTACAGCAAGTTAAATGCAAATAACGTGCCTTCTTCTGAGTTTCTATTTTGTTAAGCTGATATTAATTGATTTGTGGTGAATAAAAAAATACATATAAAAAACCCTGAAAATACAATATGTCTTCCAAAAGTTTAGCAGATGCCTTCTACATTTTTTTACAGTTTAAAATCCAGAGATATCTGATTTGTTGATTCTAAAAAGGGTCTAAATAGCAGAAGAACCAAATAAGCAATTTGTTTTTGTTCCTATCCTAATATATTTTGTAATTGGAAATACATATAAGTTATGAAAAAAAGAGAAATAAAATATGTTTAAACTAAAAAGGAGTTATATAAGACAAGACCAAAGGCTAATTTGCCGTGCTAAAATCTAGAAAAAAAAAACTTCGTTATTTAAACTGAATTTCACAGGTGTGAGTTTACTTAAATACATTACAAAGGGCATGTTGGCAATTGTTTGTTCCAACTCTTTCAGACATTGTTTGGCTGATCAGATAAAAAATAAAGTAGGCTGTGTGCAAATTATGTCAAAATGATAAAGCATACACAGTGTAGTTTACTTCTTCAAGGTTGAACAATGTCACATACACAGCTGCCTGGGTCACAGTAATGTAATTTTTATACCGTATGTATGATACACATGCATCTGCCTATCCGATATGTAATGAATGCATCCATGAAAACATGCACCTTATTTATTCATAGTCGAACGTTTGAGAATGAGATGCTGTTTCCATCTCGTCTGTATCTACATGTAATACTTTTAGAAAGAGTGAGAACAAATAATTGCTGCCACACTCTTTGTAATGTATTAAAGAAACTTCAGAACTAAATACATTTTCACTAACGATGAAATTATTATAGAGTTTGTTAAGAAATTTGCCCTTTGATCTTTCCTTATAAAAACACCTTTAAATCAGCATGTCGCTATTTTTTGTTTTCTAAATATAGAGAACAACAAAAATAAGAAGTCTGCTGACTTTCGGGGAGATACGTTGAATCTTATTTTTTTTTCTTCAGATTTTTGTATTTAGATCTACCACGAATCACCACATTAAGATGAAATTTGGTTTACGGTAAAAATTCTTAGTTTTGGGTCGGAAAGACTGAAGCAAACATTTTCAGATCCAGTTGCTTCTAACGGAGCGGTTTGGTCAGAGCCTAAAATATTTGTCATTCCATCAGCATCTATTGGACTTACTATTGTATTGCAAAACCAAACTGTTCCATTTATAGAACACTTATGGTAGTTATTTGATTGTCTTAGTTAATAGATTGTTACGGTAGATTCCAGCTGCATTCTAACCTTATGCGCATAGAATGCCAACGTGTACAAAGTCTAGAAATAAATGCAATCCGTTGCAAATATCCCGATCTTTGTTTTGCGCTTTCAATCATGACGTTGACTACTTGATATGACACTATTGATACTTAGCTCTGAATACGCAAAAATGCTAGGTTGCTTTGATAACCTCATTATTAGCAGACAGCCAGCTTTGCATCCATATACTTCAAATGAACGACTTTCCACTCTTTCTTGGGAAGTATTTCTGCCATTTGCATATTTGCCTTCCTTCTTATAGGGAATTAACAATCGGCTCCTTTCTCCTACAGGAGTTGATATAAAGGAGCAAATCATTTTGTTAAATAGGTAACCATATTTTAGGAACAGATTCATCTACTGGAAGTCTCATCTGTTAATTTCTTTTGTTAAACTAATAAGAAAACAAGGAGGTTTACCAATACAACTTTAGCTAGATTCTTTTCGGTCTGTTTTGGATTTCTAAGAAATACGAGTATATAATAGCTTGTTAGCATCTTTGCTGTTTGGTTTATACATTTAAATGGTTACATGGCTCATAAGAGCGGAATGGATTTACCTCCGTCTTTCCCGTCATGTAGGAACACAATCCTGATACTTCCTGTCTGTTTCCCTTGACAAGTAAAATGAGCCGCGACGCGAGAAAACCAACAATGTGGGTGTGCGCCCAGCGCAGACTCAGATCAGTCTGGGCATCCATCAACTCTGATCTGCCTTTTTGCTGTGCGCTTCAAGGGTAGCTAAGGATCTGAGCTACATCCATGCGGACAGCGAAGACTCTGATCAGACTGGGCGGATGCCCAGGCTGATCTGAGTCTGCGCTGGGCGCACAGCCACTTTGTTGGTTTTCTCGTGTTGGTTTTCTCGTGTCGCGGCTCAAATTACAAAACAGGTTCCCTTTGATGTTGTGGATAGGGTTTGAGATCTGATTCAGTCAGTTCCTGAAGTGTAGTCACTCTTAAAATTTGACTATTCAAGGAAAAGAAATTGCTGCAGGGGGAGCCAATGTCTTCTGTGAGATATGATCACAAGGTCGAAAGGAGGCCTCAAATAAAACACCTGTCAGTTTATCCATGTACCTTAACTGTTATAGTTCATACTTTTTAATATGATCCTTAGCTACCTTTTAAGCCCACAGAATAACCATGACCTGACTGGGTGGATGCCCAGGCTGATCTGAGATTGCGCTGGATGCACAACCACTTTGTTGGTTTTCTCGTGTCGCGGCTCATATGGAGTTATATCAATGCACCTGTACCAGTTATTTTATTATCCGATGAATGAAAGCGGTCAAAGTACCCAAGCCATAAGTAATTTTAACATTGACAATTCCGGAATATTCTAGATACACAGACATAATCCCCAAAATAGAGGTGTGATCTGTTTAATAAACGTAAACATTCTAAGTATTGGGACAGATAGGTGGAAATAGTGTCATCAGGGTATGCACTGTTTATCACTTATCGGCATCTGTTTAAAGTATATTACTGCATTGTAAAACAAAACTGGCCCCGATGTTATAAAACTTTTTTCATGCTCAAATCAGCTGAGCATGAAATTTTACCTACTAATAAATAGAAAATTACCGCTGAGTACAGTTGTTTTCATGCTCAGTTAAGCTGAGTAAGAAATGCCAACATTAGTTGGCATTTTCATATTTATCAGCAGGAAAAAACTTCTGCTGAGTTGAGCATGAAAACAGTTTTATAACTTCGGGGCTTGTTCCATTTACGGGTCAACCTGACAATTATGGTTATTGTTTTAGGTGTCTCAACTTTTAGATTTTCTATGCTTTAATATCCGGCAATGTGTCGAACAATTCTGGGCAATTGAAAAGCAGAGACGACCCTTCTCTGATACCCTAGAAACAGTCTAACATTGGGCTTAATTGTTTAAGGTAAATGTGTACACTTTCAGGGAAAGTAACTCTGCCTATTATATGTTGTGCCTCCTTTTGCACTGAAGTCAACACTTAAGCGAAATAATTTGCTCCCCTAGTGAGAGGAGGCCTTATTTTTTAAGTGCACGTCGTCCTCCGAAAACGCAAGCAGGAAATCACAAAATTTGCCACCCTTTGCAAAGATAGCAATATTACACTAATATGGTTGTGCATCCATACACCTTTATTTGATATTTAATTATTCACGCGTATTTAGGTATTCGAACTTATTGCTAAACTGGGGCGCTGAAAGAAACTATTTTGAACGATTTTGTAGAACTAGTTTTTGCAAAAAGGTCATGAAAAAAGAGTGTTGTTTTTTTGTGTGTCAAACAGGCACGTGTTTCCAAATATAACATGGTCCACAGGTACACAGTTATTTGTCAGAATCCACTTGTTTCCTTTTAAATAAAAAAAACACAAATAGCTGTCCCACATAGTTAAACACGCTTATTTCAACGTGAGCATTTTCCTTATGAGCTGCGTTGTGTGGATGCGTTGAAAGGTACCTTACGTCAGATGTGAACAACCAGACTTGTATTTATAACTGCGCTTGACTATTCGTATTGTCCATGGCTGCATAAACGTCCAGTGACCACCGCGGAATATGAGAGCAATTCCTTGCGCAAATGCGAAGGCCGATTTGAATAGTTACCGATCACAAATGGCTTGAGATTTCTTATCTGTGATGCTGCTCATTATATTTTATTGTCTCTGCCATGTATATAAGTACGAAAACAGAACTAAGTTCTGTCGACTGAAAATAGTGCTATACGCTTTTAAGGACATCCAGGGAATTGTAAATTGCTACTAGCCCTGTGTTAAGCTATTGAAGAGATTCAGACTCTGTAAAGACGGCATAATGAAGTTCAAGCACTTGCTGCTAAGTATAGTTGTTATGTGTCTAGTGCTGAATATGGCTATGTCAGTCCCGGGACCCGCGCCAAGCCCAGGGAATGCTCCGGGAAAATCTGCCAATCCGCCTTCTCCGGGAAAATCCAACAGACCTTCAGGTAAGTCATGATAAGTTTATCATTCTATATATTATTTATTTAGCTAGTTTCCACTTTCGTAAGTTTACACTTAATATAAGTTTGTGCGCTTTAAATGTGTGTTTACACGGCGACACATGTTGCATGACACTTGTGTCATGCGACACGTGTCACCATTTAAACACCCCATCGAAATTGTAAAAAATGATAAAATGAAACCATACATACTGGCTACAGTAACATCATGTTGCGTGGAATTGGCCAGTTATTCCACTCAACATCGGTTTACTCTACAATGATACGAATGAAGGTTAATACTCTATTTATACGTCAGTTAAAAAAATGACAGAAAATATATCGCTAAGATACTAATTGACAAGCATTCACTATACCTTGGGCCTGTGGAGGCATTGCACCGAGCTGCGTTTGATTAATTAATGATTTCAAACCGGTTGATATGCTCCTGGAATCCCTTTATAGTAAAATACTCTTTATCTAGAATGAGCTGGATCACAATAGAACTAAATATTTGGTTACCAAATGGGTAACCTAATGGGTATCGAAATATAATTGGTTTTATTGGCCTTTCGAAAAATTCTCTGTAAAGGGGTTTCAGGAGCATGCATCCATGAAAGGGAGGTAATGACAATCAGCGGATTTCCAAGTCAGCGTTGCGGCCCGTAAGGTTACTTTCCCTTATGACCATATAAGATGGTTCCTAAGACATCCTTGGAATGTACATGTAAATGAAAGTTTTCTTTACGAAGAATCGAATACAGTCAACGGCATTTTCTACTTTGTAATAGACTGCATGATGTTACTGATATATAATGCCTAATTTTTCAAATTATTTATTCCTTTGTTGCTGAGAATTACTTAGATGCATTTCGCGCAGTCATAAAATACATGGTGGTCATTTAACTCACAAGATTACATTTTACTGTCAGTTATTGTTGTGTTATTGTTTAACGTCCACGGCAAACAGCTATGATCATGTCGGGATGGTCAGTTAACCTTACCACACTATTTCTGGGCAGGCTTAGACCTCCTCAGCGATTAACCAGTACTACGTGCACTTACTTTCAGCAACACTCAGACGATATTGTGCAGGATATTCATAACATGGTCAACGATATGATATCAAGCGTAACTCTGAGGTCAAAATAGGAAACAAATAATTAAAATTGTATTTTCAGTTCCGTATTTATCATATTTTCAATATCGACATGTTCACTTCACATAGTGTATCTACGGCCAATATCTGCATGAGGGCCGAAGGCGTATCGGGTAGACATATATGGGGTGTAATATAAAAAATACCCATAATGTGTTTATTTATTTGATTTTTCTGCACCATCGTCTTCTTCAAACACATTCAGACCAAGTGTTGCCCAACCCATATCTTACAGCTCCTTTAGAATGCACCTGCTCCAACGTGAACACTGGATTAGGATAGACGGATCAGACTCTTTATTTCATTTATCATTTAAGAATCAGCCTGCGCGATTCCACAGTGTTATCACACTCTTCCTTTTCTGATGTACAATTTACGAATCTTGGGATTCGTAAATTGTACATCAGAAAAGGAAGACAGTGACCACACTGTGCAATCGCGCATGCTGATTGGAGTCTTTACAGTAAGCAGAAGTCGTTAGGTACCATTGGCGCACTATCAATTAACATTATTTCAGGTAATTCGCCTGGAAATATGCCAGGTACCGGTGACTCGGCTGACACTAATCCACCAGGAGAAAAGCCTTCTGATGATGACGACTAAAGTAAAAGGTACATGTCTATTCCATTGTTTTCTATCCCATAACCGTACTAGGTCGTTGGGGCACCACATTTTCCTTCCAAACAATCCCTTTCTACCATGCCCTGTTAGAACATCTAGTCGTGAATACATGTACCTTCTTCCACCTTAGAAGGTACATCACTGTATACACGACTAAATGTTCTAAATCACGTACAATTTAAATGTCTCATTTAATATTACGAGTTGGCTCATCATAACCTCGTTACTACAAAATAGTTTCTAGCTTTGTCACTACCAGTATGCTTCTCGCTATATAACGAGTTGTTTTCTTGAAACAACGTCTTGATTCTCGTTATTACGAATTGGCGCCTCGTTAGTATGAACTGAGGTTTCGTTATTGCCAATTGCTATCTTATAATAGTAAATAACGGCATGTAGTTTGTAATTAATGATTAATCAACTACGTGTTGGCTTCTAGCAAAGCCAAGTTAGGTTTTTATCATAATGACTTGGCTTCCCCTTATAACCAAGAAGTGTCTTTATGATTGGTGTCTTTTTGTGTTTATTTCGAGCATTTGCGATTTACAATCAAATTGAAAGACATTCAGCTTTTAAACTGTACCTGCTGAAATCGGTTGCAGACAGTTTAGAGTTATATCAGACTATTTCAAACAAAGTCTAATTAGGGCTTACATTGCTTGTCAAGAATAAATAAATTTTCCTGTTAAACATCTCCGATGAAGAAATTATTAGCCGAAATTCAATAACATTTTAAACAATGTATGTACCAATGTAATAAGACATAAGCTAGGCACAGTATACTTTTGACGCATTCATACTTTTTATAGGAAGTATAAATATCTATTCTTCTTTGGCAGAAGACAGAAAAACTAACGCTTATGAGAATTTTATAATCATGCTGTATTCTATGTTTCACTTACATGTATTTGCTTAAATTAAATGAAATATGTTTTTATGTTTTCTTTTTTCAGATTTACTTTCTCCACGGACTGCACATTTTGCTTATAATGGAAATAGATTTCCTGGCATTCGACTATACAGATATTGTATATTTTATATTCCTCTTTTGTTTTGTACATAGTTATTTAATATTCTGTTGTTTATGTAAACTTCAAATTAAAGTTGTTTGTCAGAAAAAAAGCTTATGTGACTTTTGATTTTTTAATTATCAGCCCAATAAAGACCGAAGATGAGGTTTAAATGTGGGCCGTATACCGATCATCCATATAAAATTTGAAACTCAGAAGACTGTATATAACTTAACGTTTGATTACACCCCATCCGATACCATTTACAATTTTTTACCTGTATAAATCGCTGTCTAGATCGTGATCCAAAACGTCTATTTTTGGAAACGGAACACACCACTAAAGATGGAGAAACGGTTTACACACGATAGGTAGGTGCTTCGTTTTATCGAGTTTTCTGACTATATATTGTATGGATCATTCAAAGGAGTCATATGAGCGATCGAAGAATACATTTCTGCATATAAAACAGGCAGTGATATGGTGCACAGTACACACACTCGCTTGTATTGGCATATTTTTCAACTCTGTTATTGTGCAGTTTTAATTTTAGTGGTGACCCAAATATTTTCTTGACTTTCCATTGAAACGTTATTTATATATTTTTGTGTTTTTTATAAAATACAATGCCCAATATAATTCTGTCTCAGACCAAGAAAACCGTGTTTAAATCTCTTGACTGGTTTTTGAGAAATATTAATTTTTATTTGCCGTGTAATTTGCATTTGCCAAAGGAACATACTCGCTAGTTCATCACAAATTAATGTGTCTGTGTACAGGAAAATGTCAACGGAACGTCTCGAAAGAATTCACGAAAATATCAACTGATTTCGCCACATTACTGCCTGTTTGATATGCAGAAATACAATCTTCGTTTGCTGATGGCTAGTTTGACTGATGCATACAATGTATAGTCATAAAATGCGATAAAACGAAGCATCAACCTAGCGTGTGTAAACCGGTGCGCCCAATTTGGTGGGATGTTCCGTTTGCTAAAAAGGACGTCCGGATCTCGTCCAGACAGTGTGAATATTCATTGCACCGTGGCGTACAACCAACATTCTAAGGGATGCACAATCTTGTGATGAAAAGCCCAGATTGCTTAGACAATATACTGAACACACTAAGATCGTAAAGGCAACATGCCAGAGTTTAAGGTAACGTAACAAAAATAAAAACTACCGCGAATAAAAAGCAGTTTAAGGGTTTTATTATTTTACCTTACAATACACAATCATAATTTCGTGAGGAGCTAGAGCAAGTAGGCACGTAGATAAGTAGATAATACAGCGTGCATACATATAAACGTTGCAGATAGATAGATAGATAGATAGATAGATAGATAGGTTTGACGTCTATCTCAAGATATCCATTCTTGTTAATGTACATGTATGTTGGTCACGAGGAAGGCATTATATTGATTGTTAACGGAATACGTAGGAAATTCTGAAGCGGGAAGCTCGAGGATAAAGCTCGTAAGGGGCAACCAAAATGCAAACAAAATTCCTTACGTTTTTTTTTTTTTTTTTTCGGGGGGGGGGGGGGGGGTTATTTCTTATAAAGCGGGAAAATGTTAACAAAGATGCATGTGCTGTCGCTTGATCGATTCTGTTGAGTTATCGTTGCCGAATAAAAAAATGCCCTGTTAACATTATTTATTCCGAAAACAGAGTCATGACCTCTAAGAACCGAATAACCGCTCTGTAGATCATTTTGTCCCAAGTCAGGTATAGAGAATTTCGATAATTTGATTTAGCGAAATTGAAATAAACATCATTTTGAACTAAATTACTTCTCTACTGGAGAACGAGTTAATATATATCTTTCGCCCAGCCTTATCAGATTCTTCGCTGTGCGCTTTAAGGGCAGCTAAGGGTCTGAGCTACCTCCATGCCATGCCAAAAGTGAAGATTCCCATCAGACTGGGCAGATGTCCAGGCTGACTTGAGTCTTTGCGTTGGGCACGTACCATTTTGTTGGTTTTGTCGTGTCGCGGTTCAGTTATACTGCTGGGTCAGATTGATATACCTTGGAGCTATATCCACACAATTCACTTTTAGAAGTATTATGATCAGGGTCTACAACTTGAGCTCAGGTACTCAAGTACTCAGGCTCCCCTTTACTTAGGATCATTCATTCATAATAAATGTAAACATTACTAACGTCAGATCTATGTCTACAATGCAGATTCGGTTATGTCTTTCAAACACACTCTAGAAACTTTACAGTATTTATTTTCATATTCTAGTTTAAGCAACTGCACGGAAGTGCAACAGACATCATGGCGATGCTTGTTGAAGCTGTCGTTTCTATTATCTATTATTTCTATTACAGCCAATGACCAAGGTTCCTATCTATGGTATTTATTACACACTGGAGACATATTCATAAATATATCTTAGACCAGTATAAATCTTCTCCACTATTAAACGAAGCAAGGGGAGGGCTAGAAATGATGGATTTACACTGGTTTTCAGTGAAACAAGGTTTTCTTAAGCATTACTTGTTGACCTTAATGATAAACTGGGTCATGAATATGCATTATATAATTAAAATGAACGACTGAACAATAAAATCTAAATGTCATATAACGATTTATTGAATACACATGTTTCCTATCTAAAAAATCATAATTAATGTGAATGTATGTTGGTCGATCTGTCAGACTCCAAAGACTGTGAGCTGTAACACGACAAAACCAACAAAGTGGAATGTGCTCCGAGCGAAGACTCAGATCAGCCTGGGCATCCCTCAGTGTGATCAAAGTCTTTGCTTTGCTCTCCGCATGGAGGTAGCTTAGAACCTTAGCTACCCTTTAAGCGCTTTAAGCGTTTAGTGAAGACTCTGGTCAGACTGGGCGGATGCCAAGGCTGATTAGAGCCTTAGCTACCCTTTAAGCGCCTAGTGAAGACTCTGGTCAGATTGGGCGGATGCCCAGGCTGATCTGAGTCTTCCCTGGGCGCACATGCCACTTTGTTGGTTTTCTCGTGTCGCGGCTCATTTTATTATTGATTAAGGTGAATGGCATAACTTTCAGCGTGAACATCTCTAACATTGTCTTTCTTCTCCGTGTCAGTGGGAGACAACTCTTAAAGGAAAGAATGCTTCGCAAAGAGAAATTCTTTCCCATAAGCAGATCCCATTTTGAGGAGTATCCTTGTTCTGGGAAAACAAACAGTAAAATCCCGAAAGGTGCTTCCTTTAGCAAATCAGCAAATTGCAGGAAAACATGAATATGCATACATTTACCTTAAAGGACATGTTGATAATCAATTTTCTGATAAAACGTTAATATTGATTTTCAACGGGATCATCGTCACCGTGTGAAACATAATCTAAAATGGAAGACACAGATCAGCTGCGCATGCGCCAAGTCTGATCAGAGCTTCCACATTCGCAAGCAATTTACGAATCCTGGAGAAATGTATATAGTAAAATGTTACAGCACATTTAATGCTAATAACATGCCTTCCTCTGAGTTTCTATTTTGTTATGCTAATGACATAACTGATTTGAGCAGAATGCAAAAATCTGCAGATAAAAAGCTGAAAATACAATAAATCTTCCAAAAAGTTTAGCAGATGCCTTCTACATTTTTTTAACAATTTAAAATCCAAAAATATCTGACTTGTTGATTCTAAAAAGGGTTAATGTAAGAAAAGATCAAAGGGTAAGCTGCGCAAAAGTCTAAAAAAATAGCATCGTCATTGAAGTTCTATTTAGGTCCTAGGTTACTTCAATACCTTACAAAGGTCGTCCTAGTAATTATTTTTTCCAACTGTTTCACACATTTTCTGGCTGAGCAGATAAAATCAAAAGTAGGCTGTCTCCAACTTTTGTTAAAATGATAAATAATACATAGTGTAGTATACTTTTTCATGGTTGAACAATGTCACTTACACATCGGTCTTTGTCAAAGTAATGTACTTATTTATACTGTATGTATGATACATTTGTACCTGCTTATCCTATAAAAAATGAATGCATCCAGTATACATGCACCTTAGTCGAACAGTTGAGAATATGATGCTGTTACTATCTCGTCTACCTTACAATGTAAGAAAGAGTCAGAACATATAATTGCTGGCACACTGTTTGTAATGTATTAGATAAAATTCTTAACTAAATGTATTTTCACAAACGATGTTAATCATTTTAGATTTTGCACAGAAATTTACCCTGTGATCTTTCCTTATAAAAACACCTTTCAATGATCATGTCGCTCTGTTTTGTTTTCTAAACTGTAGAGAACAACAAAAATAAGAAGTCTACTAACTTTCGGGGAGATAAATCTTTATGATTTATATTTCAGATTTTTTTATTTACCACGGATCACCAACTTAAGCTGAAACATGATTTACCCTAATAGCTCTTAGTTTTGGGTCGGAAAGACTCAAGCGAAATTTTTCAGATCCAGATGCTTCTAACGGAGCAGGTTGGTCAGAGCCTAAAGTATTTGCCTCTCCATAAGCAATCATTGGACGCATTATTTTTATTGTAAAACCAATTGTTCCATTTATAGGGCAATTATGGTAATTATTTTAGTTTTTGGTTTAGTTTTTATTAGACTGTTACGGTAGATTCCATACTCTAAAGTTATTAGTTTAGAATATCAACGTGTCCAAGTTCTAGTAATAAATGCACTCCGTTGCAAATATCACGATCTTTGTTTTGCGATTTCAGTCGTGACGTTGACTACTTGATATAACACTATTGAGACATGGTCCTGAATACGCAAAAATGTTAGGTTGTTTTGATAACCTCATTATTAGTGGACAGCCAGCTTTGCATCCATATACTTCAGGTGAACGGCTTTCCACTCTTTCTTGGGAAATATTTCTGCCATTTGCATAATATTTGCTTTCCTTCTTATAGGGAATCAACTCTTAAAGGAAATAATTTGCTCCATTCTCCTACAGGAGTTGATATAAAGGAGCAAATCATTTTGCTAAATAGGTAACCATATTTTAGAACAGATGCATCTACTGGAAGTCTCAAAATGTTATTTTCTTTTGTAAAACTAATAAGAAAACAAATCGGTTTACCAATACAACTTTAGCTAGATTCTAATCGGTCTGATTTGGATTTCTAAGAAATATATAATATTTTTTATTCGAAAGCTTGTTAGCATCTTTACAGTTTGGTTTATATATTTAAATGGTTACATGGCTTATAATCGCAGAATGGATTTACCTCCGTCTTTCTCGTCACGTAGGAACACTATACTGAGACTTCCTGTCTGTTTCCCTTGACGAAGTAAAAGAAACCGCGACGCGAGAAAACAAACAATGTGGTTGTGCGCCCAGCGCAGACTCAGATCAGTTTGGGCATCCACCATGTCTGATCTGACTTTTTGCTGTGCACTTCAAGGGTAGCTAAGGATCTAAACTACCTCCATGCGGACAGCGAAGACTCGGATCAGACTGGGCGGATGCCCAGGCTGATCTGAGTCTGCGCTGGGCGCACAGCCACTTTGTTGGTTTTCTCGTGTCGAGGCTCAAATTACAAAACAGGTTCCCTTTGATGTTGGGGATAGGGTTTGAGATCTGATTCAGTCAGTTCCTGAAGTGTAGTTACTCTTAAAATTTGACTATTCAAGGAAAAGAAATTGCTGCATGGGGAGCCAATGTCTTCTGTGAGATATGTTCACAAAGTCGAAAGGAGGCCTCAAATAAAACACCTGACAGTTTATCCATGTACCTTAACTGTTATAGTCATACTTTTTGATATGAGCCGCGACACGAAAAAAACAACAATGTAGTCGTGCGCCAAGTGCAGACTCAGATCAACCTGGGCATCCGCCCAGTCTGATCAGACTCTTCACTAAGCGCTTAAAAGGTAGCTAAGGGTCTAAGCTACCTCCATGCGGACAGCGAAGACTCTGATCACACTGGGCGGATGCCCAGACTGATCTGAGTCTGCGCTGGGAGCACAGCCATATTGTTGGTTTTGTCGTATCGTGGCTCATATTTTTTAAACACTTTATGACTTATAAAGTATACTTTAGCATCACGAATTTATTAGAAAATCCATGAAATAACTTTCTTGAAGATACACTGTTGCAAATGAAGAGAATATAGGCAATAAACAGGAATTAATACGACCAAACCCTATATCCCACCGTCAAAACTAGAAGGCAAAAATGTTATGCATATATTGACAACCGTTCACGGAAGACACGCACGATAACTCGAATGAACAGATCCTTTAGCTAACCTAACTGAAATCAGGTGAACAAAGCAGTTACCAAAACAAGAAACATTTATTTTAAATTACAACACAAAGCAGAAAGCAATGCGGGAGATGATGTCACTTACTTCGCACGTGACCCATCGTTCATCCTTCTATGAACATCCGAAAAATGGCATATATTTCTTAAACAAAACACGACACTGTTTTGTCTTTTTAAGGATCTGCAGAAAACATAATAGTAGTAGTAATAATGATACTCACTACGGTAAAACAGAATACAAGGTTGTGATAGAATATTAAAAAGAGCGGATAGGGATGACTTTGCCAGGACAACTAGTCTAAGGACAGCTAAAAACAGGACTAGGTGGAAAAGGATTATTGTAAAGACATCTTTGGCCTTCAACGACCTTGCAACATTATAGGACTGAATAGAATAGAAATACCGTAAAACATATACAGATACATATGTATTAGAAATTAGTATAACAAACAAATGATGCTATTAATATAACAAATGACAACTTTTGTTGGCGTCAAATGCCGTATATGATCAGCATGATCAAAGTGGAAAGTTCGTTTTTTTCCTGCAAATTATAGCAGGCGAACAGAGTTATGAAAGTGTCTGTCGTGACAAAAATTTTGTCCAATGGGAATTGGTCCCCAAACCCAGTGGGTAACAAGTTGAATATAACAAATCAGGTAAAAATGGACGAGTGAAATAGTTTTGCAGTGTGGGATATGACGCAGTCTCTTACGATGCTTTTTCTTCTTTGTTATTTATTTATTAATCTTTAAATTCAATGCTGTTTATATTTACTAATACCTGTTTTAAAGAATAAATCCACAGCCAGCAGTACTTTTCTTTGCTCTTAGATTCTAATAACTGTGTAGTTATCTTGTATTGTTATCATGTATAGTTATCATGTACAGTTTCGAAAAGATCTATCATTACAGAGCTGCAATTTAATCAAACTTCTGTTGGGGTAAACTTTGCTGTTATCCTTTACGCCACAAATTATATGCTAAGGGTATTCCACTCGCTAGGGTTATTTAATGAGATTCCACAATACATGTTACTATGAAAATAATCCACCCATTACAAACATATTATCGAAAAAGACACACCTCAGAAGTTATTGATGGTTACCTTTTTTGTACGAAAAATGAGCACAGAATGAAGGTGAATGGATATTCTTTAAGGAGAAACAAAGCTACCATTATCATGTTTGCCTCGCTTCTCACTTGGGGACCAAACTGAAGAGAATTTGCTATTTTCTTTCCATTAAGAACAGACCATTCAGGCAAGTAAGCTGGAAGTCACAAAGGATGTTCTACTGCGCATAAATGATGAAAGTAAATGGGGGGGGGGGGGGGGGGGGGTGTAGAACAAATATTAAAATATTTTGTTTTGGTAGAACAAATATTAAAATAAGTGTATAGCTTGGCTCAAGCATAATTGAGCCGCGACACGAGAAAACCAGCCTGATCAGAGTCTTCGCTGGCCGCCTGTAGCTAGCTTAGATCCTTAGCTACCTTTTAAGCCCACAAAATAACTATGATCTGACTGGGTGGATGCCCAGGCTGATCTGAGATTGCGCTGGATGCACAACCACTTTGTTGGTTTTCTCGTGTCGCGGCTCATATGGAGTTATACCAATGCACCTGTACCAGTTATTTTATTATCCGATGAATGAAAGCGGTCAAAGTACCCAAGCCATAAGTAATTTTAACATTGACAATTCCGGAATATTCTAGATACACAGACAGAGGTGTGATCTGTTTAATAAACGTAAACATTCTAAGTATTGGGACAGATAGGATGAAATAGTGTCATCAGGGTATGCACTGTTTATCACTTATCGGTATCTGTTTAAAGTATTACTGCATTGTAAAACAAAATTGGCCCCGATGTTATAAAACTTTTTTCATGCTCAAATCAGCTGAGCATGAAATTTTACCTACTAATAAATAGAAAATTACCGATGAGTATAGTTGTTTTCATGCTCAGTTAAGCTGAGTATGAAATTTTCCCTGCTTATAAAAATGCCAACATTAGTTGGCATTTTCATATTTATCAGCAGGAAATAAATCAGCTGAGTTGAGCATGAAAACAGTTTTATAACTTCGGGGCCTGTTCCATTTACGGGTCAACCTGACAATTATGGTTATTGTTTTAGGTGTCTCAACTTTTAGATTTTTTATGCTTTACTATCCGGCAATGTGTCGAACAATTCTGGGCAATTGAAAAGCAGAGACGACCCTTCTCTGATACCCTAGAAACAGTCTAATATTGGGCTTAATTGTTTAAGGTAAATGTGTACACTTTCAGGGAAAGTAACTCTGCCTATTATATGTTATGCCTCCTTTTGCACTGAAGTCAACACTTAAGCGAAATAATTTGCTCCCCCCTAGTAAGAGGAGACCTCATTTTTTAAGTGCACGTCGTCCTCCGAAAACGCAAGCAGGAAATCACAAAATTTGCCACCCTTTGCAAAGATAGCGATATTACTCTTATATGGTTGTGCATCCATACACCTTTATTTGATATTTAATTATGCACGCGTATTTAGGTATTCGAACTTATTGCTAAACTGGGTCGCTGAAAGAAACTATTTTGAACAATTTTGTAGAACTAGTTTATGCAAAAAGGTCATGAAAAAAAATGTGATTTTTTCGTGTGTCAAACAGGCTCGTGTTTCCAAATATAACATGGTCCACAGGTACACAGTAATTTGTCAGAATCCACTTGTTTCCTTTTAAATAAAAAAAAAGGCAAATAGCTGCCCCACATCGTTAAACACGCTTCTTTCAACGTGGGCATTTTCCTTATGAGCTGCGTTGTGTGGATGCGTTGAAAGGTACCTTACGTCAGATGTGAACAACCAGACTTGTATTTATAGTCAAGCGCAGTCTGGACTATTCGTATTGTCCATGGCTGCATAAACGTCCAATGACCACTGTGGAATATGAGAGCAATTCCTTGGGCAAATGCGAAGGCCGATTTGAATAGTTACCGATCACAAATGGCTTGAGATTTCTTATCTGTGATGCTGTTCATTATATTTTATTGTCTCTGCCATGTATATAAGTACGAAAACAGAACTAAGTTCTGTCGACTGAAAATAGTGCTATACGCTTTTAAAGACATCCAGGGAATTGTAAATTGCTACTAGCCCTGTGTTAAGGTATTGAAGAGATTCAGACTCTGTAAAGACGGCATAATGAAGTTCAAGTACTTGCTGCTAAGTATAGTTGTTATGTGTCTAGTGCTGAATATGGCTATGTCAGTCCCGGGACCCGCGCCAAGCCCAGGGAATGCTCCGGGAAAATCTGCCAATCCGCCTTCTCCGGGAAAATCCAACAGACCGTCAGGTAACTCATGATAAGTTTCTCATTTTATATATTATTTATTTAGCTAGTTTCCACGTTCGTAAGTTTACTCTTAATATAAGTTTGTGCACTTTAAATGTGTGTTTACACGGCGACACATGTTGCATGACACTTGTGTCATGCGACACGTGTCACCATTTAAACACCCCATCGAAATTGTAAAAAATGATAAAATGAAACCATACATACTGGCTACAGAAACATCATGTTGCGTGGAATTGGCCAGTTATTCCACTCAATATCGGTTTACTCTACAATGATACGAATGAAGGTTAATACTCTATTTATACGTCAGTTCAAAACAATGACAGAAAATATATCGCTAAGATACTAATTGACAAGCATTCACAATACCTTGGGCCTGTGGAGGCATTGCACCTAGCTGCGTTTGATGAATTAATGATTTAAAACCGGTTGATATGCTCCTGGAATCCCTTTATAATAAAATACTCTTTATCTAGAATGAGCTGGATCACAATAGAACTAAATATTTGGTTACCTAATGGGTAACCGAATGGGTATCAAAACATAATTGGTTTTATTGGCCTTTCGAAAAATTCTCTTTAAAGGGGTTTCAGGAGCATGCATCCATGAAAGGGAAGTAATGACAATCAGCGGATTTCCAAGTCAGCGTTGCGGCCCGTAAGGTTACTTTCCCTTATGACCGTATAAGATGGTTCCTAAGACATCCTTGGAATGCACATGTAAATGAAAGTTTTCTTTACGAAGAATCGAATACAGTCAACGGCATTTTCTACTTTGTAATAGACTGCATGATGTTACTGATATATAATGCCTTATTTTTCAAATTATTTATTCCTTTGTTGCTGAGAATTACTAAGATGCATTTCGCGCAGTCATAAAATACATGGTGGTCATTTAACTCACAAGATTACATTTTACTGTCAGTTGTTGTTGTGTTATTGTTTAACGCCCACGGCAAACAGCTATGGTCATGTCGGGACGGTCAGTTAACCTCACCACACTATTCATGGGCAGGCTTTGACCTCCTCAGCGATTAACCAGTACTAAGTGCACTTACTTTCAGCAACACTCAGACGATATTGTGCAGGATATTCATAACATGGTCAACGATATGATATCAAGCGTAACTCTGAAGTCAAAATAGGAAACAAATAATTAAAATTGTATTTTCAGTTCCATATTTATCCTATTTTCAATATCGACATGTTAACTTCACATACTGTATCTACGACCAATATCTGCATGAGGGCCGAATGCGTATCGGGTAGGCATATATGGGGTGTAATATAAAAATACTCATAATGTGTTCTATTTATTTGATTTTTCTGCACCATCGTCTTCTTCAAACACATTCAGACCAAGTGTTTCCCAACCCATATCTGACAGCTCCTTTAGAATGCACCTGCTCCAACGTGAACACTGGATTAGGATAGAGAAAACAGATCATACTCTTTATTTTGTTTATCATTTAAGAATCAGCCTGCGCGATTCCACAGTGTTATCACACTCTTCCTTTTCTGATGTACAATTTACGAATCTTGGGATTCGTAAATTGTACATCAGAAAAGGAAGACAGTGACCACACTGTGCAATCGCGCAGGCTGATTTGAGTCTTTACAGTAAGCATAAGCCGTTAGGTACCATTGGCGCACTATCAATTAACATTATTTCAGGTAATTCGCCTGGAAATATGCCAGGTACCGGTGACTCGGCCGACACTAATCCGCCAGGAGAAAAACCTTCTGATGATGACGACTAAAGTAGAAGGTACATGTCTATTCCATTCTTTTCTATCCCATAACCATACTAGGTCGTTGGGGCACCACATTTTACTTTCAAACAATCCCTTTCTACCATGCCCTGTTAGAACATCTAGTCGTGAATACATGTACCTTCTTCCACCTTAGAAGGTACATCACTGTATACACGACTAAATGTTCTAAATCACGTACAATTTAAATGTCTCATTTAATATTACGAGTTGGCTCATCATAACCTCGTTACTACAAAATAGTTTCTAGCTTTGTCACTACCAGTATGCTTCTCGCAATATAACGAGTTGTTTTCTTGTAACAACGTCTTGATTCTCGTTATTACGAATTGGCGCCTCGTTAGTATGAACTGAGGTTTCGTTATTGCCAATTGCTATCTTATAATAGTAAATAACGACATGTAGTTTGTAATTAATGAGTAATCAACTACGTGTTGGCTTCTAGCAAAGGCAAGTTAGGTTTTTGTCATAATGACTTGGCTTCCCCTTATACCTAGAAAGTGTCTTTATGATTGGTGTCTTTTTGTGTTTATTTCGAGCATTTGCGATTTACAATCAAATTGAAAGACATTCAGCTTTTAAAGTGTACCTGCTGAAATCGGTTGCAGACAGTTTAGAGTTATATCAGACTATTTCAAACAAAGTCTAATTAGGGCTTACATTGCTTGTCAAGAATAAATACATTTTCCTGTTAAACATCTCCGATGAAGAAATTATTAGCCGAAATTCAATAACATTTTACACAATGTATGTACCAATGTAATAAGACATAAGGTAGGCACTGTATACTTTTGACGCATTCATACTTTTTATAGGAAGTATAAATATCTATTATTCTTTGGCAGAAGACAGAAAAACTAACGCTTATGAAAATTTAATAATCATGCTGTATTCTATGTTTCACTTACATGTATTCACTTAAATTAAATGAAATATGCTTTTATGTTTTCTTTTTTCAGATTTACTTTCTCCACGGACTGCACATTTTGCTAATAATGGAAATAGATTTCCTGGCATTCGACTATACAGTTATTGTATATTGTATATTCCATTTTTGTTTTGTACATAGTTATTTAATATTCTGTCGTTAATGTAAACTTCAAATTAAAGTTGTTTGTCAGAAAAAAAGTTTATGTGACTTTTGATTTTTAATTATCAGCCCAATAAAGACGGAAGATGAGGTTTAAATGTGGGCCGTATACCGATCATCCATATAAAATTTGAAACTCAGAAAACTTATAAAACTTAACGTTTGATTACACCCCATCCGATACCATTCACAATTTTTTACCTGTATAAATCGCCTTCTAGATCGTGATCCAAAACGTCTATTTTTGGAAACGGAACACACCACCAAAGATGGCGAACCGGTTTACACACGTTAGGTAGGTGCTTTGTTTTATCGAGTTTTCTGACTATATATTGTATGGATCATTCAAAGGAGTCATATGAGCGATCGAAGAATACATTTCTGCATATAAAACAGGCAGTGATGTGATGCACAGTATACACACTCGCTTGTATTGGCATATTTTTCAACTCTGTTATTGTGCAGTTTTAATTTTAGTGGTGACCCAAATATTTTCTTGACTTTCCATTGAAAGGTTATTTATATATTTTTGTGTTTTTTTTTTTTTTTTTTTATAAAATACAATGCCCAATATAATTTTGTCTCTGACCAAGAAACCCGTGTTTAAATCTCTTGACAGGTTTTTGAGAAATATTAATTTTTAGTTGCCGTGTAATTTGCATTTGCCATCGGAACATACTCGCTAGTTCATCACAAATTAATGTGTCTGTGTACAGGAAAATGTCAACGGAACGTCTCGAAAGAATTCACGAAAATATCAACGGATTTCGCCACATTAATGCCTGTTTGATATGGAGAAATACATTCTTCGTTTGCTGATGGCTAGTTGGACTGATGCATACAATGTATAGTCATAAAATGCGATAAAACGAAGCATCAACCTAGCGTGTGTAAACCGGTCCGCCCAATTTGGTGGGATGTTCCGTTTGCTAAAAGGACGTCCGGATCTCGGTCCATGTAGTGTAAATATTCATTGCACCGTGGCGTACAACTAACATTCTAAGGGATGCACAATCTTGTGATGAAAAGCCCAGATTGCTTAGACAATATACTGAACACACTAAGATCGTAAAGGCAACATACCAGAGTTTAAGGTAACGTAGCAAAATAAAAACTACCGCGAATAAAAAGCAGTTTAAGGGTTTTATTATTTTACCTTACAATACACAATGATCATAATTTCGTGAGGAGCTAGAGCAAGTAGGCACGTAGATAAGTAGATAATACAGCGTGCATACATATACACGTTGCAGATAGATAGATAGATAGATAGATAGATAGATAGGTTTGACGTCTATCTCTTGTTAATGTACTTGTATGTTGGTCACATGGAAGCATTATATTGATTGTTAACGGAATTCGTAGAAAATTCTGAAGCGGGAAGCTCGAGGATAAAGCTCGTAAGGGGCAACCAAATTTTATGCAAACAAAATTCCTTACGTTTTCTTTTTCTTTCGGGGGGGGGTATTTCTTTTAAAGCGGGAAAATGTAAACAAAGATGCATGTGCTGTCGCTTGATCGATTCAGTTGAGTTTTCGTTGCCGAGTAAAAAAAATGCCTTTTAACATTATTCATTCCGAAAAGAGAGTCATGCCCTCTAAGAACCGAATAACCGCTCTGTAGATCATTTTGTCCCAAGTCAGGTATAGAGAATTTCGATAGTTTGATGTAACAAAATTGAATTAAACATCATTTTGAACTAAACACTTCTCTACTGGAAAACGAGTTAATATATATCTTTCGCCCAGCCTTATCAGATTCTTCGCTGTGCGCTTTAAGGGCAGCTACGGGTCTTAGCTACCTCCATGCCATGCCGAAAGTGAAGATTCTTATCAGACTGGGCGGATGTCCAGGCTGACATGAGTCTTTGCGTTGGGCACGTACCATTTTATTGGTTTTGCCGTGTCGCAGTTCAATTATACTGCTGGGTCAGATTGATATACCTTGGAGCTATACCCGCACAATTGACTTTAACAAGTAATATGATCAGGGTCCACAACTTGAGCTCAGGTACTCAAGTATCCAGGCTCCCCTTTACTAAGGATCATTCATTCATAATAAATGTAAACGTTACTGACGTCAGATCTGTGTCTACAATGCAGATTCGGTTATGTCTGTCAAACACACCCAGAAACTTTACAGTATTTTTTCATATTCTAGTTTAGGCAACTGCACGGCAGTGCAACAGACTTCATGGCGATGCTTGTACGGGCTGTCGTTTCTATTATCTATACAGCCAATGACCAAGGTTCCTATCTACGGTATTTATTACACACTGGAGACATATTCATAAATATATCTTAGACCAGTATAAATCTTCTCCTCTATTAAACGAAGCAAGGGGAGGGCTAGAAATGATGGATAAACACTGGGTTTCAGTGAAACAAGGTTTTCGTAAGAATTACTTGTTGACCTTAATGATAAACTGGGTCATGAATATGCATTTCATAGTTAAAATGAACAACTGAACAATAAAATCTAAATGTCATATTACGATTTATTGAATACACATTTTTTCTTTCAAAAACATCATGACTAATGTAAATGTATGTTGGTCGATCTGTCAAACAGACTCCAAAGACTATAGTAGGCAGGGTCACAAAATTTAATGCAATATTTGAGCTGTAACACGACAAAACCAACAAAGTGGCATGTGCTCCGAGCGAAGACTCAGATCAGCCTGGGCATACCCCAGTGTGCTCAGAGTCTTTGCTGTCCGCATGGAGGTAGCTTAGAGCCTTAACTACCCTGTAAGCGCTTAGTGAAGACTCTGGTCAGATTAGTCGGATGCCCAGGCTGATTAGAGTCTTAGCTACCCTTTAAGTGCCTCGTGAAGGCTCTGATCAGACTGGGCGGATGCCCAGGCTGATCTGAGTCTTCGCTGGGCGCACATACCACTTTGTTGTTTTTTTTTCGTGTCGCGGCTCATTCTATTATTGATTAAGGTGAATGGTACAACTTTCAGCGTAAACATCTCTAACATTGCCTTTCTTCTCCGTGTCGGTGGGTGTCAACTCATAAAGGAAAGAATGCTTCGCAAAGAGAAAGTCTGCCCGGTAAGCAGATCCCATTTTTGAAGCGTGTCCTAGTTCGGGACAACAAACAGTAAAATCCTGAAAGGTGCTTCCTTTAGCAAATCAGCAAATAGCAGGAAGACATGAATACGCATCCATACACCTTCAAGGACATGGTGTTAATCATTTTTCTGATAAAACGTTAATATTGATTTTCAACGGGATCATCGTCATCGTGTGAAACATAACCCAAAATAGTAGAAACAGATCAGATTCGCATGCGCCAAGTCTGATCAGAGCTTCCACATTCGCAAGCAATTTACGAATCCCGGAGATTTTGTATAGTAAAATCTTACAGCACATTTAATGCTAATAACATGCCTTCCTCTGAGTTTCTATTTCGTTAAGCTGATGATATTAACTGATTTGAAGTGAATACAACCATCTGTATAAAAAGCTGGAAATACAATAAATCTTCCAAAAGTTTAGCAGATGCCTTCTACATCTTTTAACAAGTAAACATCCAAAAATGTCTGCCTTGTTGATTCTAAAAAGGGTTTATATAAGAAAAGATCAAAGGGTAATTTGTTGCGCAAAAATCTAACAATTATAGGAGCGGCATTGAAATTGTATTTAGCTCCGAGGTTACTTCAATACATTACTAAGATCGTGCTAGTAGTTGTTTGTTACAACTCTTTCACACATTCTCTGGCTAAGCAGATAAAAATAAAAGTAGGCTGTGTCCAAATTACGAGAGGCGTTCGCAAAGTAATGCAAATGGCCTCATAACTTTGTTAAGGGGAAAACTGGGTACAAATGCTATGCATAAGCTAAAAACACTACATTTTGTTTTTACAATGATACCAAACGCTGTACAAACACACCTTTTTATATTGACTTGCAACGCCTTTTATTAGGCCCCAGTCATACCACTGGGCTAATTTCATATGTAAAATCTTTTCAGTGTTGGGCATTCAAGTCAAATATCATTGCAAATACAAAATTAATCTTTGTCAGTTGCTTGTCCATTGTTGCCTACAATATTCATACAAAAGTTAGAAGGGTGGCAACTGTTATCGTTTTATTCCTGGCAAAGCAATGCGCAATTCTTACGACGTTATTGAAATATACGTTAACGTCATTTTTAAAAGCTTGTAGAGGCTTCGTTTTTGGCATTAATTTGAATTTATTGACAGGTTTTTGTTCACCCATGTAAATGCTCTTGCTGACAAGATTTTGAATGCTAATACACTTGTTTGCATTACGAAATCATCTAATTTTTGGTAGAAATGGGGAATTAGCTTCTACATAATCCATATTCCCGGGCCAGTATGGAACCCAGATTAAAAAATAATTTCCGTGATATTGACAGGACAACATTGCCTGGGCATTGTCTTTAAGCAGCAAAAATAAAAACAAATCAAAGACTGACGATATATAAATATATAAATTACGGCCTACTAGACTTAAATTCTGCAGTGTCTTTAGGGTATACCTCTTTCAAAGAAGATAAAAATGCGCCCTTTTAAAAAAAATACACCGTGTTTGCAGACTTTCCTACGCATAATATAGCTTTATTTGTTTTTGCAATCAGAAGTTCTGTTTTTATATTGGTTACCGAGAAATTACGTCATTTGCATTACTTTTCGAACGCCCCTCGTATGTCAAAATGATAAAGAATACACAGTGTAGTATACTTTTTAAAGGTTAAAAAATGTCACTTTAACATCGGTCTTGGTCACAGTAATGTAGTTTTTTGTCGCACCTGCTTTAGCTAGGTGCGATATAGGCGTCCTGTTTTCCGTCCTTCCGTCCGTCATTCCGTCTGTCCGTCATTCCGTTCACATTTACGTCGTCCCTGGCGTTAAGATTTGCGAAGTTAATTTCTCCAAAACCACTGCACCCATGGTTCTCAAATTTTATATGGAGTATAACCAGACTGCATGGCTTCAGTTTAGAGAAATTCGGACTGGTCGAGAATTCAAGATGGCAGTTATTACTAAAAATAGCAAAACAACAAAATCAACGATTTCTCTAGAACCACTAAGTATAATTGGCTGAAATTTGGCATGGAACATTAGTAGGACCTAAGTGTTGAAAAAAAAATCTGTAACGGAAATAGGTAACAGTGACCTACTTTTGGTAAGCAAGTCCATATTTTGATTGAAAGCCAATAAATTCAAGATCACTGAATGGATTTTGCTCAGATTTAATCTGAATGATTCCTAAAGGTTTATTTTGAAATTTGTGAGATATATCATCCAAGATGGCCGCCAGCTGTCGTTACTAAAAATAGCAAAAACATGCAAATGACAATATATCAGGAACCCATGAATGGATTTGGACCACTTTTGTGTCAGAGTAAACCTTGCATATAGCTATTACACTTTTCATCTGGCAAATTGGCCATCCAAGATGGCTGCCATCTACCGTTACGGTAAAGTAGCACAACATGAAAACGGCAGTACCTTAAGATTCACTAGATGGGTTTTGACAAAATTTGTGTCAGATTAATCCTTGCCTGAATCTATTTCGGTTTTCTAATTTTCATTTTTTTGCTTTCACTTTCTTCTCACCATGGCCTCTGCTATTGTAGAAGCACAATGTAGGTGCGACAAGCATTCCGTGGAATTCTTGTTTATAGTTTATGTATGATACACATGTACCTGCCTATCCTATATATAATGAATGCTTCCAGTATGCATGCACCTTAGTCGAACATTTGAGAATAAGATGCTGTTTTCATCTCTTGTACCTAACAATTTTAGAAAGAGTCAGAACATATTATTGCTGGCACACTCTTTGTAAAGTATTAAAGAAACTTCAGAACTAAATATATTTCACTAACGATGTTTATTGTTTTAGATATTGCACAGAAATTTACCCTTTGATATTTCCTTATAAAAACACTTTTAAATCAGCATGCCGCTTTTTTTTGTTTTCTAAACTAAAGAGAACAACAAATTTGAGAAGTCTGCTAACTTTCGGGGAAATATGTTAAATCTTTATGATTTTTTTTCTTCATTTTTGTACTTACCATAAATCACCACCTTAAGCTGAAACTTGATTTACCGTAAAAGCTCTTAGGTTAGGGTCTGATAGACACAAGCAAACATTTTTTTTCAGATCCAGATGCTTCTAACGGAGCAGTTTGGTCACAGGCTAACGTATTTGTCATTTCATAAGCATCTACTGGCCACACTATTTTAATTGTGAAACCAAACTGTTCCATTCATAGGAGAATTTTAGTTGTTTTAGTTGGTTATTTTAGTTGTCCCAATTGTTAGACTGTTACGGTACTTTCTGTCTTCTAAAGTTATAAGTCTATATAGAATGTCAGCATGTACAAATTCTAGTAATAAAAGCACACGGTTGCAATTATTCCGATCTTTGTTTTGCGCTTTCAGTCGTGACGCTGACTTCTTGATATGACACTATTGAAACTTGGTCCTGAATACGCAAAAATGCTAGGTTGTTTGTATTCGGATAACCTCATTATAAGCAAAACAGCCAGCCTTTTCATCTTTGTACTTCATGAGAACGGCTTTTCACTCTTTGTGGGGAAGCAATTCTGCCTTTTGCATATTTTCCTTCCTTCTCATAGGAAATCCATTCTTAAAGGATATAATTTGCTCCTTTCTCTTACAGGAGTTGATATAAACGATAACATATTTCCTTTTTAGAGTTAAACATATACTCAGAGGCAAAAGAAAGTATACAGGTAAAACGCAGTCTCGATTTTTCTACAGATGTCAACATATCTGCATAATACCTTGGCATTGTAGATAAATACAGGCATTTTCGCAGAATTTGCGACAATTTTCAGTGCAATCGGTCAAATGATAAAGAATTGACATGGTTTTAAACAACCCAGGGGTCTGAGTCAACATTGTCGCTGGAGTAGCTCCCCTTTAAACATACACTTTGGACAGTAAAGACCGATTTTATGCATTTTTATGCATTACATTTAAAAAGGGATGAAAGGTTTGTAAGGAGATGTAGCACTCTCATATAGAAAAAACGAGGTAAAGTATCAAATTGTCGTACCAAGAAATAATGTTTTTGGCGTCTTCTGGTATCATGCATTGAATAAGCATTATGTTCTAGTGGGAAATTTATTTGCAATTTTCTTTCAAATAAACAAGCTTGTGAAGTTTCTTTCAAGTGTGCATAAAGGCAAGAAGCCAACGACAATTTTCCGAAATTTTTAAGAGAAAACTTCTTGCAATCGGTAAGATAGAGAAACATTCAATTCCCGATGATTTTAATTCAAAGGGAGGTAATTTGAGATATGTAGCATTTCTAACTATAGTTAAAGACGTTTGGTGGGAGTTTCAGATTAATTGTGGATGTGGTTTTACTCACAGACATTGGCGCTAGATATTCGTGAAGTGCAAAATGCGATCTGCCATGTGCAAAGCGGTTTTTTGGAACTACTGATTTTGAATTAAGGGCCATAGCTTCATTATTAATGACTGCAAAACAATTTGTGTGTTTTAAAGAGCTAGACGTTAGCCAAAATGACACTATTAATATGTCTACGCAATCATTTACACGAGGCCCAGTATACAAAATAAAAAACTGTATACATGTACTTATTAATCTTAGAACAGTAGTTTTCTTGATATCGTCGCCGGATATTGTCAGGGTCAGTGGTGAGGCTTGATTAGGCGAAAGTCGAAGTATGGCCCACGCTCCTTCTTATAAATGGCTTCTCTGCTCTTGAAGAAACACTCTGCTGGTAAAGTCTCAAATGTTATGTCCCTTTGTAAAACTGATGAGAAAACATGGAGGTTTACCAATACAACTTAGGTTTGATTCTGTTCTGTCTCCTTGTAGATTTCTGATAAGTATCATATTAAGGTAGATAGATACTGAATGAAAATATTGGTGGGGCATTCATTTCATTGTACAAGCCGAATAACCCAAAGGGCTATATAACATTTGAATAAGAAAAAACAATTCACCGTTTTGTTTTGCTAAAAAAACAAAATGTGCATTTCTTTATACATTTTTACACATTTTCCATTTAAATTCATGTCTCTAGCTTATGAATGCACTTTCATTTCTGCAAATCATAATATAGGATATTTGAAACCGGGAACGTACTTAACGGTCATTTTGAAACAAACTGGTAGAAAAAAACCGCAGTTATCTTGATAATAAGCATATTTTACCTATAAAAAATATATTTTATCGTGGGGCATGCTTATGCATATTATTTTAGTAAAACTTACATTGTATGATACAGAATAAAACAAAAAAGCAATCATTTCACCGTTTCGTTTCCTAGAAAAACAATGTTTAAGTTAAAGAATATGCCCAAAACAGACTTCCCATCTCTGCAACTGCTGCAAGCACAGCCGGTCCTTGCCCTATTACAGGTATTTTATGTTCCTGTTATTCCGGTTCTACCATAGAGTAATGCCTACAAAATTGCGCAGATGGAATGGAAATTGTAAAGACATTGATCATTCTGATTCCTAAGGAACAGTCTGGTCTCGGTTTCCACTGTTTGTATCTGCCCGAAAACTTAGGATCTTTACGGTATACATTGTTAGTGTGTGTATATACTCCAAAGTTGATCGATTTCACCATGAACAATAACTCTCGTTGGATTTAACAAAGACAAATCACAGTTACCCTGTATCTGACTACCTTAAACATTTATTCAAAAGCTTGATAGCGTGTTTGCTGTCCGCAGATACGGCTCAGTAAATGGTATATCCTACCAGTGACGCTACAGTTCTTATGCAAATCATAATAGACTGTTATTCCATATTGGACTATGAAAAGAATCCAGAGCAGGTTACATTGTTAGAATATCAGTGCAGAAGGTTGTGTTTTGCACTTCATTGCGAACGTTATAAGAGACTGGGACTGTTACCTAGTCGACGTAGAAGGAAGTTGTAGACTGTCCACCAACTGACCCAGCTGGCTTGATCAGAAGCGTTTTTAGAACATTTTAGACAAAGTCCTCTATGTATATATGGTGCTGGACTTTTAATGCGTTTTAAAAAAAACTGTTTATAAACTGTAATATACGACTGGTGGTGGAGTTCATCATTTTAAAAGTGACATTTTTTACTCTATGAAGAGGTGTTCCATTATTGGAAGAAACTATACAACAGAACAGAACAGAACAGAACATGGCTCGTATATGCGGAATGGATATACTTTGGTTCCCGTCTTATTTTAAGGGAAACAACCTTGGGACTTCCTGTTTGCTTCTCTTGGCGACGTAGAATTTCAAAACAGGCTTGATTCTGTATGGATGTTTGTTTTGCTGCAGCGAGAGCACATGTTTTCTGTACGAAATGATCCCCTAGGCAAAAAGGGGCCAGAATTCAAACGGTAGAGATGTTTTCCTTTCGTGTACCTAAACTGTTATAGTCCATATTTTTTAATTGAAATAAATAATAACGAGCCGTGACACGACGAATCCAACAAAGAGACATGTGCGCCTTGCAAAGACTCAAATCAGCCTGGGAAACCGCCCAGTCTAATCAGAGTCTGCACTTTGCGATGAAAAGGTAGCTAACGGTCTAAATTACATCCATGTCGACATGGCGAATCCTGAATCTTAAAAGGGCAAGTTTTACACAAAACTGAGCCAAAATTGATGCTCCCGTGTATCATGAACAGTAATGTCTTTCTTTATATTTGTATATGACAATCTGTATTTGATTTTTGGACACGTGCATAACAAACAATTATATGACTCATAAGTAATTACAAGCTTCGCGAAGTTTAAAGATACAATAATGCAAATGAAAAGGATACTGAGTAGGCAATAATCAGGAACTAATATGACCAGCCCCGTATCCCTCTCTCAAACTAAAAGGGAAACAAGAGGGCCATGAGGCCCTTAATCGCTCACCTGAACAATTGGCAAGGTGGCTTTTACTTATCATGTATGAAATTGTCAAAATATGAGTTTTGGGTCAAAAGTCAAAGAATGACCATGACCACTTGTACTCATAAATCTTCATGTACTCATTAAGACAACCATATATACCATTTTAGGCCAAAATCTTCAAAACAGTCCATGAAATCTTATGTTCTAGCATTTTCCCATATTTGACCATGACGCAAAAAGGTCAAGGTAAACCCAAGGTCACCATTTGAACAGTCTTGGTGGTACTCTAGTACTCCATGCTATTTACCAAGTTTCAAGGCCATAGGTGTATTGGTTCTGGAGAGGAAAAATATTAAAGATTTATACCATAAGTGGTAATAGCGGCCAAGTTGGTCATGTGACCTGGACCGTTTGAACAAATTTTCATTCAATCAACCCCTGGAGGCTCTATATGAAATGTGTTCACAATTGGTCCTTTGGCTTTTGAGAAAATGGTTGAAAATGACAAAATATGAGCGATTTGGATCAAATGTAAAAAATGACTTTGACCTCTTGTACTCATAATTCTGCATGAACTCATTAAGACAACTGTATATACCAATTTTTAGGCCAAAATCTTCAAAACTTTCCATGAAATCTTATGTTCATCCAGTTTCCCATATTTGACCTTGCTGTAAAAAGGTCAAGGTCAACACAAGGTCATAATTTAAATAATCTATATAGTACTCAAGTACCCAATGCTACATACAAAGTCTCAAGGCCATCAGTCAATTGGTTCTGGAGAAGATTTTTAAACGTATTTACCATATATGGGCGTGGCGGCCATGTTGGTCATGTGTCCAGGACCGTTAGAATTTTTTTTCATTCCCTCAACCCCTTGAGGCTCTAAATGAAATTTGGTTTCAATTGGCCCAGTGGTTTTAGAGCAGATTGTTTGAAATTGTCAAAATTTGAGATTTCTGGGTCAAAGGTCAAAGAATAACCTTGACCTCTTGTACTCCCAAATTTTCATGTACTCATTAAGATGATTGTATATACCAATTTTTAGGCCAAAATCTTCAAAACTTACCATGAAATCTCATGTTCTAGCATTTTCAGATATTTGACCTTGCCGTACAAAAGGTCAAGGTCAACTCAGGGTCATAATTTGAACAATCTTGATAGTACTTGAGTATCCAATGCTACATACCGAGTTTCAAGGCCATCGGTCTACTGGTTCTCGAGAGGAAGATTTTTAAAGGTTTTTACCATATATGGGCGTGAGGGCCATGTTGGTCATGTGACCTGGACCGTATGAACAAATTTTCATTCCCTCAACCCCTGGAGACTCTCTATGAAATTTGGTTACAATTGGCCTAGTTTTTTTTGAGGAGATTGTTTGATATTGTAAAATATGAGAGTTCTGGGTCAAAGGTCAAAGAATGACCTTGACCTCTTGCACTTATAATTCTTCATTAAGATGACTGTATGTACCATTTTTTTAGGCCAAAATCTTCAACAGTTTGCAAGATATCTTATGTTGCAGCATTTTTATGGAACGCCACAACTGTCTTATATTCGGACATGCCATTATATTATATGGACACGCATTATATGCTGTTCAGTTACATTATGTTTTGTCAGTTTGACATGCTGTCTTTATCACTCGTTATTAGATGCCGTAAATTTGCAATATGTCTTGTCTAAAAGCCATTATACCATTTCGGTTTAACATGCTGCTATCTTCACTCGTTATCATATGTTGCTCATTTTCATTATGTATTGTCTGAAAATCTTTATTAGTCAGCTTGACATGTTGTCTTCTTCACTCTTTATTATATACAGGTCATTTTCATTTTATCTTGTCTGAAAACCATTATGTCCTGTCAGTTTTACAGGCTGCCATCTTCACTTGTTATAATGTGCTGTTCATTTTTATTATGTTTTGTCAGTTCGACACGCTGTCTTGTTCAGCCGTTATTCTATGCTGTTCATTTTTACTAAGGCTTGTCAAAATAACACAATGTCTTATCAGTTGGCTATGTTGGCTTGTCCACTTGTTGTTATGTGTTGTACATTTTCATTATGCCTTGTCAAAAACTAGTATGTCTTGTCAGTTTGACATGTTCTCTTGTCAAGTCTTGTGTTTGTGGGGTGATATGGGGTGGGGTCTGGTGTTGCGTGGCGGTTGGCAGGACAAATATGAATAGAATACTTTATCTCTCTAACACCTTATCTGCC
Source organism: Ctena decussata (assembly GCA_963989385.1). Classification (NCBI taxonomy): domain Eukaryota; kingdom Metazoa; phylum Mollusca; class Bivalvia; order Lucinida; family Lucinidae; genus Ctena; species Ctena decussata. The sequence continues at coordinate 34,387,415 of OZ022510.1, read as the reverse complement.
CTAAACCCTCTACCAGGACCCTACCCTAGCTCTTTCCTAGCCAACCCTTCCCTACCCCAACTCACCACTTTCCACCAAACCATATTCACCATACCCATCTACCCAAAGTCAAAAGTGCTTATTCATTTCGAACCCCTTAAGTAAGACAGTTTCTGAAAGTATAAAGAGGCACTCCACAAGCCTCAGCCTCATCTAACCACCACCACATACCAGTCCCTCCCCTCCCATGATCTGCTCTGCTCTACTCTATTTTACTCTACCCTACCTACACCCAACAATACCCAAACCAAGCCCCATCCTGACGCCCACCTCCTCTATACGCACCAATATCCCAACCTCTTTCCCTACCCCAACCCTTTTCTATCCTACTATTCATTATGCTAACGCCTATGCCTATGCCCACACCTATTCAACCCAATGCTTCCAGCTACCCTACCCTACCCTTACAATCCCACAACCAACCCTCATCCATCCAAATCCCACCCAGCCCTCTTCCCATATCCCATCCTTCTCTACATTACCATACCCAAATGCTCCCAGCCTTACCCAGATCTCCACCCCACCATTTGTTCTTCCCGATACCATGCAATCCAAACCCCTTCACATACCCTACCCTACCAACTCTATCCCCCTTACCCCGTTCACGCCCGTCCCACCCAAACCCTCTTAGCATATCCTATCCTACACTACACGATCCTACGAATATGCTCAACCCTCATCCCAACATTACCACTTGCTCTTTCCGACACCATTCCATCCAAACCTCCTCTTACCACACCCTCCCAGTCTATAACTACCACACCCATACACCCTACTTCTCATGTTTATCCGCCCGAACCCAGCCCATCCAGATTCCTATTCCCGCCACTAAAGGTTCTATACACAACGCCATTCAAACTCACCACCACCCCACCACCACTCCTTCCTCACACCCATTCTTACCCATCTCACCCATATCTTACCTTACCCTACCCTTTTTTACCATACTCATTTTATCCCCACAACAACTCCCAACATACACTCTATCCATTCCAAGCAACTCCAGATCATTCTCCTGCCCTACCTACACACTCATTCACGCCACAAAACTCAACGTCCATGCCCCTGTCATTTGTATCATATTTACGGTGTTTAGCTGATAGAAGAAAAAAATACACCGGGTGTATATAGTGGTGTCTCGTGGTATTTAGTAGTACCGGACAACCGGATGTGGTACCGGCATTTACAATTATACTAAACATCATAACGACAAGTATAAAGACAGGATGTCAAAGTATAATGAGATGAGTTTAACGGACAAAAGTGAGCATGGAACCAGAATAATTGCCTTTTATATATAAAGACAGGATGAATAATTAAAGAATACGATAAAGAGTTAATCACATATGATGAAATTTAACATAAAAAAACATATTTTAAACAAGGCAGAATTTTAGATCAACGCATATGATGCGACTTAAGAAAGATAGGAGGCAAATTATCATAGAGGGCGTATTTCAAAATAAGGCAGCATCCTTATATATTAGCACAGAATGCTACCTAGAAAAGACATGACGAAAGACAGCAACGATTATTGCATTTCGAGTAAGACAGCCTTCTACAAGATCAATACATATTGCAAGTTGATAAGTTATAATAAAAGTGAACATTACATATTTTCAATGAATAAAACAGCGTGTTATTAGATATTATAAAATGATGCCACGAAAAGACAGCTTTGTACAGCCACATAATATGATATGACTCAACAGAACAGTAACCAAGAATGACTAAAATGTTTTATTTTGAAAACAAAACAGCATTTTAGATGATCATAACAGGACAGTGCTTCACAAAGACAGCATGCAATAAAGTAATAATATAATGCTTTACAAACAGGAAATAAGAGTAGTTTAAGAAAGCATGATGGTAAGTACCAGCACATAATAGTAATTTGCCATGACATTAATTGGGTTTACAAGGTATGATGGGAATTGAACAGTACATGATAATACATAACACATCATCATGAAGATCGATCTAATGAGACAGCCATGGCATTCCATACATTTTGCCATATAAAAGCATAAGGAAGCAAATTTGATCTTACCGTAAAAAAGGTCAAGGTCAACCCAAGGTCATAATTTGAACAGTCTTGGTAGTACTTGTGTATCCAATGCTCAATACCAAGTTTCAAGGCCATCGACCTATTGGTTCTGGAGTAGAAGATTTTTTTCAGGTTTTTACCATATATGGGCATAACGGCCATGTTGGTCATGTGGCCAGGACCGTTTGAACAACTTTTCGTTCCTAAGGTGCCAGGAGGCTCTCTATGAAATTTGGTTACAATCGGCCCAGCGGTTTCAGAGGAGAAGTTGTTTAAAATTGTGGACGGACGGACGACGGACGACGTACGACGGGCGACGGAGTCTTACCATCCTATAAGCTCCCCCGGAGCTGCTGGCTCAGGTGAGCTAAAAAAGCTAATACATAAATTAACAACAGTTCACGGGAGACACGCACGGTAACCCAAAAGAACAGCTCCTTCCCAGACAGGTGGTCATTCAGCCACCCCATCTGGAAAACAGGTGAACCGTGAACGAAGAAGCTACATGGACAACCAGAACAAGAAACATCTATTTTACCCAGAGCCATAGGTAAGAGGTAGTATTTGGTGATAATTAGGGATATTTTTTGTTAATTCTGCATAGAAACATATGTTGTGACCCTCATCTGAACCGTCTCGACGAGACGGTTCAGATGAGGGGTCACAACATATGGTTGCATTTAGAAATGAAGAAAATTATCCTTCCATTATCATCAAATACCCCTCTTATCTAGAGCTCTGATTTTACCCACTTTCTACTTTAAATTACAACACAAAACAGGCAGTAAAGCAGGCAATGGGGTAACTTACTTCGCACGTAACACATCGTTCATACTTCCATGAGCTTCCGAAAAATGACATCTATTTCTGAAACAAAACACGACACTTTTTTTTCTTTTTTTTAGGATCTGCAGACAACAAAATTGTTGTAGTAATAATAATATTTACTACCGTAAAACAGAAGACAAGATTGTAAGATAATATCAAAGATTGCATAGGATGGACTTTGCAAGGACAACAAGCGCAGCTGAAAACAGGACTAGGTAGAAAGAGATTGTTGTAAAGACATCTTTGGCCTTCAACAACCTTGCAAGAGTATGGGACTTAATAGAATAGATAACCGTAAAACATATGTCAGAAATATGTATATCTAACAAATGACGCTGTGTATATAACAAATGATAACTTTAGTTGGCGTCAAATGGAGCATCTATGAACATTATAAAGCATCAAGTTTATACCAAAATATGTCCTAGTTGCGCATTTGTTGCGTTCATCTTAATATCTGTTGACGTATGCATAAAATGTATTACTATAACTCTGCCCTACCATCTATAAATACTTTCTTGATATATTGTTTTCTGTGATAAACCTGTCAATGTGTCCCTATCAATCTGTCTGTCACCATACCTGTAGGAAATTACTGAATAAGCAATTACGTTGTATAATCACACCTTCAGATTAACAAAAAAGGCTACATCATTAAAACAGAACTTACTGCGTCTGGTAGTTAAAATCTTCTTTAAAGGGAGCCTACTCTAACTAGAAAATTTGCTTTCTCTGAGAGCAAACAATATTCCGTTAAACATTTGCTCATTTCGCAAAAGATGACCGACACTTCCGTGACACAGTCAGCTTCGTTGAAGGTGCTTTCATAGGCTTTCATCATACAAGGGCGTAACTGTCTATACGCAAATACACAGGTGCGTATTGAAATTTTGTCAAATTGACAAAATTTCAATACGCACCTGACTATTTTATGATGCTGAAAGTTTGTCAATTGGCAAGATTTAGATAGTAACTGTAAACAGACGCAAATACATAAAATATCTTTGAGGCTAGAGTCTTATTCTGGCCCTCATGGGGCACTAAATATACTTGTATTTAATATGTAATTGACCCAGTTACGCCCCTGCCATGTATAAGCAGTGGACTGTTCTGTCCTGATACACTGGATGAGTCCAATAGTCGTATAAAGGTGTCTGGTTTATATTTTGCATTTTATTTTCTTGTAGAAAGAAAAAAGAGTATTGCGGCTTCTGATCTTGGTCTGCATTGCTTTCCTATGTCCCTTTCATGACACTCTAGGCTTTATTGGGTCAAGTTGTTCATGATTTTGTTTATTATTATTATTATTATTTATTAATATTATCATCATCATTATCATTATTATTAATTTTATATTTATTGGCTGGAATAAATGTTTTAAACTGCAGTGTTTTTCAAGAATGACTATTATAAAATGCTGTAAACATGTTATCTGTAAATGGCAAACAGGCCCATAATTAATTTTTGGAGAACCATTTGCTTCATCTGTTAGTAAAAGTAATTCAGATGTCCTTATATATGAGCCGCGACACGACAAAACCAACAATATGGTTGTGCGCCCAGCGTAGACTCAGATTAGCCTGGGCATCCGCCCAGTCTGATCAGAGTCTCCACTGTCCGCATTGAGGTAGTTTGGACCTTCAGCTAACCTTTATGCGCTTAGCGAAGGGTCTAATTAGACTGGAATGATGCCCAAACTGATCTGAGTCTGCGTTGGGCGCACAACCACTTTGTTGGTTTTCTCGTGTCGCGGCTCATATTTTTGTATCACAGCAATGACAATTTCTTTAATTATTTCTTTGGCAAATCTTAAGGCTTGTCTTTGTTATCAAAATCCGATTTCAGTAATTGCAAAAAGAGGAGCTGATAATATCCAGTTGTTTTTATTTAATCCTAGTATTGTTTTTATTGAGTTTGTTACTGTACGCAAAACATTTTTGAGTGCTGTATCTTGCCCCGGATCCAGGGGGTGGGCTTTGGGATCTCAGTCCCGTCAACTGAGCCTCTGTAACGAAAATTATATAGGCCCCAGATAATGAGTATCTGATGACAGTTTGATCTTATTTATCCATATAGTTAGCTTAAGATATATATTGTAGCATCTCATTAGAATCACCTCGGCGAGCAATATTAATGCGATATCACAACATATATTTCAAAGCAAGAAAGACATTTTCAAAATTGCTCATCAAACTGATTCCTAATCATGCCATATAATTTCAAGCCCCCTCCTCCCCCTTCCCACTACCGCAACCCTCCCCACCCCACACACTTCTCGGCACCTCCCGGCCCCATAAGTTATCCAGAGCCCCATCAGTACGTGGTGGTATAGGTCGGCGCCTTGTGTCTGTATAAATTGAAAAAAAAACCAAGAGGTTTGAGCACACAGTGAACAAATATGGCATGTGATGCATGATGACATAATTTCATGAAAAAAATACTGATACAATCAGATGCATGATTAAATCTTGTAACTCTACTCAAATGGCCCTATGCCTTATGTCGAATAGAAACCGAACGACCAGTAAAGACAAAAACTTGTTGAAGTCTTCGAATCAATTGAATTTCGAAGAAATTTGTCTCGGGGCCAATGCTGACCGTTGTTTCATTGTGAAACACATAACTACACACAAACTGATAAAACATGTGCCTTTGTAGCCACACGAGTAGCTTGGTGACCGCCGTCTTACTGTGCTGTCTATACCAGGTACGAATCTCTCCGGCGGGAGAATTATATAGGCCGTAAACAGGGTTCGCACACAGCCTTTTATTGTCATTCTGCCATCGTCTCGATATTATTTTATCATACGACGTCGCTGTTATTCAGTGGATAACGTCATGTCATAAAAATCGTATGACCACACGTGTAAAAACACTTTGGCGCGTACACTTAACGTCTCTAATAACGTCCTTGTCAACAATACGTTTTCCTATTGAACAGAAACAGAATCTTACACTTGTGGTCATTCCATATGAAATTTATGAAACTCGCCGAAGGCTCGATTCATAAATTTCATATGAAATGACCACTCGTGTACGATCCTCTATATGAGTACTGTTGTAAGGTATCTAAAGCTCATTATAATTACATCAACATCAGCCTTTGCAGTCCTAAAATGCCAGGTTAGGTTGTGATTTTCGAGCGGCATTGAATTGTTAGAAAGCAGGTATGATTATATACCATGATGTTCCACTTTCAGGCATACGATACTAATTGGTTAGACAGATTTATTTTTATCATATGACGTCGCATCTGAGAGTGTAATAAAGCCATGCATTAAAAACCATAATCCACTAGTGGAGTAAATATGCAAATTACGTTGTAACGTTATGCGTTTACGTCCACAGAAACGTCGCATTTTCTAATGGCGAAATTGTGACGTTTTATTGCAAAATATTACTAATAAAATGCGATTATGGAGTCATATGATAAAAAGAATCTTGCATTCGTGCTCCTGCATTATTGAATTTATTAAACGAGTTGGGGAAAACCGATAAGATGCGAGGCTGCCTCGCATCTTATCGGTTTTCCCCAACTCGTTTAATAAATTCAATAATCCATTGAGTACTCATGTAAAATCCTCTATATAAAGTCAAAAGGACCCCTTTGGCAAATTGAAGCAGTGATAAAAGATACGGTTACGTTGAACCGAGTAAATCACAGCAGTTTGAAGACAGACAATTGATGATTACTGCCCGTTGAGCATCTTTTGAGTCTGGCTAGATTGTTCCTCCCTGAATTATAATTAGAAGATGTGTTCAAAGACTGAGACTGGTCTGATGGCCGTTGGCGTTCAAAGATTGATTATATCATCATATAAACATGTCTTCTTGTACATAGTTTGCAACGTTTGAAGATGCATACTATTGCTCTATAAACTGCAACATCTGTCTTAATTTAGACCAAAATACCGTGAATAACGCATTTTACTGAAAAAAAAAAAAAATCCACTATCATTTGTTAACGTGCAAATTTCCTATGACTAATTATCTTTGAAAGCATAAAAAGTAACATAAGATTATTCAACATAAAAACTCCGAAAAAAAAGACTTCGTATAAAGAGAATACTTTGCGTGTTGGGAGTATATTTCCAAGGAATGAGAGGAACATTTTACGTTGTCGCACTGACTTTTCTTCTACTTCTGTTATTAACAGAAGATGCGACAGGTCAGCGCCAACGTCCTCGCCCATTCCCAGGTAAGAAATAAATCATTGTTGACGTTTTGTTTGTTGTCTAATAGGGGAAGGCTGGAAATTATGCTGTGAGAATTTTTTGCCCAAACCTGTTGTTGCACTTATGAGTTTTCGACATCTCCGTCCTGATACCCTTGCCTGAAGTCTTTCTCAGGACACCGAGGTTGAGGCGGCTTGGTTTTGGGAGACCTACCCTCGCAAGGTAATACGTACGCGTCTCTAACTTGGTGTCTGCAGCTGCTGTGGCTCTTAGAATATGATAGTAAGTGGGGGTTGGAAAGGCTTGTCCGTTGCCTGTCTGCCTCTTTTTCTTCCTAATCTTTGTGGTTTACCAACATTGCTGAAGTCAGACACAGAGATGTGCGCACCTGTCGCGCTAAATGGTTAAGGTTTTTATATGGTACACAGGCCATGAAATATGTTTGGATTGAATTAAGTTATTAAAATTTAGTGTAAGGTCAGAGCGGGCAAGAAAGAACAGGAGACACAATATAATGGAGCATACTTTCTTATCAAAATTAAGAATTGCAGTAATGCTTTTCTCTTGCTTTCGTCACCAGATTTTGTGAGGTCACTGATGAAGCTTTAGTAGCCGATATTTGAACATGACCCTTGTTCCTTCTTTCGAATGTTTCTGTTCTTAAAGTAACTCACATTAAGATTTTAAAAACTAGACCAAATCATACTTTTTCGCAGTTTCTCTGTATTAGACTACGTGTGTATGTATTTTATAAAAATATAACATGTCTTCTTTTTCTACATATCACATTTCTTCTTAGTAACGTATCTTTGGTTGGATGTGCTTTGTGACTGAGATGTTCTTTGTAATTGAGATTTTCTTTGTGATTGTAATGCCTTTTCGGCTGAGGTGGTGCTTTGTAATTACAACGGCAGGTTGGTTCTGATTTGACTGTCAGTCCATCCGTCCCTCCACTTGTAGGTAGCTTTTATAAAAGCTAAACTAAGATATCCATAGACAAATAAACATAAAGATAGAAATAGCCAAATTTTGGAAATCTGAATTTTCTTTGGAAAGTAACATCACTTTTCAAAAAAGAAAAACAGAGAAATACAATTTCGTCAGAGCCGCTTAAGGAAAGTAAAAAGATGGGCAATGGTCAGGAATTAATAGAATCAAATCCCAACTCCTCTCTCAAAACCACTAGGGAAAGAAGCACATACACACTGAAAGTGACACAAGTTTACGAAAGACACGCACAATAAACCGAATGAGCAGCTCTTTCCCAAACAGATGATCATTCAGCTACCCCAATAACAGCATCAACATCTATTTTTACTTATTTTTTATTTTAGTTACAAAATAAAACAAAATAGAAGGCAGATTGGGCAGCAATACGGGTGACCAAACCGCCAGAGACCATAGACAAGCGGACACAGCACAATATTACATCAAGAAACCGCAACAGAAGTACCGCCTTGGAATGGTCAGCAAAAGATTACAGGGAGGGGCTTAAACATGTTTTACTGGGCCCAGCCCTCGCCCTCTGCTTCTGTAGTGGTTTGAAACATTAAGTTAGCTGTTTGGTCCGCATGAAGGTTTCCTTACTCATCAATGAATCATCACCGGAAATAAACAAATCATGGATAATGCCTAGTATGATGAATCAGAGATTAGGGCTCAACGGAAAGAACGTATTATGACACCAAAAGACCCCTGTGAATTCAGACAACAACGTTGAAATACCGGAGCAAAAGAAAACATATCAGTTGAACCCCGAATAACCAAGCAACAGACAAGGCAAACTCCGGCCATCATTGAGTCTGATGCCTGACCAACCGGCGTGCAATTAAAGAGGGAAGCAAAGTGTTTAACCATAATTGGGTAACCACTAAACGTGCAGACTGTAGTATAACATAAAAATATTTTATCCAATACGTTTGTAACGAACGATAAATTTTCTGAACTGATCAGAAAAATTTGACTTACCTACAATTTTTTTGAATTTATAGAATGAGTCACCATAAAATTCTGGTTCAGATAGGCCCTGTTGCAAAAGGCTTTTTAATCCGACATTGAATTGAGAAACCAATTCATAGTGTCGGCGAAAGAATTTTGAAAATGCTTCCGAAGTTAATGATGTCTATAGCCCTGTTAGAGAAGCTTAGCAGTTTAAACTTTATTACGGGCATTGAAGTCAGTGACTATACACTCTAGCAAACCGAATAAGTTGAGAAATGTAAACCCCGTAAGAGGTAGAACGGGAAACCACCATCCAAAAATGGAAAAATTTACTATGTCAAAATCAAAGTCATCGCGTTTATCATAAATTTTGGATGAAGACTGCTGGTATATTTTCATACAGTTTGGGATGGAAACGAGTTATCCATTAAACTTGTAACAAGTTAGGCTCCTTTTGGATCTTAGGCATTTAAGTCGCACGCAAGTTAAAACAAAAAAAGCATAATGGCTTGAAATGCGTGTCTTATAATTTGCAAACACTTTGGAACAATATACAATTTACTAAAATATTATCAGGGTTATTTTGTAAACTGTGACTGAGATAGGCCCCTTTCTAGGGCTATACATTTATGTAAGTTCAAACATAACTTTGCCAACAGAACATCTACAGAGCAGCTCAAGTCATTAATAAATTTATAATACTTAGCATTCAGTTTGGAATAAAAATGTAAATGACTTGATTAATATTTATTGCAAAGAAAAATGCCTCTTTTCGGACTAGGACACATAAGTCAAATGTAAACTAACACATAACTTTCTAAAGCATATCTAGAAAACCAGAGCTTGGACTTGATTCATAAATGAATCTATAGTCATTCGGGGATTTATCAATATCGGGATCAAACATGTTTTTTCATGCATTAACGTTTGCAAGGTCCCGAGGGTTTCCAACATATCCCTGAGGACCTGGCAAATGTTAATGCATTTGAGACAAAAGTTTGATCGCTGTTATTGCATAAATTCAACGAATTGTTCGTTAAGGTTTGAGAAACAAGAGGACCATTGGTCCTGTAGCTCACCCGAGTCCATTCAGCCTCAGTGCTCTAGGGTAAGCTACTCTAAGGCCATCGGTCAACTGGTTCTGGTGAAAAAGATGTTAAAAGGTTTTAACCATATATAGGCATGAAGGACATGTTGGTCATGTGACCTGGACATTTGAAAAAAAATTCTTTCCCTCAACCCCCTGGAGGCTCTATATGAAGTTTGGTTTCAAAACTGGCCCAGGGGCTTTTGAGGAGATGGTTTGATATTGTCAAAATGACAGATTTCTGGGTCAAAAGTCAAAGAATGACCTTGATCTCTTGTACTCATAAATCTTCATGTACTCATTAAGATGACTGTAGATATCAATGTTTAGGCATAAATCTTCAAAACTTTCCACGAAATCTTATGCTCTAGCATTTTCCCAAATTTGACCTTGCCGTAAAATAGTAAAGGTCAACCCAAGGTCATCATTTTGAACAATCTTGATCGTACTGGAGATCCCAATGCTACATATCAAGCTTCAAGGCCATCGGTCAATTGGTTCTGGAGAAAAAATTTTTTAAAGGTTTTTACCATATATGGGCCTGGCGGCCATGTTGGTCATGTGACCTGGACCGTTTGAACTAATTTTCATTCCCTCAAACCCCTGGAGGCTCTATACGAAATTGGTTACAACTGGCCCAGTTGTTTTTGAGGAGATTGTTTGATATTGTCAAAATCTGAGAGATCTGGGTCAAAGGTCAAAGAATGACCTTGACCTCTTGTACTCACAAATCTTCATGTACTCATTAAGATAACTGTATATACCAATTTTTAGGCGTAAATCTTAAGAACTTTCCATGAAATCTTATGTTCTAGCATTTTCCCATATTTGACCTTGCCGTAAAAAAGTTCAAGGTCAACCAAAGGTCATAATTTGAACAACCTTGATAGTACTCGAGTACCCAAAGCTACAAACCAAGTTTCAAGGCCATCAGTCAATTGGTTCTGGAGAAGAAGATTTTCAAAAGTTTTTACCATATATGGGCGTGGCAGCCATATTGGTCATGTGACCTGGACCGTATGAATAAGTTTTTGTTCCCTCAACTCCTGGAGGCTCTATATGAAATTTTGCTTCAATTGGCCCAGGGGCTTTTGAGGAGATAGTTCGGAATTGTCAAAATATGAGAGTTCTGAGTCAAAGGTCAAAGAATGACCTTGACCTCTTGTACTCATAAATCTTCATGTACTCATTAAGATGACTGTAGATACCAATTTTTAGCCCAAAATTTTCAACTGTTTCCAAGATATCTTAGGTTCTAGCAATTTTGCCATAGAAAAGCACAAGGAAGAAAATTTGACCTTACCGTAAAAAAGGTCAAGGTCAACCTAAGGTCATAATTTGAACAATCTTGGTAGTACTTGCGTACCGGATGCTACATACCAAGTTTCAAGGCCATCGGCCTACTGGTTCTGGAGAAGAAGATTTTTTTAGGTTTTTACCATATATGGACATGGCGGCCATGTTGGTCATGTGACCAGGACCGTTTGAACAACTTTTCGTTCCTAAGGTCCCAGGAGGCTACATATGAAATTTGGTAACAATTGGCCCAGTGGTTTTAGAGAAGAAGTCGTTTGAAAATGTTGACGGACGGACGACGGACGGACGGACGGACGGACGACGGACGACGACGGAGCCTGACCATACTATAAGCTCCCCCGGAGCCTCTGGCTCAGGTGAGCTAAAAACTTGGCACTATATTTTGTCACCGTTTGACAGCCAACGCGCTGGTTCATCTTTTAACTCATATTCTTTTTCCGGGCCCGAGAGCATTCAGCATGGCTGCCAAAATGGCTGCCATCATCCTATTCAACCTCAAGTTTTCGGAAAATTGTCCAAGATGGTCGTTGTAGTTGAACTTGATGCAAAGTAGATTGCGAATTAATCAACAACAAGCAGACACCTTGAGCGAAATTTCCATGCAGAACAAGCCTGATCCATTCATATCCTGTAGTTCTTGATTGCCGACACTTATTTACTCTCCATTTGGCATCGTAAGAATGTAAACAACATCGCTTTCAACCTGAATCACGACGATGACGTCAGATAACAAATGCATGATGACGTCATATAGGGGCATACATAGGTAGCGCACCGCCAATTTTTGTAATTTGACCGAAACGGGAGAGACAAAGCCGCATGGCGGAAGTGTTTAGTGGCCCGGCACAAGCATAAAGAAAGGTCTGTCATCGTGCATCAACAGCGCGTGAAACCTTGTTGAAACACGGCTTTTCGCCGGTTGATGCATGGCTGTTTATAGCTCTCGGCACTGCTTTTTATGCAATAACACAAATTGAGTAATGCTTATTTACTGTTAAATTCATTTTAGAGGTTTTGCCTTTTGTGTTTGTGTCACAAACATATTTTCTAGGTGCGATGATTTGGTTATTGGACTCTTCTTCGTAATTGTAACTAGGATGTACTTTGTGAATAGGATGTATAGACGATAAAAATGACTGGTGCTTTCCGTTAAGGCATTTCCAGAATAATTGTTTCCATATGTTTTCTCTTACCGCGATCGATTTTTTCCATACGTCTTACGTTTAAGTGGTCAGTGTACCCAAATTGTAAGTCCGAACTCGTAAATTATATAAACATTGAAAATTTTAAAATATTTTAGATACACAAACATATCAGGTGCTCGCGCGTAGGAATAGTAAGCATAGTTTACCTATTTTATTATCCCCTGCCGAAGGCGGAGGGATATAGTTTTGTCCATGTCCGGCTGCCGGCCTTCCGTCCGGGTGTCCGTCCGGAGCCACAACTAAGTAACCACTAGCCGGAATTTCATGAAACTTAAAATAAGTATATATTACTATAAGGCGCTGATGCATGTGAAGTTTCGTCCGATTGGCCTCAGTAGTGCATGAGTTATTGCCCTTGAATTGATTTCAAAACAATAAAATGAGCCATAACTAAGTAACCAATAATCAGAAATTCATGAAACTGAAAATAAATGTGTATCACCATTAAGCAGTTGTACACATAAAGATCTGTTTGAATGACACCAGTAGTGTTACGAGTTATTGCCCTTGAATCAATTTAAAATCAACAAATTTAGCCATAACTAAGTAATCAATGAATGTAATTCTTTGACACTTTTACTACATATGTATTATTATAACAGTGTGGTGCATATTAAGTTTTGTTGGACTTGCTTCAGTACTTCATGGGTTAATACCCTTAAATTGCTTTAAAATAGACAAATTGAGTCATACATGTAGCTAAATACCCAATGCATGGAATTTCCTGAAACTTAAAACAATTCTGTATCATCATTACGTGGCAGTGCACTTTAAGTTTTGTCATGATGACATCAGTAATGCATGAGTTATTGCCTTGATTTGATTTAAAATACACAAATTAGCCGTTACTAAGTTGCCAATGAACAAAATTTCTTGAAACTTAACATAAATATATATCATCACAGCACGGTGATGCTGAGGCAAGTTGTTTAGAATGGCTTCACTTATACATGGGTTATTACCCCCTTGATTTAAAGTCCACAGCTTCAGTCAGAACTAAAAAACCAGTGAGTGAAATTTTATCAAACTGAAACTTAGCCATAAACAAATCAGCCATTTCGGCGGGGATATAAATTCAACGAATTTACTTGTTACATCCGCCATATCCATGTGTCTGAGGAATAAGTCAGTGAAAATGAAAGTCCGGTAAGATAGAGTAGGATTTGTCCGCCCGTAAATGTAGCGAATGAAGTATCAATCGTACACGCAACCACGTCAAGCTGTAGATCTTTTATCTACAGTTCCCGGCGTAGAGCTTGGAAGTTAAAAGGTATTTCATGTAATTCTATTTGTCTATCTATGTGTTCTTTAGAAAAATCATTTAAAGAAAAAGTAAGATGATGAAAGTAAAAGCAATACAAATTAGAAGGCTCTTATAAGAATTAATAATATCAGACAAAATTTTGAAAGTATAAGCACTGTGTCTTAGCGACTATGCGTTTTTATCTGTAATGAAATTGAAGCCGTACTTATAAATACTTAGAAAATAAGCCGTATTACCTTTGCCAAAGCAAAGTCTTGAAAGGCTGTTAGATTGCTCTTAGAGTTTTCGGTTCTTTCAATGATTCCTCATGATTCATAGATTTAGGTTAGAATCAGATTTAAGAATGATGATGAAACAGGGGTGGGAATGCAAAAACTGTACTGAATGTTTGCAAATTATATATAGTAGGGTCGAGTCGGGTCACTTCGGACAGCGGATAAACTCGGACATTCCACTGTAGACAGTAAAAATCCAGATTAGACGGCTCATTATGAGGCGTCTCATCAGGTTTTTCAATGTTTGCCCATTTAATTTTAATTCCAAACAACTGACATTTAAAGGAAACAATGTCACCGTCCGAATTTACCTGCTGTCCGAATTTACCTGACTTGACCTTATAAAGAATATTTTTGTGTCTCAGCTGCTACAGACGACATCACTTTTATCTTCAGATGACGTAGATTATGGCGGCTACGGCAGGCGAGGTTATAGGCGTGATTACTTTCGCCCAAGATGGCCGCCGCGGAACTACTTTTGGCGGAGATACTACCGGCGTGAATGGGACGACGATGATGATGACGAGTATGATGATTAGTCTGCCATTAATTCCAATCCAATTTGTGTTTCATATGGAGACTGGATTTTAAAGTGTGTGTAAGGACAGTTTTGATGGCTTAGGTAGACCCCATTCTGAAATGTATTGTAATATATAAATAGTGAATACATATTTTTCGTATTCAAACATATATAAATACCAGATTCTGAAGTGAGATATTTTTGTTAACTGCAGTTAAGCATTGAAAACTCGGAATACGCGTATCTATATCAATGACATTAAAATTTTGTCATTTTATCCACTCTTAAGTTTTGAATTTTTCCAGTCAGTAGACAAGAATTAAATGCACCTATTTATTCAAGGCGGAAAAAGTGAATTAATAATTAGTGTCGAGAAAATTTGCACATTTATATTTTTTGCTCATTTCTAGATTTGCCAGGAATAAATGTTTGCAACGTGTCCACAGTTCACACTCAGGATGTTGTATGTAAATATGAGATAGTTCCTGCGGCATATTTTCCTTCATCAAATGGATGGCTATTTTGCGATTATTCGTCCTCTTCAACAATATTTTAGTCATATCAGCAGGATGGGAGGGTAATAATAGGATGTGTGCAATGGAGCCCCGGTTACAGTTGCAAAGGTTTTCGCCTTCAGCGGAAATCGAACCCAGGACGGCTAGATCAAAAGGCCTGTGTGACTCCCTTTCCTGTAACAATTGATCACTTTTAAACAGGAAAGCAAAGAAGTTAACTGTAAATTTGCTTCCCCTGAGTGTGTATTAGTTCATCTAAAATCAATAATAAACCGGCGTAAAAGACTACAGAACCAGTAGGACTACATTGCCTAATTACAGATTTCGATGATTTTCGACGGAGAATGATCTATTTTTAACCTAGAATCATCTAAGCAGATTTCATTTTCTTTCATTTGTCATGCTTGAAATTTCCTAAATGTGCTGATCTAAAGTCATTTTATCATAGCGCAATTATTAAGAAAGAAGTCTTAAAATTAAGCTGAATACAAAAACTTATTCATTTTCAACCTTAGCGTTTGCTAGAAATCTTGTATTTCGTCCATTTCAATGATCCACATTATGTCTATTCCACAGAGAAACCACTGAGCATAATTCTAAGACAGCAGTCTGATTTGAGTATCTGCTGCCCCTGCATGTTTTTAAGGTACATGTACAATTCCTGTCACGCAACAAAATTACCTTATCAATCTCAATTCTACGCCGAAGAACTATTTGGTTTATGTAACAACCTGTTGGGTTATGCCTTTATAATAGTGACTATTTTTGAAAGGTTAAGCTTCAGTAGAGGAAAGAAATACCACTGACGCAGATTACCCATATTCACAAGTTAGTTCGGCACAAATTTGTCCAACAAAACGGTGAAAAAGTTTTCTTTAAGCGTAGAATGAAAAAATAGATAATTTGATACACTGAATCACTGTTCTAAAACTTATATTCCGTTCTTAAACCGATATTCCTGTAACATCAAAAAGGCAAATTTCTTGAACAGTTTTACTTTTTATAACACCCTTGTTTCAGTGTTTTTATTATTATTCGTTCTTTACTTTTGTTTGCATTATTTTCGGCAAGTATAGCTATGTTTAATTTTCAAATTACTAAATGAATTTGAATAAAAAGCTCTAGCGTAACGTTGTGTATTTTTCCCCATTAATTTGAAATTATTCATACCAAGGCTACCATAAGGGGGCACAGGCAAACAGAGCTGACACAGACGACACACTTCAAAACTCGGCGTTTTATCAGGATTTACAGAGTGCGCACGCAGTTACAGCTACATGTATAACTCTGAAGTGATGAAATGGACATTCCGAATTATAAGGACAAGAGAGTCTAGTCGACATAAACATGTAAATAATACATGCCGAAGAAGCTTATTAATATAATTGAGCCGCAACACGAAAAAAAACAACAAAGTGGCACGTGCGCCCAGCGAAGACTCAGATCAACCTGGGCATCCGCCCAGTATGATCAGAGTCTTTGTTGTCCGCATGGAGGTAGCCTAGGACTTTAGCTACCCTTTAAGTGCAGAGCAAAGGCTTCGATCAGACTGGGTAAATGCCCAGGCTGATCTGGGTCTTAGCGTTGCGCAATGCCACATGGGACATTTCCGTGTTTATTCTGCAGTTGTAATTCGCTGTTTGTGTACGCGCGATCCTGATTACTGACATCATTGATAACTACTGAGTGACATATTTTGTGACAGTTGGTTTTGTCACGTTCTTTGACGTTAGACACGTCACGTTTTTTTCACTCTAAAATCATCTTAAAAACGTATATTTACCCGTGATACAGGCTAGAATATTGACGGGATCATTAGAATCCGGAAAAAAATGTTTCATAAACATACACATTATATACACTGATCTGTCAGTTTAAGACGTTTATTTGTAGTTTATTGATGTAATGTCTGCACTGTATTTAATAAGTTCTAAATAGTAAGATTCTTTGAAAGCAAGGTATACACTAAAGAAATGTAAATAGCAGACTCGGTTTAATTTAGTCTGTCCATGACCAGAAATGAAATGTGCGACAACGGCCATGCCCCATAGCACCGGCTTAAGCGAAACTCTATTTTAAAACTGACTTTAAATTCATTCAGTGAACCCAAAGGACCATAAATTATAATCTGCCTTTGATGAGGTACGGGGAGACAATTACGGCCGCCATACCGCACAACACCAGCTGCAGTGAGGAATAAGTTCTGAATAGTAAGATATTTTTTACACTGCGGGAGGCTTGATAATACGACATACATAGAAATCGATGATCTCCAGCATAGAATTGCTAAGTAATTCACGATAAGTAAGTTGTAAAGTTGATAAATCACTCGCGCTCCGCGCTCTTGGTATCATTTACTTTTAAAATTACAAATAACCTGCAAATAGTGAATGATTACTCAACAATTTGCTGATACTACTAATCTATTTCTTAATTGTTTGTCGTATTATCGAGCCTTCCGCAGCGTTGAGGACAATGCATATACTACATACGTGAAATTAATAAAAAACAAATAAATGTCTGAAATTGACAGATCAGTGTATATAATGTGTATGTTCATTTATCATTTTGGCATGTCGCATCCAAACGTACCTTCAAACAAATGCAAAGAGCGTAAACATAGTTCAACCTGTTCATCCTAATGTAATGACAATTTATTTCCCTGTTTGCATACACATTATCTGACAATTCAGGGTCAGTTTGCGCGTATATGTGGTGTGATAACATCGTTCATTGTTCCATTGTTACAATGACCTTTTTATGTGATGCCAATCATGCCATAGCCAAATACAACGGCATGTTCTATTCTCTAGCCCGGCCTGGCCTGGCCTGGTCTGGCTTGGCCCAATTACTCAAAATGACATAAGAGCTTATCTGATGACGTAACACATGGGACCAGGCCAAGGATAATTACTGAAGCCACTGTTGCAAATGCTGATAAACAAACAAAATAATCAAGCATAATGGCCATAAAAATTACCATGGCAGTTTGAACAGGCTCCTTTGGGAGAAGATAAATGCAGTCTGTTGAAACAAATCAGATTTTAAGTTGTTCTGAGTGTTGAAAAGGGTATATGTTTGTATTTGTTGGCCTGGCCTGATCTGACCCAAAGTGTTATATTATCAAATAAGCTCTTATGTCATTTTGTATAATCGGGCCAGCCCAGGCCAGGCCAGGCCGGGCTAGAGAATAGAACATGCCAAATACGACAACAAATTGCCGATACATGATCTCCCTGTGTATCAATTTACTACTGCCGGAAACCTCTGGGGATAAATAAACTCTTGAGTTTACAGTAGTTCAACCAATTTGCTCTGTTTTAACTTTTACATATTTATGATTTGAAAGAGCCGATTTTCTTGTTTAAGGGGTTTCTAGTGAATATTTTCGTTTCTTTTTATTTTGCCAAGAAATTTCTGTAAGCAAAGAGTGGAGACCCTGATTAGTCGCCGCATTCTGTGACATCTGAACAGGGTCTGCACTGTTAGCATACGCATGTATGTCCCAAGAACAGGCCAAGAGGTTATAAAACTTGAGTACATTTTCAAACTCAAGATAAAGCACATGCTCGGAAGCAGCCAATCAGTGTGCTTTATTTTGAGTTTGAGATTATTCTCAAGTTTTATAACCTCAAACCAAGGTTCCCTGTCTTGTAAGGCTTAATGCCTAGCCGATTCTTGTATCACACATTTCGATATGGCTATCTAAAATATCATGGTTTCTCATTTGATGTATTTTCCTCCTCTTCTTTAGAAAATCCTGTTTTTTAACTACTTTGTGTAGATCCTGACCGGACACCGGGTTTTGTAGCATTTTGTATTGGTCTGTATTCTCTGTCAATGTCCAATGAAAACTTGCCGAATCATTTTGGGCTTATATGGATGGTTGGATAGACGGATCGATTGCGATCTTACGTTCCCTCAGTCATAAAGGGTAATGATGACTGGCTGTGTGCATTGGAACCTTGTTTATTGTTGGAAAAAATTTCCGCTTTGGGCGGGTCTCAATTCCGGAATTGCTAGATCAGCACACCAGCGCTTAATCTATTGGGCTCCATGGACCGATGCTGACTGGATTAGATACAAATGAGGATACAATCCAGAATTTTCAGTTAGTTACATCTGCCTCTAGATTATGAATCCACCACTGGAAAGGAAATTTTAAACCGAAACTGATTATCTAGCTATAGAATATCATGATTAACTTGCAACAGGTGTATATAAAAAGTTGGCTCCATTGCAATGTACAGTAATAGCGGAATTCTAATATCGGAGCAATGCAACCTTGATCTACAATACTTTTTAAGCAGTTTAATGTAAAAACGTTTTCGTAGCATTTTCGAATGAACAGATTAGAATCTAGTATGAGTTCAATTTTCATCAACGAAATGCCATAATAATATATACAGACATTTTCATGAAGTTTCCACCGATTGAAAGACTGGCATGATTAAAAGTAATGGATTTTTCCATACAGATGGTTTCCTGCTGCTGTCATTATCGGTGCGCTTAGAGCTTCAAATTGTACAATACTATTCTCAGTTAATATTTCGCATATGCACTAAATATGCTTTTGGCGTGTTACCAGGGGCTTATTACAGGTTAGCACAGTTATGTTATACAGAGGGAAGGATGCGGGCATTTCATTTTACCTTGTCAACTGGTAATTAGTATTGGAATTATGTTCAATTCACTCTCTTTCATCATGCATTTACGCAGGTTTGTGTGTGTTGAAATTTTGTCTATTTGACTAAATTGCAATACATACAGCATGGCCAGCTATGCACTTGGCTGCAGTCCAAGCGGACGTAAAGTCATCGTTAAAGACAGAAATTAGATCATTTAAAGCTCGGTGATAAATTAGGATGACGAATACAAGTTTTAGGCACAATTTCAAAACAATTCGTTTAAAGTTCAAATGAAATATTTTTGTATAACACATACATTTTCATGATGGACATTTTCCCATTTATTATGGTGACAAATCGCTTTGCACAGACAACAAAGTCATGTGTTAACAACTGGCATTAAATAAGATTTACCCATTTGTGAACACACTGGCAAAATATCCAATTTTAGGAGTAAATGTTTACCTTTACGGAGGCAACAGTGCAACTTTCACTTACAATCCGCTGGGAGAAAATCCGTTTCATCTTCCCCTCCCCCCCTCCCCCCCCCCCTCACACACACTCCCCTTTGCAAAAACGGCGGAAAACATACGCCTTTAGTCATTTGCTATTGAAACTAAAGCATTGTCAGTAGTTCAAACTCATTTTGGATTTTCACTGTTTGCAATGGTATGTCCGAATTTACCTGCATGTCCGAAGTTACCCGACTCTCCCCTACCGATCTTATGAGAAATGCTACGTGGAAATATAAATCAGGGGTCGTGAAATACAGATTATTGTTCGTCAACAGTTAATTCCACAAAAAAAAACTCACGCATATCTCAGCAACAAAAGCACTATCACAAGATGTGCAGATAGCATACCAACCGTATGAACAAATACTCTGACAAGATTGAAACGAATGCACTCTGAGCTGACTCGTTTTTTGCTAAAACTTCTATGGTCATGCAGTTAATTTCAGTACATCAGGGAAAAATTGAGGTAAAGAAATGGAAATCTTTGGCTGGTTCTAAAATCATTTGACGAGCATAAGACTTAAATAACCTGAAAATGAGCCAGAGATTCCTTATCGAATGGATCGTTTTCACAAACAATATTTTGTATGTCAACAGACAAATCATTTAATTCTGAACTTCTTGTCAAGACCATTCCTATATGTTTAATGCTAACTTCCCATTATTAGTTCTGACATGTTAATTTCATTGTTTTTTTTTTTCATGACCTTTCCTGCAGAGCAATTGTCATCAGTTTCATATTCTGCATGCAATTCACATGGAAGATAACATGTAGAATTGCTAAATAAAACATGATTGGGTTATATTAAGCAAAAGATTGACATATTGAGACAGCTTTCAGGGCGTAGGCGGGGACAGCATGCCGAGATAGAAAAATCTCAGGCAGCTCTAGTAAAGGATAATTTTGTCATAAAATTGAGAATATACCATCTATATTACATCAAATAATACAAAGATTGTGATTCCGTTAGATTTATTGTAACAAAAAGTAAAACTTAACACGGAACAAACTATATGTACAAACATACAACAGGAATTGCCTAACATGTACATAATTTTCATTTATGAAGGGGGACTAATATTGTTTTTAACATACAGTAACTTGAACAACTATTTCTAATAACAATGAGATTTTCGCAGTCTTCCCCTGGACACAAGTGCAATCTCTTGGTCCTCAGATATGTACAAGTCATCATGCTGAAAGAAAAAGACTGTGGTCTTCTGAAAACAGATGCGCAGACTGATGCAATTCTAGGCGGTTCCCACATACGAAAAGACAAGGACATCCTTTCTCGTCTCAAATATCATCTGGTATTTTATTTAATCTTATTTTATATATACAATGACTAAATATTGATAATTTGTTAGACTCTATCTGCAATTAACCGTTTTGAAAGTCAAGCTAGTTGAGTCGGTGTAGGATTTGCAATCTTCTGTACTTGTTAAGTGCAAAACTACTCCAAATACAAACTAGTAAAGATTAATACATAGGTACCAGTTTTAAAATTTGAATACAAAATTGCCGAACTAAACTGGTCAGTGAATACTAACAAGAACATTCAAAATAGTTTCCGTTCTTTATCGGTAACAACTTTGTCTTTTTATAATCATTGTCTGTACACTATATATTGGTATCCATTGGAATTAACCGTTGCATTCCGCAATGATCCCTAGCGATAGAATGTTCATCTATGTAGCCATTTGTTGACCAGGAGTGTATGTTCCAACTCACCGCCGTTATTGTACGGAACCGAGATTAGAGGTAAGACAGTAAATAACATCACACATGGATGACTTATAATGAAATAAGAAAGAACAATGTTTGCTCTGTGATTTATATGATTTAAGGATTACATAAACCGATCCAAGAAGCTTTCAGCGACACTTCAGTCCAATTTGTATTACCCTGAAAAGGTCAAGAGAAAACTGAATCAGATATCGCAAAAAACGTTCATATATAATTTCCTGTAATAAAATAGTTGAGCAAAAATAAGCTTTAAGGTTACCGAGCAGATTCATTTTTCCTTAAAGTGTTACCACCATTCAGTAATACATGAATTGTGATACAAATGTTGTTATCTTGGAAAAAAAGTAAATTCGGTGAATTTATAATGTATTCCCCGCCATAATTTGTTAATGATCTATTTAAAGTTTCTTGAACTTTCGTTCACTGGCTACTCAGTACGGCTCCACTTATGGATTTTACGTTACATTTAGGGCAATAACTCATGCATAAAAGAGACCATTCTAAACAATACTTGCCTCAGCATCACTGCACTACAATGAAACTAATTCAAATTCACTTTTAAGAAACATTTTGATCACCGATACCTTCGAAATAGCTAATTCGTCGATTTTTAATCAATTCAATGGCAATAAATTATGCTTTACTTATGCCTTTAAGACAAAAACGGAATGTGACCAGCTGTGATATGATAATACAGTTTCATGAAATACCCCCGCGACGGTGCTGGGTAACTTTGAATGCCGGGGCGTCCTACTTATCTGGATAAAAGTAGCGTAAGGGCGAACTGTGCCTGCAGTAGGTGCGGGTTGTATTTGTGTTGTTTGGGCAGTTTTCTTTCCCCAAACTTATTTGTATATTTTCATTTATTTATTTCTTTCGCACTCCCTGGAAGACTGCTCGATACAGATTGGAATACTGTCTCCAAGAGCCATTTAACCAGAAAAAACATATTTGGAGTTCAAATCTTGTAACTCACATTGTATACATGTATTATGGCATTACGCGAATATGTGAAATCGGATATTTGCTCAACCTGCGCATCGCTTAGTTTATCAGATTCACCACTTTTCAAAAGCAAACCTCAATGTGTTAAGAGGAGAATAAATATGATCGTGGAGACAGCGTCTCGGATTAAGTCCGCCGTTTTTTTTTTTTTTTTTTTTTTCGTTTAAGCACAGGCGCTTGAAGTTGTATGCTATTAAATATATATCAATGATGCCATTAGACATCCAGGCTATGAGCCAGTTTGAAGAAATGGCCTATAGACTGCGTCAAGCTTAAGCTTTTGATGTTTTTTTTAGCATAGAACTTCAAGTGCCTGTGGTTTAAGAAATAGATAAGCCGCAGCAGTGGACGTTTATGCTAAGAGTCTCTTTTTGGCTGTGAATAATAAGGGGGAATATATATTTTCCTACCAAATTTAGTCATCAAAGCCCCAGTTCCAGAGGTCAAAGTCATTGTCGTTACCGTCGTTGCCATCGTTACCATTGTCATTGTCATTGTCAAAGAAGTCATCATTTGAGAAAAAATCTGAAACGAAAAAAGAGCGTCAGCATAAACATAAGTACTCAATGAGCCGAATCATACAGAAACGGTGAAAGCGCCAAAAAGCAGACGAGACGATTTAAACTCTGCAAAGTTTTCGAAAGCTGTTTAAATATCATATCGAGAATTAAAGACTAGGGAACAATCAGTAAGAAAGCATTGAATCCATAGCGACATAATTCGAGCTGCCTAGTCTGAATCTAGCTTGTTTGCAAATTTACTGATTTTAAATTTTGGCGCTTAACGTATCAGTTAAAAGCAAAAACTCAAATTATTCTTTGAATCTGTGTAGTTTATGTATAGTTTTCTATTTTAACTGTAGATTTTATAAGATTCAATACATGGTGTATGCAAATAGCAAACGTTCTGGTAATACTGAGGGCATGCACATATTGGTCTGAGCCTTTGTAGTTCGCATATACCACACACGCACGTTTTAAGACGTTTCGGCTCGGGTTAATTACGTTGTGGTGCTTTTTGTCCCCCGCCTTTTCGAAGAAAAGCGGAGGGACATAGTTTTCGGCATTCCGTCCTTCCGTCCGTCCGTCCGTCCTTCCGTCCGTCCGTCCGTCCTTCCGTCCTTATTTCCGTCCTTCCGTCCCCCTAATGTAGTAGGTACCTTGTGTGCGCAACTCCTCCTACAGTTTTATGCCGATTCTTTCGAAACTTTACAGATGTTTTTGTCATGGTCTGAAAATACGCATGTGGTTTGGATATAATCCTGAGATTTTTTTTTGTCTCTTTTTCCACAAGTTGAACTTAGTAATTTTTTAGGCATTTTTACTATCAAAGTGACTAGATAGTGGGTACCTTGTGTGCGCAACTTCTCCAACAGTTTTATGCCGATGCCTTTGAAACTTCACAGGTGTTTTGGTCATGGTCTGAAGATACGCATGTGGTTTGGATATAATCCTGAGATTTTTTTTGTCACTTTTTCCACAAGTTGAACTTAGTAATTTTTTAGGCGTTTTTACTATCATAGTGACTAGATAGTAGGTACCTTGTGTGCGCAACTCCTCATACAGTTTTATGCCGATGCCTTTGAAACTTCACAGGTGTTTTGGTCATGGTCTGCAGATATGCATGTGGTTTGGATATAATCCTGAGATTTTTTTTTTCACTTTTTCCGCAAGTTGAACTTAGTAATTTTTAGGCCTTTTTACTATCATAGTGACTAGACAGTGGGTACCTTGTGTGCGCAACTCCTCATACAGTTTTATGCCGATTCCTTTGAAACTTCATAGGTGTTTTGATCATTGTCCGAAGATATGCATGTGGTTTGGATATAATCCTTAAATTATTTTTTTTATTACTTTTTTTGCAAATTGAACTTAGCCATTTTTCATACATTTTTACTATCAAAGTGAATAGATAGTTGGTACCTTGTGTGTGCAACTCCTCCTACAGTTGTATGCCAATTCCTTTGAAACTTCACAGGCGTTTTGATCATGGTCTGAAGATATGCATGTGGTTTGGATATAATCCTCACATTATTTTTTTTATTACCTTTTTCACATTTTTAACTTAGCCGCTTTTCCAGCTCAAACACTTAAGTGTATATACAGTGGAGACCTAGTTTCCAAGGCGGGGGACATAAATTCGTCGAATTTGCTTGTTGGTACATTAAATACAGAGGCATTTTGATACCTCCGACGATATGAAAATCAATTCAAGCAACAACATCATTGATTACAACATAATGATAATAAGTTTAATAATAAAAAATGAAAATGATAATTAATGACTTGTATCTGAATATTAACATTTATATAAATGCATTCTAATAATGATTAGTATATTAAGGATAATGATAAATACTATATTATTTCTTTAAGTAATCATTATTATCATGTTATCTTATGTTTTGTTACTGTAATTGTCAGCGTCGCTAACCCCTTAACAGCGCGCCTTTCCACTTAAAACCGCGGCCGAAAAAAATGTAGAGTTGCTTCCCTTGAACGTATACCCTTTCAGCTTCAAGGCATCACCACAAAGGTGAAGGTCGTATAAGAGTTATAATGACAATATTCGAGTCCGCTTGACTTTATGGCATGCCCTTACTTTATTGTAAAAATAAACCATGCTTTCTGTCTTCAAAGTTATGCATTTATCACTTACGTAGTATGTTCCTGAACTTAATAATATATCACGCGAATTAATATATCATTCTTTCAACACTACCGTCTTCCAATTTTTATATAGAGATAATAAATATTTTTTTCCACACATCAACATTTGTCGGGTCCCGGGGACGCTCTTTCAACACGATTTTGAAGTCAAAGGGTCAAACGGTCCCACGGGGATACCGCCAATATTAGTTCAATAAACATGCATGTACGATTCCACTAAGAACTCATCTAACATCCGCGTGAAATGAAAAAAAATTCATTCTTTTAAAGTGCTTAGTGTATCGTGACCTCAGGATCTTACATGAGTGCTTATGTATTATTGAATGTATTATTAAGTTGGAGAAAAGGATAAGATGCATCTTATTGGTCTTCCCCCTAAAAAAATAAATTCAATAATTCAGGAGCGCGAATGCAAGATTTTATTTATCATACGATACTGAAATCGCATTTTATTAGCAAAGTTTGCACTACTTCACGCTTTTGCCCTTAGAAGCGCGACATTTTTATGGACGTCAACCATATCGTCACGTCGTAATTTGCATATCCCCTAGTTGATAATTGCATCTAATCCCCTAGTTGATTATTGTTTTAAATGCATGGCTTTATTATAGTCTCAGATGCGACGCCATATATTAAAAAAAGTTGCACGCGGACCATAAATAAGTAATCCTATAACAGAGTTAAGGTAGCCTAAGATTTGACCACAGCATAGCTACCTTTGCAAGAACAAAGTTTCGTCAAATGTCTCAGATGTAACCAAAATATCTTCTCTTCTTTCCACAGGTTCGTCAAATATGTCGTGCAATATCGCAAACAACTAAAGTCAGCAGTGAAGTTTCAACACAATAGTAAATTTGCAAAGTATAGCTTCCTACGAACATCAGGACTCATATCTATTGTACCAATTTTCGTTCGTATTGGTGGCAATAAAGTAATTCAGTAGTTTAGAAATTAATACTGCCATCACCGGCCATTCAGTTTGTTCCCATATTTCGCATATATTATGTTGTCGTCAATCATTTCTTTTCCGTTTTTCAAGTAGTTCTGAAACGCATATTTAAAGCTTATATGAACAATATTACGGTGTGTTCTAAGAAAATACTCGTATCTCAAATTATAATACAATAAAATCGTTTTACATAATGAAACGCGTGGTCTCCACAAAAACGTTAGATTGTGGCTTTGTGGTTATTGTAATTTTGTGCTTAAATTGCAAACAAAATCTGATAAAAATCAAGTATATGTAATGTTTTTGTTATTGATTTTCCTGATGTTTAAACGACGGCTAAATCTCTCACAAACTGAGTATTAACCATTCGGGCTTTATATAGTTTATGAGTGATTTGCCGAGTTACAAATCGAAAAAATCTACAATTTCTATAGTAAAAGTAAGAGAAAATAGTAAACCTACTCCACCAATTCCAATTCTGGGCGTTTGCAAGTTGTATAACTATGACCGCCACTACAAGAATCAGCAAGTATTTGATTTCCATGACGACGTTATTTCCAATCCTTGATCCAATACTTTAAATATGTTTAACTCTTGGTCGCTATATCAAGAACTGCCGAAGCACTAACAGACGCTATCAATCGCAGATGCTACGATACAACGCCAGGTGCGGCTTAATTCTGACTATTTTGCTTACACCTCGGTGCTGTTCTTATAAGCTATTTAATTATTGAAATACCGCCTTCGCTGTATAATAAATACATGACTAACACAGCAGTCAATTTTAGAATAGCCTTATTAAGTTATGTGACCCAATTAATCAAAAGCATCATTCGTTTTATTCACGTTGACTTGTAAGATCAAAGGTTTGCTTACTATTTTTGTAACATTTTAATCGCACCATGGGAAAAGACATTTGGCATGTGCCAAGATAACAATGACCTCTTGACAAGTCTCTTCCTTTCACAGTAATATTTTACGGCTCCTGAGGAATCCTTATTTAGAAAAAAACGCAGATTCCTCAATAATCTGTGCAGATATACATGCTAGTACGATACATGACAGCTCGTGCATACTACATTACACCTTTTCGTATGACGCTTATTTATAGACTTACAGATCTAAATATAAATAAAGATGTTAGGTTATTGGTTAAAAACATACAACGTCACCAGGTCATAAATATTTTTCAGCAATACATTAATTTTTTGTTACGTATTCGATTGGCAAAGTCATTCGAAAGATTTTGTTTTAATGCTGCATTGGAAAAGGAAAACTTTGCAGACTTAATGTGCTCAATTCGCAAATACTCATCATGATTTTCTTTTATCTGAATTTATATTTTTAGTCCATAGTCCATAGATAAATAATTAATCTACCCACTAATTATAGACACATAAACAAGTACACCTCAGAACTATTTATCTGTGTATAAGCTTAGTTGTAGTTTTTCCAGCTTGTATAGTGACTAATTACATTTTAAGTTTTGATGAAAAAGGATGGAAATACTGAAAACATAATAAATATACTTTCACGTGTTTTTACCAGTGTCTCCTAAATAACTAAGCATATAAACTTGACATTAAATAATTCCAAGGTTTTAAGGTAAATTAATTGTTTCTTTGTGGCAAATAATGTTAACAGATCACCGGATTTGTCTCAGCCAGCTTAATCAAAGATATGTCACCTTTAAGATATGGATATAAATTGTTTACGAATACCTGCTCAATCAACGAATTCCTAAACAAAGTTTAATTTGACATATTGGAACCCTTATATAATATATTTCTCCAACCTTCAATCAAATTTATTTTAGGACTTGTATCTATGCCTACTAGGAGTTCAATCTCCGCTTGCAAATGCTTGAAAAGTAAAAACGATAGGCAATGATCAGGAATAAGAACAATCGAATCCCATATCGTGCCCTCAAAACAAAAAGAGAAAGAAACGCACACAAACAAATTGACGAGAGTTCACGGAAGACACGCACGGTAAACCGATTCAACAGCTCTTTCCAAAAGGCGGTCATTCAGCTTCTCTAATTGAAAATAGAAGCAACATCAATTTTTAACCAATGTCAATTTTGAATTACAAAACAAAACAAAAACAGAGAGCAGAATGGGTAGCAATTTAGGTGACCATTTTAGTAGAGACCATAAACAAGCGGACAAACCAAAATGTAACATCGAGAAGTCACAACACGAGAACCGCCTTGGAACGGTCAGTATAATAGTTTACTGGGCAACCTTAAACTATGTTACTGGATCCACCTACTCGCCCTCTTTCAGTACTGAAACATAATTAAGCTCTGAAACTTTAGTAAAATTGTGTAAAAAGGAAAAATCCGAAAAAACAATGTACTCAATGCCACATCCCGCCCATGACACCAAACTGGAAGTAATTAGATGAATTTACAACACAAATAGTCAAACAATACGCGATCCTAAGTAGGTGATCGCGAAGCCAGCCTTAATAAGAAAAATAAATATCTTCCGCGCAGACGGTAGCTATTACTTTTAACTTTGCATAATCTTTATACACGGTAATTACAATTGAAGTCCGAAAGAAAGAAGGCCAACATAAAAAAATGACCGAGTTTAGAAGACTTCAATAATTCAATACTGACCGTTCCAAGGCGGTAGTTCTGTTGTGGTTCTCTGTTGCCTGTTTTTGGTGTCAGAGTTTCTGTGATGTTTTACCTTATGTATGTTCTTATTATTTTTGGTTCGGTTTGGGTTGCTGAGTGGCCACCTTTTGGGAACAAGCTGCTCACTCGGTTAGCCATATGTTCTCTGTATCTTGATTATTTGTAATCTTAGTTGTTTCCAACTATGGTTTGAGGGCTGGATTTGGATTTTGATTGTTTCAGTTCCTGGTCTTTGCATACTTTTTACTTTCAAACAAGAGGACAAAATAAACAATTTCATTCAAGTGGATAAAATGCAATAGAATCACCGCCTTTGAGCGGTCGGTAATAAATCAGAGGTATTGCTGTTAACAGAGTCAAAGCAGATGAGAACGTGATGATCAGGAACCGAGAAGCCGTTTACCACGTCTTGCTCTTAAACACCAATTAGAAAGGAAAAAAAACTAGAGACGCCTCACAAGAAAAACAAGACATGCAACACGCCAACAGGTCAGCTCCTTCCAAGCAGATGACCAGGAGCAAAAGTAATATTCTAGTATATTTACATTATCCGTGCATTTATTGAAAAGCCCTGTGACAAACCATAATGCGTAATGTAGTTTATACTTCAATAACTACATTGATTTACGCGAGGTTACATGGCGTTAAGTGACGTCAAAATATGCCATGGATCTCCAATCTGATGGGACGTAGACGACGTTATGACGTCATAATTACGTCGTTGACGCTGTTCCGCTTCTAGTAAATAAACTACGTATAAATGTTTTTCTGCTACAATTGTAGCCCCTAACGCTAATTTGTGGTCAAATAATAGACAGCAAAGAATGTAAATATAAGCAATGAACTTAATTTTTCTGGTGTTTATCGAAGTATAAACTACATTGGTTCGCTTACTTTGCACGCGACCAAATGTAGTTTATACTTCGATAGCAAAGTTTGCATAAACCCCTTCGGGGTTCACTTACTTTGCACGCGACCTAATGTAGTTTATACTTCGATAAACACCAGAAAAATGAAATTCATTCCTTAAATAAACTGAATTGTCTTGTATAAAATATACTTAATGTAATCACACAGAAGGCGTATTAAGTACAGCTTTGCAGTAAGCGCATGTAAAATCGATTTAAGCCCTCAGTATTAAAAAAGAAACCTGACCGTTCCAAGACAGTGCTTCTGTAGTGGTTGTGTTATTATTAGCCGCCTATGTTAATTAGCCGACAACCCTTTCGGACTCAGCAAAGGGTTTTAGCCTAGACACAGAATCCAACATCGGTTTCTTCCCTTGGCTTTTCTTGTTAAATCATTTTATCGGATTTACAACTAAATCTACACAATACAGAATTCTTCAAGGCATAACGATAACTACATGACAGTGTCTAATGGCAGCTGAACAAAACAGACGGCCAGATAATTACGAAATATTATATTATCTACCTGGAATTTCCAATTTTACTGGTGGCCGGGTCCTCTCATTTGTAGTTAAATAAACTGGTGTTGTCCTGGTGACTGACCAGCAGTAAAGCTCTCATTTCTTAGTGCAAGGTTCATTCAGACCTGGAAAGACAAGCCGATAAACCTAGCTTTGACCTATACATATATAAAGGTAAATAGATGGATGTTATAAATTCTGAGGCATCTAGAGGTACTCGAAACCGAGACTATTCAACACAAACCGTTACAACGAGTCATATTCAGGACAATTTACCTTTCCGAAGCCATGCCTACTTTAAAGGTAGGTTCCTGTACTTTGGAATGCATCATAATTTTGATGATCTTTCATCCAAGTTTTTGGAAAGCACTTATATAAAGGGAATGAATAAGTTTAACTACAAAGTGTAAATCAAAAAAATATTAGAAAAGTTGTTTTGCAAGGGATTTCCTAACTCTGCTTCGCACACCAGATAGCGCTATTTTCAGTTCGTCCCAAAAATAGATAACGCTGCTAACGTCATGCTGCATTGCATTTTGGGATAGTTTTAACCTATCCGCCATGCCAGGACCTCTAGAAGAGCTCATGGCAAAAGAAAATTGACCTTTGGAGAATGGCATCAGAAATCGCGCACTTATGGACATACTAAACATAGTTATTTTTAGAACTGGAATTGCAGCGAAAGAAAATAAACCAAAAGGGGAAACGACTATTTTCTTCAGCATCTGACGATTTTCTCAGTAGCAACAAATTCAGAAAAATAAGAAAACTCAATACTACTCAGAAAAAGACGAAATTATTTTGGGAAGATAATTGTTATTGCTAGTCCAGGAAACTACCTTTAAACTGGTTTGCAATTATTCGTTAACTGTAAGGTAAAATCACAGACTTATTGTGCAAAATTGGAAACTCGCAATCGTGTTTGTGGGACTATGTCACATGCTAAGGATGTCGTTACCTTGGCCAGATATTCAATATAACGTTGCTTTTGAGTGACATTCTGTGTGTGGTTCGGAAAACTGCATATACGTCATTTGTTTAAAATCGTACCAATTTCAAAGGCCTTATACTATGTGTAGTAGAAAGAATTAGAAACCCCAAAAGCTCACAGGTGAGATCTGCTTTGGGTATATCTGAGTCCTTGCCTGCTTCGATTTCTCATTTTCACACAGTCATCGTGTTTATTCATGATGATATAATATGACTGTGCGTTATAATTACAAACCCAAGCTAACATTGAACTATCACTTCAAAGAGTACACTAAGAACAAACTGATATTGTAATTTCTGAAGTTTACACGCGAAATGCACTTGAATATAAGTGCAAACAGTTGAGATTCATATTTGCTTAACTGCATTTCTGAATCTACAAACCAGTTTCCTTACAGGATCTTTACAGGAAATAAAATGGTCTGATTTATCAGCGAGGATGTGTGAGGAGTGAGCATTTTAGCTGCCTGCATATTCCACTATGGTAAATGGGTACATTTTAAAGGAAAGCAACTATGTCCTTTTCATTTTTGTTGACCCCTTATCCCGTTCGTTATAAGAGAGTCAATTCTTAAAAGAAAGAATTTGCCCCTCTCGGACTTTAAGTAACTTTTCTGATAACCTCAGACTGAAGATGAATTATCTCCACAATGTCAAATAAAATACAAGACAACATTGATGCAAGGCATCAGTACGCCGGGAAATACTTAGGACTATTTACACTAGCGAAGTAAATATCAGCCTAGATTAATTGAATTATTATCCGCCCTTACGTTCACTCTGAGACATTCTAAAGTAACACCTGTTGCGTTCACACTGGCAATGGGTTTATCTGAATTGTTGGTCCACTTTCTTGAGTTCTGATGTTATACTCGTGGGCTAACTTGCCAAAGTTTGCACTCCTGAAAACTCTGAGATACCTATAAATATGTGTGGATATGACCTTTACCTTTATCTGCCCTGACACTGCAAAGCTAGGATGAAAACAAAGTTTTCCAAATGCATCTATATTTCGCAAAATCGATGTTAAATAGATACACCGGGTTCTTGTCCGGCGTAAATTGCTGAACCAGTTGAAAAGATCAATCTTTTGTATGTCAAGCATAGTACAATACGTTTAATATGCACTACGATGTGCATTGCATTAATTGAAATGAGAAAAGACTTACTTGCGCGATTTCGTGAACTGCTGTCAATTTATATCTACACAACCCAAACGGACATGGCGTCTCATTTGGGTTAACTCTGTCGGGTTAGTGGAAGGGTTGTAATTCATGTTGCTAGAATTATTGTAGCTATCATTATTTTCATTACTAAAATTCTTAGGAAATAAAACGTATGTTTAAACCAAGCGAAATAACTATATTTTAGGCATTAATAGGTTATTTACAAAATATGATATATGTCAGGCAGTGGTTCGAGCTAAATGTTTCCGTGTATATAGGGACAATTTTACATGTAGTATAACAATTGCACATACAGTCTTTGAGATGACACTATTGGAAGTAGTGAAAACTTACACAATAAATACAATAAGCTAAAAATGGCAGAAGCAAACGCATACAAATATAGAAATAGAAGTCTTTTGTTGTTTGTAGCCATCAGATGTGAAGGCAGTTGTCATTATAACAGTAGTTTTTCTTTTTCTTTGCCCTATATTGTCCTAGTCACGCGTGTCGAAACAATTATATTTTTCTAACGCTTTTTATTATTTTTAAAATTTTAACTTTCTTTCTGCTTTATATTTGTTTTTTTAATTTAATATCTTATGACAGCTGTATCAGTTTTATTTTTTTTATCGTATAAGATTCTTTTCTTCATAGACTGGCTCCTTTTGTCTGAAAGGATCGGCGGTAGTGTAGTAGATAATACGTTGGGCTAAGAATCTAGGGATCGCAAGATCGATCCCCCACTTCTCCGGTCTTTCGGATGAGACTTTAAACCGAGGTCCCGTCTCCTTATGACCTAGTTGTTGGTGGGACGTTAAACCCGAGTTTACTCACTCACTCACTTTTGTCTGAAATATAGAATCCTTAACTCTAATAACAGCTTAAGATACATAAGTTGTCGGGATAGTACTCCATGATTTTCCGTATTTTGTTCCAGGGGAGACAACTTTATGAATTAAAGCGAATGGGTTCATTTCCGTGTGTGTCTGCCACTTTCTGAAATAGAATAAAATATCGTGACTACCTGTTTGCTTCACTGCCTGAAGGACTTAGCCCTTATAAAAAGAGGTCTCCTACTCTAGGAAAGAAATTGCTCGAAATTGAGCATTATTTCCTTTAAGAGTAGACCATCATGACATGATGGTCTACCCTTAAAGGAAATAATGCTCTCTTTCGAGCTCTTTTGACATGAGAAGGGAGGCAGAAATGAGAATGACAGTGTTGCTTCCCCTGAACGTTACCCACGCTATTTAATGTAGCTGACTTCCGTATTGAGACCCTGTTCAGTATTGAGCCCCAACATGTAAAAATATGTCAACTTTCAAAGTGTTAACCCAAATCAAGAAAGGACTCCAAACTGAAATTAAACTAGAAGGTGTATCCACTCACCTTACGACTAGTAATGTACGATAATTTTAAATGTACCAATTACTCATAGCAATTAATATGTAAACGAACTGAATTATGTAATTGTAATTGATACACAATTACATATTAAGTAACTGTTACATAATTAACAGAACAATTATGTACATCTGATTAAATAAAAACCAATACTAATACCTCACAAGGTTTAAACGTGCGTTGCATAATTTATGAATTCGCATGTCAATGTCATTCAATGGTCACATTAGAGTTTAAATGGTTTGAAGTAAGATCAGAACCCACACTAGCTCTGCTTAATATTGTAGAAAACTGGCACCGAGTCATCAATATTGTGTCATCATAAGCCTTTAGTAATTGCATGTGTTTTGAAGCTGCGTCAGCATTGAGTGAGAGATTGCGCTCATACAACAAACTGAAGCCAGCTCGCCCACCCGCTTTCTTTTTCGTCTTGTTCTTTATATATACCCATCGGGCACATGACATCGAAATGACGTCTCACTGACGTCAATGCGACGCCATTCGGTCGCATCGTTAATATGACGTTAATACGACGTCATGTGCCTGCTTGGTAAATAGTTCCTCTGTGTTGATTGGTTGATTGTTTTGGGATATACGGCCCTTTGAGACAGTATGTCTGTCTATATCGGGACGTCTCCCAGAGAGGGGAATAAAGAAAAGAAAAATGATAGACGAGAATAAATATCCAAAACAGCCCCCGCCTGCATGTACTGCGAGCACAGTAGGACCTTGCCCTACTTTTATCCAGATAAGTAGGACGCCCCAGAAGTGGATGTTATAACCAGCACCATCGCCCGACCACCACCCCGTCCTCTTTGTTGGATTGAGTGTGCTTGTTATTGAAGATGTACTATTCCATTTGTTGTTGCGTCGTCCCTCCTTCTTGCATTGTCTCAGGTGTGTTGTGTTTTGTGTGCTTGACCTTTCCTTGGTAGCTTCATTTATATTTCAACTGCGATGCCTCACATGAGCTTTTATTCGCACCTCGGCAGACAGTACGCTTACACGTTAGCTCTAAGGGTGAGGATAAATGCATATATAATTGGTGTAACTCTCCAGGAGTCTTACAACCGAGACCGAGCTTTTCAAGAGGTTATTCAGTCTTCAAAAGCTCGCAAATATGCTGTTTTGGTTTGTCGTTTTTTTATTTTGGTTTTGTGTTTTCGGTGTCGTTGATGATTTTTTGCTTTGTATAAAGGCACCTATGAAAGTCCACAATCACAGTCTTTAAAGGTTTTCGAATCCAGCAGTTTGGTAAAGAATCGCCGGAATAAAACAAAACTGTTCATCATTTAGAATATTTTAAATCCTTTTTCGTGTGTGTTTTACTCCCAAATCTGATATCAAATTTGGCTGGCAAATCTTTCAAACAGATAAGCAAGCGTATTTATTTTATACAGGATAATTAAAATCTGGTGAATCAATAGACTTTTCTCTCCTGATGATAAAATTTGCCGATGCTTCTGAATGGCGATAATGTCTTTGTAAGGAAAACACTTGCTCTCAGGAAAACAACCTTGTTCCTTTAAGAGTTACCCACCTTTTTCAAGCTTTGTTTTATTCAGGGAAGCAAACGGGAAGTTGCAGTTTTTTCCCCTTGTAAACATGGCGGGAGTTCATGGAGGTGTATCTATCTACCTTAAATAGTATGATGGTATAACAAATCGGGAATATTAATATCAAATTATGTAGCTTCTTGATCTTAATGCAGTATCGTAAACATTCCAAAATTTGGGACACCCGAAAATGACTTTAATTGTTTTAACAATGAATCAGTTTTAAATGGGCTTTACAGTGTAGGAAGAAATGGAATGACAAACAGAGAAGACACATATCAGACCTTTTCTGATTTTGGTCCTCAATGTTTGCTTTACACAATTTTTCCTAATACTCAAATTGTTACAGTAGATGCGTAAGAAAGGGGAGTGATATAGGGCAACATCGAAGAGGCCTTATTCTAAAGTACATCATTGCATAAAATAGAGCATGGCTGTTTGCACTGCATCCATAATGCATGAATAATTGTGTCTGTCAGTTTTCAGCTGCATCTTGTCAGTTTCTCATACGGAAGTAAGATTAATTTTTATTGTTCTTGCCGCCGTGGTTTATGAATTTTAAGAGAAGGAACTGACTATTCATACATTTCCAACACTGTACAAATTCAAATTGTCCCCTTACTGTACCCAGTGGGTTCTGTTTTTCTGTGTTTAACTTAGCTATTTTCTATTTCAGTTATTTCTATGCCTGATGTCGCATCAGGCATAGAAATAACTGAAATAGAAAATATGACAAAATATTAGATCTGCTGTTCGCTCCAGTATGTAAGTATCCGGCACTTTTAAAGCTTATGTTTTGTGCATCAAGCTTTGAATTTTGAATCAAATGGCACAAGTTACCGAGTCCTTGAGTATCTCTGTAAACACACAGTTAAGTCTTTGCTAGTGAACATGGTATGTCTAAGAACACTCGGGGGTGGTCGGGTGGTGCGGTAGTGCTTTGTATAACTTGCAGCGCCGGGCCGTCCTACTGATTTTGAACATTGTAGGGCAAGGGCCTACTGTGCTTGCAGTAGTTGCGGGTGGGCGTTGTTTGGACATTTTGTCTCTCGTCTATCTCCATCTTTTTTGAAGGCGGCCCGATATGGACTGAAATACCGTCTCAAAGGGCCGTAAAGCGCAAAACAATCAATCTAAGAACACTCAGTAATGATTTTGCGAGTGAACATGGTATGTCTAAAACACATAATAATGTTTTTGCAAGTGTTTATGATATGTCTACGCACACACAGAAATACCTTTGCGAGTGAATATGGCATGTCTAAGAACACTCTGTAATTCCTTTGCTAGAGTACATGGTATGTCTAAGAACAATCAGTAATGCTTTTGAGGGTGAACTTGGTATGTCATAAAACACATTGTAATGCCTTTGGCAGTGAACATGGTATGTCTGAAAACACCCGGAAAATCTTTGCGAGTGAACATGTTATGTCTAAGAACACACAGTAATGTTAATGCAATTAAACACGGTATGTCTAAGAACGCACAGAAATCCTTTGCGAGTGAATATAGTATTTCAAAATCACATTGTTATGCTTTGGCGAGTGAATACGGTATGACTAAGAACACATAGAAATGCCTTTGTAGGTGAACAGGGTATGTCTAAGAACACACAGTTATGCCTTTGCGAATGAAAATGGTATGTATAAGTACACACAGTAATGCCTTCATAATTGAACATGTTTGGTCTTAAAAACACAAAATAATGTATTTGCGAGTGGACATGGTATGTCTAAGAACACACAGTTATGCCTTTGCGAGTGAACATGGTATGTCTAAGAACACACAGAAAGGCCATTGGCAGTGAACATGATATGTCTAAGAACACACAGTTATGCCTTTGCGAATGAAAATGTTATGTATAAGAACACACAGAAATGTCTTTGGCAGTGAACATGGTATGTCTAAGAACACACAGTTACTGTAATGCTTTTGCAGTTAAGCACGGTATGTCTATGAACGCACAGTAATGCCTTTGGCAGTAAACATTGTATGTCTAAGAACACACAGTAATGCCTTTGGCAGTGAACATGGTATGTCTAAGAACGCCCAGTAATGCTTTTACAGTTAAACACGGTATGTCTATGAACGCACAGTAATGCCTTTGGCAGTGAACATGGTATGTCTAAGAACACACAGTAATGCCTTTGACAGTGAACATGATATGTCTAATAACACACACATGTATACCTTTGCGAGTGAGCATGGTATGTCTAAGAACATACAGTAAAGACTTTGCGAGTGAAAATGGTATGTTTATGAACGCACAGTAATGCCTATATCTATGTACACTCAGTAATGCATGCCTTTGTGATTAAAGAGAAAT
This sequence comes from Ctena decussata, assembly GCA_963989385.1. Classification (NCBI taxonomy): domain Eukaryota; kingdom Metazoa; phylum Mollusca; class Bivalvia; order Lucinida; family Lucinidae; genus Ctena; species Ctena decussata. Next base: position 34,349,168 of record OZ022510.1, on the reverse strand, counting down.
GAGACATACCAAGTTTACTTGCAAAGGCATTACTTTGATTTCTTATAGGCCATGCGTGTGCGCACGAGTGTCTAAGTTTGCATATTTTGCATATGCCCTCAGACAAATACTCTCACCTCCAGGTCTCAAAGCAACCTTGATATTGAGTGCTAGAATGTCCTTTGTCATAATTTATTTGCAGCCGAAAAGAATTACTGTAAAACTTCGAAGAAATGGAACACCTAAAATAATTACAGAAACCAATAAAAAATTGAAAAGTTTGTCCTTACGATGCTGTTTTGCGTCTTAAAAATGCAGCTGAACCGTACACACTGCTCAGACAGCTCCTTTAGGATAATTCTGATCTTGCTCTGAAACGTTTGCTCATACTTATCTGTCCAAAAATTTAGAATTTTTCGCGGAACATGTAATGCCTGGTGTGGAAATAATTTATACGACGGTATGACCGTGTTACATATTGATGTGCATTGTAATCAAATCCCAATTTGCATACTCATAAAACTGTTTGAAATTTGACATAATTACAGGCTAATAAAAGAATAGAGGCGCAGATTTGAACCAATGTAAGCTTCGATCTCTAGGTCTCTACGTTCAGAAGGAATACGGAAGTAAACGTTTGGTATTGGACATGTATGATATTGGACTTAGTGTCACACACGGACAGAAAGCGAGACAATTTTTAATAAAATGTAGAAATAAAGACACCTAGAAAAAACATCTACAACCCGACCTAAGACTCCGAAAGAGAATACTGGCAGACATACTGAGAAACTAAGACAGAAAATCCGCATTTGGAGCGATGTGCAAAAAAAAGTTCTTGGCTTGGTTTGAAACAGCACACAGCCGTCAGTCGGAAACAACACACAATGACAGGAAAACGTATCCGCACTGCGTAAATACCTACAGTATCATGAGTGCGAAACCACAGGAAACGCACAACATCATATATAAACAATGATAAAACTTACTTGAGGACTCTATCTCAAAGAAGCAGTGAAAAAAAATAAATAAAAAAAGTGAAGCTAGTTTCTCTTACACGCGCTTGCTAAACGCGGATTATCATTCTCACTTAGATAGCACGAAAATAACAATACTATTATACTCATATTATGTAAACTTATTATTTAAAAACATTTTTTATAAACGATTACATTTTATGTTTTCACAAAACTCCTGAATGTGGACCAACCAAAAATTTGGTTTGGCCACTTTCAGGAGTTTTGTAATATTTCCACTAATTTGTTTTACTTCCAAGCGTAAATTGCGCACACTTAAGAGTTGCCTATATGTGAGTCGACAAGCAGTGCATTTTTTTTTTATTATTTTTATTTTTCAATTTCGCTGACTATTTTCAGAAGCTTGTTTTGGTTTGCTTTCCATTTGGGAATGGAATTGCTCGTTAACAAAGCGTGTTACATAAGTTGGAAGACGTTATGATATATTGTCCGTCTCAAATCATACCGAACTTTATCTGCATTGTATGGAAAATGTTAATTTCATGAGTAACGACATTACGCAAACGTGCTTTCTCGAACCGCGCTACCTGTTCCACAACAGCCAAGAAAGAAAACGGGGCACTTACAAAGGTTACAGTCAGTATTAGTAACTGTGGAAGATTAGCTTTAAGGTGTATGAGTACACATTCACGTTTTCCACCGTATTTACAAAGGGGACTACTTTTGTGACTCTTTGCTTGCATCCCTGGGTGGCAATGTCCTTTCCAAACAGGATCAATTTACAATGGAAAGACTCTGCTTCCCCTCCTCTAAGCGTCGACCCATTTTGAAAGATTGCAAAAATCTAAAAGGCAGAGTTACACCACTATTCCCGCCCGAGAGTGTCTCTATTCATCTTAAAGTGAGTCACTCAGCATGACAAATAACAGATTCTTTTCAGATTTTATTTATGTAAACGGTATGTAAGTAATAACAGACAATTTTTGCGATATATTACCGTGTCGTTCCTACCGTTCTAACGTGATAGCTAACAACAACATTCAATAAATAATATTTGGCAATAAGCAATGTCAATAATAGTCAATAAGTGTCAAACTATATGAGAATAATGTGTGTTTATTAATAGATTGTGGCCATATAGGACAGGTTATTGAGGGAAGTGAATAAAGGCCTATGCTTAATTATGTAACAAAGGAATTTAAGCGTTTATTTATTTATTTTACAATATTTAAAGAGGTAAAACATTTTTAGCCTAATGAATTGTTTACCACATTGCAAGCTGTAACACATTAAACACACACACACACACACACACACACACACACACACACACACTGAACAATATATATACAAATATGAACAGATAAACAAGAGCAAAGCTATCAAATTGTTTCACTGAATTACATACTTTAGTAATTTTTGTAACGCAAGTAAATCAAACTGCTATAAAGGAAAAGGATAGGCAATGATCATGAATTAATACAATCAAATCCCACATTCCGCTCTCAAAACCAATAGGGAAAGAAGTACATACACAACTTTGGACATAAGTTTACGAAAGACACGCACAGTAAACCGAATGAACAGCTCTTTCCCAAATTGGTGGTCATTCAGCTACCACAATAACAGCATCAACATCTATTTTACTTATTTTCTATTCTAATTACAAAAAAAATACTTATTTTCTATTCTAATTACAAAAAAAACAAAACAAAAAAAAACAGAAGGCAGATTGGGCAGCAATACAGATGACTAAACCGCCAGAGACCATAGACAAGCGGACACAGCACAATCTAACATCAAGGAACCGCTACAGAAGTACCGCCTTGGAACGGTCAGCAAAAGATTACTGGGGACTTAAACTAGATTTACCGGACCCATACCTCGCCCTTAGTTTTGCAGTGTCATGAACACATCGACAACATCAATGATTATTATATTAAACATACTCTTATCACTAATACTGCCGCTACTTTTACTACCAAAAGAGGTCAATATTACCATTGTTTTAGTATTGTAATCATAATCGTCGCCATGATTAGGAGTGATCGGGTCGGTTAATGGTGCTGTTTGACTTTCAGTGCCGGGGCGTCCTACTAATTTGGATAATAGTAGGGTAAGGACGGCTTTGCTGCAGCAGGTGCGCGATGGCGGTTGTTTGGATTCTATTAGTCTCATCTACCCTACCTATTTTTTTTCTCCCTTTCTCTGGGAGACAACTCGATATAGAGCCATTAAACTCAAAACAACCGACCAACGTTGTCATCATCTGTATCATGTTTATTTTAAGTATTTACGTTACTATAACTATTTTTATTTCTGCTTCTAAACAGCTCTACTAGAATCGTATGAATTTCTGTAATGTTCATTGTACGGGAGATACGGACAATAACAGAACTGGGAAACACATATATAATAAAGTCACTGTGACAGTAACCAGTTAATGCCCAGTGTTTTGTGTTACAAAACCAACATAAAACATGCAACTTCATGATTCTGTCATTTATTTCTGTACCAAAGATTTGACATGGAATCCTCTTTAAATACATTGTGTCACATGCATATTTAGAATGTCATTTACCCTGAACATGCACCGGTAATTTTCTGTCGCACCGATATTTGTCAAACTCAGGACATCTTTCTAAGAGGGCTAGGAATTAAAATTATATATACTTTTGTAGTACTTGTTTAGTGCCTTTCAAAAAAGTTACTTTTTGTTTTCTAATCATAAGATAAACTCCCAAAAATCAAGTCTGAAAGTGCTTGCCCATGGGAAAAATTGAATTTCCCGCGGGAAAATCAAGTTTCCCATGGGAAAATTACGCGGCCGCGGCCAATGTTTGCATGGCCATGGCCCGAAATGTTGCCCATGGAAAAATAAGAGTAACAATTTTAATAACTGTATTTTCACTAACCTAACTCATAAAATACTCATTGCCCATGAAGGCCATACACAATTCTACTGAAAATAAACAATAAAAATTATTTTAACATTTTCCCATGGGCAGCTTTTTTCGGCTATGACCACTTTTTTGGCCATGACCCGTGAAAAATCCCATGGCCCAACTTTTTTTCCCATGGCCATAAAAAATTTCAAAAATAGTGGCCATGGCCCAAATAATTGCCTTCTAATATTAATTAAGGTGTCAATTAAAAAATAGAAAAAAACATACTGAAGTAAACAAAACACATTTTAGTTCTTCTTTGTAATCAGTCTATTCCGAAAATAAACATCAAATCTGAATAAGGAATTGACATGTGCTTGTTATTTCTCAAGTTTATAATATCCAAACACAAATGGAATATAAATTTCAAAGTTTGTGACCCTGACCTACAGTCAGCGGCAGCAGCTAGATAATGTCAACAAAACTGTTTCAACCTTGCAGTAAACCTAGTCACACATCAACAGGTTCCATTCAAGTATATTGAAAATATAAGCAAACAGATACAACTTAATACAAAACTTTAACACTAATGTTATATAAGTCTCCAAGTCTGTGACCTTGTCCTTAGGTTTGAAGCAGCATCCAGATGATGCAAATTAATATGTACCCTTTCTGTAGTAACACAAAGCACATCTGAACAAATTCCAATAGAAGCTTTTAAAACTAGAGCAAGTGTGCAGGGGCTCACGTATACCCCCGCCAGTGCCACCGCCTAATAGCATTAAACTTTAAACACAAAAATCTAACACATATAAGATACAAATTTTAAAGTCTGTGACCTTGTCCTTTGGTCAGTAGCAGCATACAGATGATGTCAACTAATCTGCTGCAAGTTGACAGTAAACCCAATAATATATCAAAAGGTTTCACTGAAGGATATCTGAAATAAAGCAGCACATTGATGCAACTGTTAAAGTATGTGACCTTAACCTTATGTCAACAGCAGCATCCAGATGATGAAGACTGTTGCAACCTAGAGGTGAACAAAGTCACATATCAAAAGGTCCTATAGAAAAAGATGGGAAAAATAAGCTAATAAATTAAACTTAACTCAAAACTTCATCATGGAAAAGCAAGTCTTTGACCTTCACCTTGAGTCAAGGCATGTGTGGGGATGACATAGAGTTAATTTCTAGACCAATACCTATAATCATACCAAAAATAACAAAACCAAACAAAAGATTTGGATAATATGAGATCTAAAAGCCTTTAACACAAAACATATATGAAAATGTCAAAGTCTGTGACCTTGACCTCTAGGTCACAGTCATGTTTAACGTGGTACAAAAACTTTGGACACATAAACCAAACTGAATGAAGAAGTTGAATATAATATCTTAAAATATTTAACACAAAACTTCAGCATGAAAAGTCAAAGTTCGTGACCTTGACCTCTAGGTCACAGGCTTCAGTTGGGATGGTACCTAATAAAACTTTGGACCAACATCTATCATCATGCCAAACATTAGAGCATATCAACAAAGGCAATTACTTATATAGAGATCTCAAAAACTTTAATGCAAAACTTTAACATGAATAATCAAAGTCTGTGACCTTGACCTTTATGTCACGGGCATGGGTGGGAGTGGTACATAATAAAACTTTGGACCGTTATCTATCACCGTGCCATTTATAAACCCAATCCGTCAAAGGGTTTGAATTACATAGAGATCTTAAAAACTTTAATGCAAAACTTAACATGAATAATCAAAGTCTATGACCTTGACCTTTAGGTCTTGGGCATGGGTGGAGGTGTACCTAATAAAACTGTGGACCATTATCTATCACCATGCCAAATATAAACCCAATCCATCAAAGGGTTTGAATTATATAGGGATCTTAAAAACTTTAATGCAAAACTTAACATGAATAATCAAAGTCTGTGACCTTGACCTTTATGTCACGGGCATGGGTGGGGGTGGTACATAATAAAACTTTGGACCATTTTCTATCACCATGCCATTTATAAACCTAATCTATCAAAGGGTTTGAATTTTATAGGGATCTTAAAAACTTTAATGCAAAACTTAACATGAATAATCAAAGTCTATGACCTTGGCCTTTAGGTCACGGGCATGGGTGGGGGAGATACATTATAAAACTTTGGACCATTATGTATCACCATGCCAAATATAAATTCAATCCATCAAAGGGTTTGAATTATATAAAGATCTTAAAAACTTTAACGCAAAGCTTTAACATGAATAATCGAAGTCTGTGACCTTGACCTTTAGGTCATGGGCATGGGTGGGGGTAATACATAATAAAACTTTGGACCATTATCTATCACCATGCCAAATATATACCCAATCCATCAAAGGATTTGAATTATATAGAGATCTTCAAAACTTTAACGCAAAACTTTAACATGAATAATGAAAGTTTGTGACCTTGACCTTTAGGTCATAGGCATGGGTGTGGGTGGTTCATAATAAACTTAGGACCATTATCTATCACCATGCCAAATATAAACCCAATCCATTACAGGGTTTGGAAAATATAAGATCTCTAAAACTTTAATGCAAAACTTTAACAAAAATGTTAACTTACGGACCGACGGATGGACAGGCGGAAGGACAGATGGACGGACAGACGAATGGACGAACAGACATCGGACGAAAGCTATACACCCCTCATCATACTTCGTATGCCGCGGGTATAAAAACAGAGCAAAAGCAAAAACTTAACGCAAAACCTTAACGCAACTGTTAGACAAATTTCTAAGTCTGTGACTTTGACCTATGGCCAGCAGCAGCATCAAGGTGATGCACAATGATCAGTATCCATCCTGTGGTAACACTAAGCACTTATGAACAATCTCTGGATAACAGTTCCAAGCAAAAAAAAAACTTAACGCAAACCTTTAACGCAAATGTTAACTTACGTACGGACGGATAAACAGACAGACAAACAGATGGAAAGACAGAAACTATATACCCCTCGACATACTTCGTATGCCGGGGGTATAAAACTGGAGAAAGGGCTGATTATACAAAGTTGCCATATTGTGTTATCGGTAACCCTAAAAATGTCAAAGTTTGAAAATTTCAAAAAATAGTTTTTCTTCTGTTCAAAAGGCATATGTGTGGGTCTTCTGTTTGTTTGAAACATCAAAGCAAATGTTCAGCACACTGTCAGGAGCTGGATTCAAGGTGGCTCAAATTTGGCCGTGTTGCACATATCTAAAAGAGTATCCAACTTTTGGATGTCCAGGAGTCAAACTATGGACAGTGACAGGAAATTTGTCACCTCAGTTACATGGCGAATGGATGCAACTCCATGTTGATCAGCCATTTTTACGAAGGGAAACAATTTATGTGCTTCCTGTGTGCTTCCCTGAACTACAAAGACCTCCCAAAATGTGGTCTACTCTATAAGGAAATATATTGCTTCAAGGGGAGCAAATTCATTTCTTAAAGAGTTCATCCCCATTTACAATGGAAAAAAAATGAAAATTGTTTTTCTTCACATTCATTGTTCAGTCAAAAAGTCTAAACTTTGGATGTCCAGGAAATTACTTGCAGAAAATAGAAATTTGCCACCTCAAACAAGACTTTTATCACCAATTCAGGCGAGCTATGCTGTCAGGCGATAGCTCTTGTTTAAAATGATATATTGGCCAAGTTCGCAGTTAAGCAGTATTTTTTGAAAATCTTTGTTGTTTTTCAAGCACCTTCATTTATGGATGGATTTTGAAATGATTTCTCAATTTGATCAATCTTCATACAACTATTTAGTATGACATGTCTTGGATAAGGTCATGTTTCAGCATTCAAGGGCACAGGTCAAGGTTGAAGTTGCTGTTTTTAGAATAACTTTGTCATCACTCTAGCCCCTTCATGTAGAACCGATTTTGACATGATTACTTCTCACAAATGTTCACTTCGACAATATCTTGGACACATTCTAGGATTAACTTAATGTAACAGTTTCAATTTTTAGAAAGAAACAAAAACAAGAAACTTTGTCATCTCTGTAGCAGTTTCATTTATGGAAATTTCGATATAACTTCACACAGTTGGACAGTATGATAATATCGGGTTGCCACCTTCTTGAGCCAAGGTCAAGGTAACAGTTGCTTTTTTTAAAACAAAAACTTTGTCATCGCTCTAGGGTCTTCATTTAGGAACTGATTTTGATACACCTTGCTAATCCTAATAAACACACTTGCTATGATAAACACCCCCTTCCTCTTTTCCGAAAACGATCTTATATAAACTTGCATAGACTTAGGTAGCTCTTTGAAATGGGGTCTTCTTTTAAAGAAAAAGATTTTGCTCCCAGAGGAGCGAATTCTCTTCTGTAAGAATTGTCCCCTTCTGCAAAGGGAGGCAAATGAAATGAAAGAGCTTCCTCTAACAGTATTCCCAATCTACTGAATACTGTTACTAGAGTTATTTTGATGGTGGCTTCTTTTCTACAATTTAAGCTGTAAATAATGCCCCCTTTTGTAAAATGCAACTCCCAGGGGCGTTTAATAGGATTAATATGGTAACTTTATCAGATAAGAAGAGGGAACAGGGATACCTCTATTTTTTTTTCATTTCTTAACGGAAACATACATTGTGATCCCTCATTAGAACCATTTCAGCAAGACAGTTCTGATGAAGGGTCACAATTATTTCTTAAACAAAGGCAGTCAAGAAAAGAATATCATAAAACATAGTGAATTAAACAAGACAGCCTTTGATTTAATGACAAAAGGCAATTGTTTGGGCCATGGCCACTATGTTCGAAATTTTTTATGGCCATGGGAAAAACAGTTGGGCCATGGGATTTTTATTAAGGGGCATGGCCAAAAAAGTGGCCATGGCCGAAAAATGGTGGCCTATGGGAAAAATGTTCAAATAATTTCTATAGTTTATTTTGAGTAGAATTGTGTATGGCCTTCATGGGCAATGAGTATTAATGAGTTAGGTTAGTGAAAATACAGTTATTAACATTGTTACTTTTATTTTCCATTGGGCAACATTTCGGGCCAAAGCCATGCAGATTGGCCGCGGCCACGTACTTTCACATGGGAAACTTGATTTTCCCGCGGGAAATTCAATTTTTCCCATGGGCAAGCACTTTTCAGACTTGATTTTTGGGGGTTTATCTTATAATTAGAAAACCAAAAGCAACTTTTTTGAAAGGCACTAAACAAGTACTACAAAAGTATATATAATTTTAATTCCTAGCCCTCTTAGAAAGATGTCCTGAGTTTGACAAATACCGGTGCGACAGGAAAATACCGGTGCATGTTCCTGACACTATTCGGTTTCAATACGTTTCTTGTAAACTGAATATACTGTAAAATAAATAGCTGCATCATTTAAACGCACTCGTCCAAAAGTATGAACTTACTTAAACGCATAATCAACATAATAAATAGACCAAATTGATAGTCCAATCTATAAGTAATGCTCTTTTCATTGTAGCTGATCTAAGGGCATTCATAATTCGAACAGGGAGCTTTTACGTCCACATATATATTTAGTTCAAGGCCAGCATTTATTTGCACCACAACTGGGTTAAAACGCGGTCGCAGAGTTCGAAGAGTCTTCTTTTGTCAGAACAGAGAAACCACAGGAAACGCAAATTGCTAATTCCGACAGGAAAGTCAAGCTTTTTTGTTGTCTCTTTCCCATTCTTTTGTGTTGTCTCTTTCCAACATGGTGTCTTCGGTTGGATCGGGGTTTAAATTGTGTCAGTTCCTGGGAATTTTCCTCCTTACTTTTGATCAGCCTTTTGAAATATTGTCTGAACGCAGTTTTCACTGTTCGCACATGCCGAACAGATGTTTTGTTACCTTGACTCTGTGCATTATACTACCGGAAAAAATCTAAAAATTGGACAAATGAAATATTGGCCGTATATTGTCCTAAAACTGTAACAGTTTGGTCTTTAAATGCAGGAATGCTTCCGAAAATGTAGATGGAATGGTTAACAGTGTAGAACCTGAGCATCCTGCTCCTTTAGCATCCCTCTGATCTGGGCCTGCACTGTTTGCTCAGACCTATCTGCCTTAATACTTGGAACTTTGACGGCGACTTCTTAACATCCTGCTATGAGTTCAAATGAGACGCATTCAATCATTTTGTTACAATCTAATTTTTTTCAGTATCATCGCTAATTACTTTGTCAATTTGACAAATTAGGCTGAGGTGACAAAACCAAGATTTCTAATTCAGAAGTTGGAAAAAAACGCTGACCACAAAGTAAGGAGGATTAAAATTGACTTCTGCCAGATTGTCGTTGATAGTGTTACGCTTCGGTTATCAAAACCTTCGTTAGCCGGTTAATTATCTATAAAAAGCTGCGAAAATTCGAAAATGAAGAGAATAAGCATTATTCACAAATATGAGGAAAGTGCCTTATGCGTGTAAGAATTTCAAAGTACCATAATGATAAATTGAAAGTCAAAGTGCGTTCGACCTGATCTTCACCACAAAAAATAAAAAAATAAAAAAATTACCGTCTGTCAAAATAACGTATACCGCACAAGTACCTTACAAACATCCTATAGTTATATCAATAATCTTTTAAGAGTTCAGCGGGCATCGTGTGATGAAGTCAGTGGGCGGAGCGACAACAACTGGCTTCTTCACTTCTTCACACGATAAATGCTGAAAAATCGAACTTTAAGTTTTATATTCACGCTTTTTTTAGACACTCTCCGTGCCGTTTTCACGGTAATGTAGTGTATAATAAACAAAATATGCATCGAAGAAAATTTGGTAACGATGTGTTCGGCCATTACTTTAAAAAGCCGCCGCCATCACATGGCATCAGTCGAATCTTACGTCGACCAATCAAATTTAACGAGACTTACGTTTACCTTAGACGTCGCTTGATGACAACGTCACATGATCAGCCGTCAACTGTCCGCCATCGGTGTATGAAGCTAGTTGTTCGATATTGTTTTCCTAAGGGAAGCCAGTGGCAAGTATAAATATTGTTTATTAACGTGCCGACCGTCCCATTAAACAATCTTACATGTAGCAAACAGTGTAAACAAAAACCGTGTGCCTGAGAATGAAGCGTTTGGTTAGGGCAAATATTCTTGGTATTCCAAGCGAAAAGAAAAAGGAAAGGTAAATAAAAAAAGATAGAAACCAAAAAAAAAAAAAACAGACATTTAAATTCAAATGAGATTACCCTTTCCTTTATTCTTTTCAATGAATGAAAGAGATGTATTGGCATTATTGAAATTAATAAATTAAATGTGCCTATTTGAAACCGTGACATTATCACTTTCGATTTTCCCTGTGTGGGACTACTTTTCTTTTCTACTGAGTTGCACATGAAGAAAAATAAAATTGCATATTTTCTTTGATAAAGTGAATTTGTTTAATGTTGAGAGAATGGAGTAGAAAAGAAATAAATAATCTGTTTCATTCGATGAAATGATATTCGGCGTTACATTGAAAAAAAATCCTATATTTTCTCTGGAAATGCGTCTATCCGTCCTGTGAGTCCAAAAGGCATAAGTAGGTGCCCAACTGCAAAGGCAATAATAAATTAGAACTTTCAGCATATATTCAAGTCAACGTTATAAACAAAACATATATAATTAATTAAAGGTATGGGTAATTGGTTCAATACCTCAGCTATTTTGCTGTGGTTGTAGTAGTGGTTGTGTTGTGGTATACCAGAACGTTGATGGCCTAATTACTATAAATTATGAAAATGCATTCGTATACATCCACCATTTGTTGATTATATATTTCAAGGTCAATCTAAAATTATTAGGTTAAAGTAAGCGGCAATACAATGATCAGGAACCGATATAACTGATTTTCATATCCGACCCTGAACACCAAATGGGAAATAGAGGATCTTACATGAGTGCTCGTGTTTGTTTGAATTTATTAAACGAGCTGGGGAAAATGATAAAGCCTCGCATTAAATCATTTTCGCCAACGAGTTTAATAAATTCAATAATACAGAAGCACGAATTCAAGATTCTGTTTATCATATGACACTAAAATCGCATTTTATTAGCAAATTTTGCACTAAAACGTCACGATTCCGCCATTAGAAAACGTGACGTTTTATGGACGTCAACGAATAACGTTAGGACGTTATTTGAATTTTTTAATCGACTAGTGGATTATCGTTTTTTAATGCATGGCTTTATTACACTCTCAGATGCGACGTCATATGATAAAGGAAAATAACAAAGACGGCACACAAAACAAAAGACAAGACAATGAAATTATTACACAGTTGTTTTGATCCCAGCCCTGATATTGAACGACTGTTAGAAATAGCGAAAAATATTTTTATTGCTCGCATATGACACTAAAATCGCATTTTATTAGCAAATTTTGCACTAAAACGTCACGATTCCGCCATTAGGAAACGCGACGTTTTATGGACGTCAACGAATAACGTTAGGACGTAATTTGCATATTTAATCCACTAGTGGATTATCGCTTTTTAATGCATGGCTTTATTACACTCTCAGATGCGACGTCATATGATAAAGGAAAATAACTAAGACGGCACACAAAAGAAAAGACAAGACATTGTAATTATTACACGGTTGTTTTGATCCCAGCCCTGATATTGAACGTCTGTTAGAAATAGCGCAAAATATTTTATATTAAACCATGTCTGTTTTTTTTCTCTTTTTATTTGATGAAATAGTATGAGTCGGAAGATCATGGATGGTGAGCGCCATTTTTCTTTCAACTGGAAGTACAATGAGTATAAAACAAGAAAACACAACAAAATTGTTAGGTATTTGAATCGTAAATGGCTCAAATTACAAAATAAAACTGCGAATGATTTTTGGTATTAGAATTGACTATACAGCCTATGTGTGTCCACTTTCAACAGAAAACACAACACAAGTGTTAGAATGATTTCTGGTATTAGAATAGACCATACAACCTATGCGTGTCCTCTTTCAACCAGAAAATACAACACAAGTGTTAGGTATTTGAATCGTAAATGGCTCAAATTACAAAATAAAACTGAGAATGATTTTCTGGTATTAGAATAGACTATAAAGCCTATGCGTGTCCACTTTCAACCAGTCGACATGCGGCAATAAAACATGGCTACAGACGTCTTTTAAAGTAAAAAGATAGGCAATGATCAGGAATTAATACAATCAAACCCCACATCCCGCTCTCAAAACCAATAGGGAAAAAGCACACACACACGGAAAAATTGACACAAGTTCACGAAAGACGTGCACAGTAAAGCGAATGAGCAGCTCTTTCCCAAACAGGTGGTCACTCCAGCTAAATTGCTTTGATCACGTCAGTGTCAATACTTGACGTTAGCGCTAAATTTGATGGCCGATACAAGGGCTGAGATAATTCTGTCCCGCTCTAAACGTGACGTGATCTCGGCCCTAAACGTGACTTTTGGACAATAGGTCTGGACAGCGCCTTCTGATAGGCTGTAGTGGTTGGGCCAAATATCAAGTATCAAGGGCAATACTAGTAAACGTATATGAAAAATGAAAATGCCAAAGGTCAGCTCTTTCCCTGCAGCTAGCCCCGAGGCTATCTTAAACAATAAATACAAAGACAACGATAAATGGAAAGCCGACAAACACTGACCGTAATAATAAATTACAACAGAAACACCACCATGAACTGGTCAATAATACAATACTAGAGGTGTGGGGGGAGTGCGGGGGGAGGGGTTCGCAAACCGGTGTTAGGTGTGGATAGAAAAGTCCATCACGAGGGCCACTGTAAAGCATCACGAGACTTGCTGAGTGATGCCGAACAGTGATCACTAATGACGGATATTTTATCGCATCTAACACCCATGACAGATACTATCTCTTGCACACCTCTGTTAAACAACGTGTACTTTTCAAAGTAGAACTAGCTGATTCAGTACATAATTGAGCACTCCAGGGGTTAGTATTATACTTTTAAAGAAGCCGAAGCTGTCAACGACCGACATTCGTTTTTTTTTCTTTACGTTAAAGTCCGAAGTGGCAAAAACTGACGTCATTTTGCCATTTTCTTAGTTTTAAGTTGGACTATATTTTATTGCCAAATAATGTATACACAACAGGGTTGGCTTAAACATAGTTTATTTATGAATACTATTACATAACACAAATACAACCATACAACTTACAAATAAGATTCAGGCTTATATAAATCTGTCTCCTGTAAAAGCAAATTGCAAAATATAATTTGTGGTAATAGGTCAATCACAACTCAAAGCTATTAACTTACAATAATACTATATATATTTTTTTTTAAATCCAAGAGAAAAAAACGAGAGAGAAAGAGAGTGAGAGAGAGAACATGAAAAACAACATGGATTTGTAATTGGATACATACTGACAATGCATTGCTTGTTTCTCTACAAACTTGTCGAAGTACAAAATGCACTTCAGGCTTCGACCACAAGTTCTTAAAACATTAATTACCGTCCTCCCCATACATTGGTATACTATATAGTTACAGGCAATGACATGAAAGTTAGACATACTGTAAGTAATCTGTAAATCATGTACAACTCAGACATACAATACAAAAGAAAAGAACCAATTAAAAAGAAAGTAGTAACAACTAATACAGTTTGGAGAATCCAGTCTGACAACAATAGCAGTCATTATGATATAGCAGGTAGGGGAGGGAAGAAGAGGGCTGGAAAATGGAAATGTAACTGGTCCTTTTGTACCCTCAAATTGTTTTTTGAATTGTTGGGGGAAAACAGTGCGGCCAATTAGCATAGCACTTCCATATCGTAATTTTCAATAATGTGCTACAGGCAGGTGCCCGGAGATAAAAGTTGAACTGGCAGCCAGATGCCGGGTATTTTACCTTAAAAACTACAGATGTTTTATACAGTGTAGGGGAGCGGTGCTACGAATACATGCTTTGATACCGTTTAGTAACACTTCTTTCTTTGGATTAATTGGAAGTGGCTGCGCCCAGGTGATGGAACTGAGTAACTTTCAGTGCTGGGGCGTCATACTATCTTGCAAAAAGTAGGACAAGGGCCTACTGTGTTTGCAGTAGGTGCTGGTGGGGTTGTTTGAATATTTTTTTCTCATGCCTATCATTTCTTTTTTCATTCTTCCTCTCTGGGAAATGGTTCGATATAGAATGAAACACTGTCTCCAGGAGCCGTTAAACCCAAACCAACCATCCAATCAAATCTTTGGATAAATTAAGAAGAAAAAAGCCAGTATACGCCAGAAAATATATGTCAGTTACATAATTTACGACAAGTGTGCCAACGTTTTCCCAGCAAAACACAAAGAAGGCCGTTGTTCAGTTTGACCAGGCTCTCTTCCGAATAGTTATAAGCCGAGCTTACATCTACCAAAGAGTTACAGAAGACCGGTTTCCTTGCCATCCATAACTACGTCAGTGATGTTTAGGTGCGCTAAACAGTACTACATGACTCCGGTGTCTAGAATATGTATTTATCTAAAAATATAAAGAACGCAAACATATTTATCAAAATATTTCTCAGTCCAAACGTTATCTCAACTTTTAAACACCAGCTTTACATCTTGGGATTACAAAAATGGACATCAGTGGCTTGGCTGAAACAACTCGTGCAATTGTCAGTGGGAAAACTACATCTCTGTGCCAATTCATGTAAATATATTATGTCTTATAAGTAAGCAATTGACAAGCTGTAGCAGTCTGGCTCCCAGCAAAGTAAAAATATGGGCAATTATAAGGAATTGTTGGTTATATAAATTGTTATATTATTGAAGTTGGGTTAAGTCAATGCGTGGCCATTTTTATTCCAATGACCAAGTTAAAGTGGTCAAGTATCAAACGCATAAGTCAGAACTCGTAAATCATATAAAGATTGACAGTTCCGAAATATTTTAGATACACCGACATGGACCCCAAAACAGAATAATCTAAAGTATTTCTTAAATATTGTGGTGTAAAATTTACTCATGGTGTAGTTATTTTCCTTCTCGACATGTGAGATCTAAAATAAAAAGGGCTGGTGCCAGTTTACAGCTGAAGCAATACCACAATTTATGGTAAAACGTATGTTTCTAAAGGGTACTCCACATAGCCCATTATTGTCTCGCTTCTAATAAATGTTACCATGACAAACAGCGTAGCTCGACTTCAGACAGCACAGAACATGATCAGGAACTACCTTCTTTGCATTAAATACGGGAAGACTTGAGAAATAAAATAATAATTACAATCAAATTCGACTATCGTTATACTGTAAATTGATCTTTCCAAACTGCAGTAGAAGTGTCCACTAGGCATAATTGGATCTGGGGCCATATTAATAAAATGACTTAAGTGGTTGCAATGCTGTTGCCAAGGCTTAATTTCTATGAAGGAGGTTCCCTACAACCATGAAATTTGCTCTGGAGGAACTATGAAATTTGCTCTGGAGGAACAGTCTTTTTCAGACTGTTCCTCCAGAGCAAATTTCATAGTTGTAGGGAATCTCCTTTATAGAAATTCAGCCATAGCAATAGCATAGCAACCACTAAAGTCGTTTTGTAAATACGGCCCCAGTACTTTTGCGGAAGTAGTGCCGGTCATTTTTGTCGCTTTATTTATAAGTATACAATAAAGGTATTGCCAAAACCCGCTATATTACGATTAATAATGACCACAATATGTTACTTTTACAGTGATCAATAAGACGCAATTGATTAATAAAACGATTGCTTTATGTCGCCTTATACACAGTTTTATGTGACATGGGCACATTAACATTTTATTACCAGACAGTTTCAAAAGGTTACGTATACTTATTCTTGCAAGAAACGCAGCCTGCCATTTCGAAGAGAACTTACGAATACTTTTTTTTCATTTTGTTTGGTATATTATTAAAGTAATTTCAATTACAAATGTAAGGTGTTTTTATTACGTGTATATTAGATACAGAATTGCTGGCAAGTAACACTATAGTTTATTGACACATTCCATTTCAATATTAAGAAATATTACGGTTCGCAGTATAAAGATTACTGTAAAATGAAATAACCTGTTAAGGAACATTGAGCCGCGACACGACAATACCAATAATGTGGTTGTGCGCCCAGCACAGAGTCAGATCAGCCTGGGCATCCGCTCACTTTGATCAGACTCTTCATTAAGTGCTCAAAGGGTAGCTAAGGGTCTAAGCTGCCTCCATGCGGACAGCGAAGATTCTGATCAGACTGGGCGGATGCCCAGGCAGGTCTGCGTCTGCGATGGGCGCACAACCACATTGTTGGTTTTGTCGTGTCGCAGCTCACATATAGTATGCTTATAGATATGCAAAATGTTTACTGTCTGCAGAACAAAGTTTGCACGAAAGTAATAACAAACGCATTCTCTTTTTTTATCCAGACACTTTTCACATTAATGTACTATGTTTGCTCATGAAATTTTACAAAGATTGGTAAAAATAATCAAAATTTGTGCTTGCGGATAGTTGTAATCTGTACTTTTCTATCAATCAGCTGCCATAATGGAAGTAAACAACAACCTATGAAATGTTTAGCCGTTCTGGTAAGCATAATACACCCTTCCATAATACAATGTTTGTATTACTTGTGATGCAAAATGTTGTACTGAAGCGCTTATATTTAAAAGGTTATGAATGATTTGCAGTTTTGCGGTCTTTTCAACAGTATTTCTGTCATATGTGGACGATACGAAAGTGATAATGAAAGGCTGTGTGCAATGGAATCCTGATAATGTTTGAAAAAATTTCCAACGAGGGGAATCGAACCTGGGGCCGCTAGATCAGCAAGCTAGTGCTTAGCCCACTAAGCTACCGAGGCTCGTTCTTAGAATTTTACATTTTGATAACCGGATATTACGTATAATGACTTATCGCCCATAGAAAATTACCATAATTCCCCAAACTTCCTATAATTCTGCGTATGGACCGTTTGCGACACCATATTCGTATCGAGTCTACTACATGTATTTTATGGTAAAAATACCATAAAATCTACGTATCGTGATAATATCGAATCAGAAATAGAAGATTCATTATTGGCTGATTTTTATTAATCATGATATATCATCTTGCTGAAACGACATACTATGTTACATTGAGTCAATTGGTCTATTACCATTTTGACATCATTATCTCTGACTAAGGTTATCTTCGTGAATTCAAACACTCATGCATCATAATTCATCCATGGATACCTTTAATCTTATAAAATGATACAGAAGTGGATTCTCGGTGGCATAACACGTTAAATCCTGTTTGCAACACATCGGTTTCACATACTGGCTGATTGATACCTGTGCTACAAGGGATTACGACGTAAAGAGCATAATAGCTAGACGTTGGTGGTAACGTTGAGGATTTCAAGAACAGTTTGACTTTCAAAAAGATGTTTGGAATGAAATATACCGTCATCATAGCTCTGGTCATACTTTGTGTGGCGTTGTGCGTTCAAGCACAATGGGGGGATTGTAAGTATTCTTTAAACAGAGGTCCTAAAATGAGGTGGCTTTAGATATCTGAGTAGGTAATGCTAGTAATAAAATATAATATTGAGCCACGACATGACAAAACCAACAATGTGGTTGTGCGCCCAGCGCATCCGCCCAGTCTGATCAGAGTCTTCGCTGTCCGCATGGAGGTAGCTTAGACTTAGCTTCGCTTTGATTGCTTAGCGAAGAGTCTGATCGGACAGGTTTGGTGCGAAGGCTGATCTGAGTCTGCACTGGGCGCACAACCACATTGTTGGTTTTCTCGCGTCGAGGCTCATTCTTGTTACTTCATAGACAGTATCTTCTGGCTTTCATTTAAACAATCTTAAATTGATGTTTCAAATGAAGGCCGCAACTATTTTCTGTTGAAGTGAATAAAAGATTGTCGCGAAATAATTATAATTAATCCTATCCAAGTCAGGAATTCTAGATATTCTTTAATTCAATAATTAATATATGTAATTATATAAGCATGGCAACATGTCCTATATACATTTGGATGTCACATGTATTTAAGCTGTTTCGAAATAAGCTTTGTCTCATCGATGCTTCTTAGAGGTTGCAATTGATAGGTGTACGAGGTCATTTTACATACTTTGCTCATAAAAGGCGTATGGGTACACGTCCATGTTTTATATAAATATACAAAGGAAGACAGCTGTTGAGATTCATATTTGCTTCCCAATGGATGAAGAAACCCTTCCCGAAAGGGATCTACTCTGAGAGGAAAGAATGTTCTCACCGAGAATCATTTATTATTAAAGATATACTCCATCGCAAATTCAACATTTACAAATAAAAACGTTTGCTAAATTTCGTTAGATTTAGGTTTTAAGAAACAGATTTTTGCTAACAGCGATCTGGTGCCCAATATATTAAGGTCAGTCAGGAAGTGGATATATCATGAGCGCAAGGCTGACGACTGACCGACAACCAGTGATATATTGGGCAACTAGTCACTTGTAAGCAAAATTGATTTCGATTCCAACACACAAGAAACGACGAAAACGCAAGTGGATCATTCAGACTTTTCCAGTTTTCCGATATGAAGAAATCCAGCCGACAACTTTGATTTAAATAGAGGCGTTATGAATGTGTATTGAATTGACCGTCATAAAAAATCAAAATGTCGCCCGAATGGCGCTTAATAACATCACACTAGTGCGCCCAGTGACTTGTCACGCAATATACCCCTAGATTTTACCACTGGCTATATTCGCAACCAGTATTATCTAAGTCCTGGGTGAAATTCCTGATAACATATGAATTGAATAGATTTGTTCAAACCGTTGATGAAAATAAGAAAAACAAATATTGGACCATTCAATTGTAGCTTTTCGATCACGTGACGATACTTAGTTAGCTTTCTCATTCGAGCTCGTAATTATTATGCCGATCAATTTTATTTGGACCAATCATACAATTTCGATCGCGGTCCACGATTCCTCCATGTTTAAGATTTTTATATTCATATTTCTATTTCAAACATGTGTTACCACAATTTTATACTCTAAACCAATGGCTGACTGTCACTTTTGACAATGATTTCAGAGCTGTCAAGTTAATATTTCTTGAAAATAAGAATTTTTTTTTTCTAATATAACAAAGGAGTTAATCTCAAGGAGGCAGAAATAATAAACTGGCAGAGTTGCTAGCCATAAACGTTTACCTACTCACTTTAAAATTGGAAAAGTGAAATTAGCTTTGTTTAAATTTCAATTCAGTTTGGATTTTTGTCTTCACTGGAAACAGTTGTCATGATGTTTCTTTTCTAAGCCAAGACCCTACTTGCTTACCATTTTGTTCTTCAATAACGAAAATATTTTCACCGATTTGCTTCAGAAACATTATTATCTAATACGGACACTGCACCACATCATTCAAAATGTACCTGAAGCCTTAAAGGTACCAATTATGTCTACGTTAACTTCGTACTATAATCGTACAAAATAGTAATAAAATGAATATCGAGTCGCAAAATTCTCTCGCATCTTAAGACAATGACGGTGTCTAAAACAGAATGTTTATTTTAAACTATTGAACCTTTTTTTCTATATAACTATTCAGGTAGTTATGAGTTACGAATTCCTTTTGCCGAACAAACATAATTGAGCCGCGACACGAAAAAAACAACAAAGTGGTGGTGCGTCTAGAGCAGACTCAGATCAGCCTGGGTATTGGCCCAGTCCGACCAGACTCTTCGCTAAGCGCTTAAAGGGTAGCTAAGGGTCTAAGCTGCCTCCATGAGGCCAGCAAAGGCTCTGATCAGACTGGGCTGATGCCCATGCTGATCTGTGTCTTCGCTGGGCGCACAACCATTTTGTAGTTTTTTTTGTGTCGCGGCGCATCAATTTATGATGATCTATCATTATTACGTGCTACCACACATCTTATCGACCGTTTCACCATTGGTCTTTCTGTAAAAGAAGCAACTGTGATTTATGATATATTATGACATAAGACTTGATGTCTATGTAAGTTTTGAAGTTATTTATCAAAATATTAACATTTGATTTTCTGATCTCGTAATAAAATTTGTTTAAGAAATAAATTTCGTTTTTCAGATGTTCATGAAAGTATGAACATAACGGGTCATGTACAAAGTAAGTGACGCCCAAAGGGCGTTCACGTTAGCTTTGCACATGACCCATTGTGTGCATACACCCATGAGCATTGGAAAAGTGAAATTCACCTCTTACAATTACATTTTATTTAAAAATTATTTCGAGCATTATTTTCGATTTTTAAGAGCAACATTTGTAAAATATACGACCAAATTCTGTCACTAACCAACAGGTAATTTAAACCGTTTACATGTACGTTAAACGGCCGTCACCATGGCGTTAGTCAAATAGAATGTTACAACGGCCAATGACGTTGTTTGTGTTCATTTGACGTTGTGCACCAACGACGTCGAGTGACCGACTGTTGTTCATGGACGTATTAACTCTGTTTCTCCGAAAGAGGTTCCTCTAAGGAAAATCAAACGGAATGTTATTATTTGGAAAGAATGAAATTGTGCTCGAAAATTTAAACGTCTAAACACAAGCCATTATAAAAAGCGGTTTTAACATTTATGTTTAATGATAAAATGTGGTTGATGCGCATAAATTGATCATCTAACTGGTAAAAAATAGGGAGAACATGATTTTAGCAAATTGACAAATTTCCTATTAAATACAGTTCCAATTACTGGCGCTATAAACAAAAGCGGGATAATGAATGGAGCCCCATGCCTGTACATTTTTTTTACATTTAAGTCAGGTGTAGGTCATTTAAATTGCCAACTAAAATAAATGAATCTAATCATTTTCAAAACGGTTTCTTTGGAATTTAAGATGTTTCTTATTTGTTTAAAGTTGGCTAATTAAGGTCATGTACGCTTACGAACCTGTAAGACACAATTCACGACAAAATTACATGGTCTAACAACAAAACGAGCAATGGCGCCTTATATCAAGCAGTACTTACATAAAAATGTTTCGATCAGGTTTGATTTTTATGAATTAAAATAGAGGAGATAGTTGTCAATAATTATTTTGATGTCTAAATTCTCAAAGTACTTCTGTGTATTGATGAAGGTCATGTCTGGTTCACAACAATGCAAGTTCCGCAAATATACACAACCAAATCTGTCATAGGCGGTCACACGACGGGAACACAAAAACTGGCGACCCCTTAAAGACATAACACCCTAATGACTGTTTATTGGAATGTGAAGATATGAGATAGGGAACCATCAGGGGTCCTAAAGAGACCTTTATTTCATACAGGTAGAGGCTACAGTGTCTGTGATTATGTGACACTCATAATCACTTAGATAAGAACATTCTTTGATGTTGGGAACTGAGAAAGGGTATGTTTATTAGAGGTAAAAATAAGTGCTACCTCTCTCATATAGGCTGAAAAATGTGCTCTTAAAACAGATTTATTCGCATTGTATTTTGATCGAAGCGTTCCTAAGAAAGAGGCTGCTAAACGCAGCCTTAATATAGTGACCCCTTAGCCCATGAATGCCTGGCGCTCTATAAAAATGACATTAAGCGTTTGTCATTTTTATTTTATTTTCATGTCTTTTGCAAACAGTGCAGACCCAGATCAGCGTCCGCTAAATGCGGCGTCTAATTAGGTCTACACTATTTGCAAACAACAAATGGGTATTTATCCTTAAAATAAAAATTGTAAAAATAAACTAAACCAGACACCCTTAATTGACATAATTTAGTGGATCATCCATTTTATAACGACGGAACATTCCACTGGGCATAAACGGTTTATGACGGATTCGACTGTATAATTATGTTTATATGAATCCCGATGAAAAATGCGTGCATAATCATGGTCTGAAATTTTATTCAGCTTTTCTTGATTTTATGTATACAGTGGCTGTCTAACACGCATTGTCCGTGCTCTTTATAAATTGAATTCTGTAGTCCACAGATTGGGTAATATACATTTAAATTTTCAGTTTATGCGAAATATAACTCGGATACCCCATATATGTCTTCGACATCACGTTTGTTTATTTTTTTTTTTTTTCTGTTTATGGTATCCGAGTCTTGGAAACGAACAGGACAGCCAAATAATGTCAGAGCTATTTTGCAGTTACAGACAAGCTCCGATAAACTTAAATACTAGGAATGAACAGGAATGACAGTAAGCTGATGCGTCTGTAATTCAACGAGTCTGCATCTATGCCATGACGTAATGGGATGACATTTTTCTGCAAAGCAAACGTTGACATAACTTAAAATGTTAACGTCCCATAACAACACAATAGAAAAGCGCTATAGTACATGTATTTTCGGAAGAGTACTATCACATTTAATATAATACCTGCTACCAGTCACATGATATCGAAACTCGTATAGTAAAGGTATCCAAGAATTGACCCAGCGAATGCAGACTTTAATATTCTTTTTGTACTCTAGAGTTTAAGCTGTGTAAAAATCTTTTTAAACTATCAATAAACTAGTATTCATAGCTATGATCATTTACGGAATATGTTCATTATTGTTGCAGTATTAAATCAACGTTTTCCTTTCCTATATTTTTACAGTCGACGACGATGATGATGATGATAACTGGGGCTTTTGGGGTCGATATAGAAGAGGATACGGGAGATACGGGAGATCGTATGGTCGCCGATCGTATGGACGAAGGTCGTTTTTCGGATATGGCCGTTACTTTGACAACGACGACTATTTCGACTGGGATTAAGACTTATATGGTATTTCCGGATGTGTGTTCTAGAATACAGTGATGCAATCAGTATTGAAGATTGTACAATAAAAATATGTAAAATAATGCTGCATGGGCTCGAGAAAGTAAATTATATTGCATCTGCAAAGGACACAAGCTTTAAGGGGAATGGGTACACATTCACGGGGAACAAATCTGTTATTTGATTTTCGTTTCCCTTTTAAAGGAGATACTTTTAAAGGACAGAAGTTGCTCGCCTAGAAGTACATAATTTCCTTTCAGAGTAGACTCTACTTTGAAACAAATGCATGTATGTCTTCCAAGGAAGCTATCGGGATATCAAAATCATTATAGTGATTTCTTTTGTAAAAATGGTAGACAAATGTTGTGGGGTTTCCATGTAACTTAAATAATCTATGGATTCAGTAAAAGCTGTTGAGTAAATATGAAACATTCGAAGCATTTTTCATGAACGCTCAGGCTGATCTGAGTGTTGGATTTTTGAAAGTGTTATTAGGCAGTTTTGCCGTGCTACGGTGGCAAATATTTAACCCATCTATGCTTAAGACAATGTAGACTAAGTGCAGATTCATGCCAGACGGCGCCACACGTGGCGTATGATCAAGCTCCCTCCACACAGAGTGAAAGGAAATATGGGCACTTCTCGTAAAAATAACTAAACCATCTATAGAATTATGAATGGACTCATTTAGTATACCTGGCCCCGAGGTTAGAAAACTATTTTCATGCTCCACTCAGCTTAGCATCAAATTGCATCTGCTCATAAATAGCAAATTACTGATAAGAACTGTTGTTTTCTTGCTCAGTTTAGCTGATTATGAAATGCTCAGCTGAGATGAGCGTGAAAAAGGTTTTATAACCTCGGATCCAGCATAGAAAAGTCGGTAGGCGAAAATGGATTAAGACATGCAAGAAGTTGACCCTCAGGAAATTTTGTTGTCAGTTGTTTATGTTTTACTCCTTTGTTGGTTCTACGTTAAATAAAATATATTGTGCGGATAATAAAATAAAAATTGGAAAAGTTTGTTTGTCTAGTTTTCAGATAATGTGTAACCTTAACGAATCCCCGTACTTTTGATACCCTATTCTACCGTTTAGGATATGAACATGCTTGCGGGATTACTTTTGCAATTTTTCGCAATAACCCGGAAAGTTTAAAACTCTAACTTTGCGTTGATGTAGGAATAACTTTACTTAATATTATTTGCGGAGGTAACCCAAATAACAATTTCCAACACACCTAATTCCAGTCAAGTATACTTTTCTAGGCGATAATTTATTAACAGAATAATAATTACTTATTTCAAATGACAAGAAATCCTATAGTTATATAAAGAATAGTTGGTTTCTTTTATATACGCTTCTGAAAAACCTATACAACAAACGCGATGATTTTGATTTCGATATTATTAATTTTCGATTTAAGATAGTGATGCTCCTCGTTCTACATCCTATGGTCTTTATATTTCCCAACTTATTCGTTTTCCTCCAGTGTTCAGTCATGTTGATGGCTTTATATTGGTAATACAGTTATGACAGCAATACTTCTCAAACAGGATATCATAAACTTAAACGCAAAGCGTTTTCGAAATTTTATCGACGGCATCCGACTTAATATTATAATGTCGAATTGAAAACACTTCTTCTGCAAGGCCTTTCAGAACCTGCATTTTACGGCGACTCGGTGTATAAATTTAGAAATGTAATTGGTAAAATCACTATCCTCATCATTTTAAAAAGATTATCATTCGATAAAAATGGTGTTAATAAAGATGTTTTGTAACTAACGGCATGCTTAGTGGTTAACCCAATAAAGGTTAACAGCTTTGCATACCTCTTCGATTGCACGTCATTTGATCCGACCTCAGATCAACCGACTTTTTTTTCGATGCGTGGGGTGAGGAGGATGGGGGCGGGGGGGAGTCGATGTTCCTCGAGACGGTTATTCAGTCTGTATCGAGCAGTCTTACAGAGAGAGGGAGAAAGAAAAGAGATAAAACAGAGGAGAGAAAAATAACCAAACCATCCCAATCCACACCTACTGCAGGTACAGTAGGCCCATGCCATACTAGTGTTCCAAATAGTAGGGCGCTCCAGCACTGAAAGTTACCTAGCACCTTCGCCCAACCACGACCACCCCCTGTACCAACGATTGCACGTAATTTGATCCGACCTCAGATCAACCGACTTTTTTTCGATGCGTGGGGTTAGGGGGATGGGGGCGGGGGGAGTCGATGGTTCCTTGAGACAGTTATTCAGTCTGTATCGAGCAGTCTTACAGAGAGAGGGAGACAGAAAAGAGATAAAACAGAGGAGAGATAAATATCCAAACCATCCCAATCCACACCTACTGCAGGTACAGTAGGCCCATGCCATACTAGTGTTACAAATAGTAGGGCGCTCCAGCACTGAAAGTTACCCAGCACCTTCGCCCAACCACGACCACCCCCTGTACCAACAACACCTAGCATGGTATACTGAGAAGCAACGAAAATATGAACTTTTGGAATGCATATATTTCACTCATTTCTTATGGCGCAGGTCTGAAATTTTGCATGAATTATTTGTACTCGAGGCGCAGGAAAGTGGACAATACGAGTGTGCTGCTAATTGGATTTTGAAATTTCGTTTGTTATTCTAAGCAAACCACAACGTTTTCGTTTCATTTGCACGATGCCAAGGCTTTCTGTGGCAGACAGAAATTATACACACAGAGACAAAAAAAAGACAAAGGCAAAGCGTAAATGTACTTAATCCTCAGCTGACAGTACTTTCCTTTGAAGTTGCCAGTACTGATAAATCCTGATACATGTATTGTTATCATGTACACTTATTATGTACAGTTATCATGTACAGTTTTGAATAGACCAATCATTACAGAGTTCAATTAAACAAACTTAGTGAACTCTGCTGTTTTCCTTTTAGCCACAGAAATATTCGTTAAGGGTATTCATTTGACTCCCCTCGCTTAAATGAGTCTCCACAACATATTTTATATGAAAACAATTCATTAAATCATATGATTGCATCAGATTCACCTCAGCGGTTATTGGTGGTTACCAACTTTTTGTTCAGAAAATGAGCACTGAATTAAGGTCATAGTATTACTCTGCCATTTTCATTTTTGCCTCCCTTCTCAATGGGGACAACTCTTGAAAGCAGGAATTTACTCCTTGTTCCTTTAGGAGCAAATTCTTTCCTTTAAGAGTAGACCACTGGGAAGAGTTACATCATCCAGAGAAGCAATTTGTTCCTTTTGCATAAATGGCAGAAACACTTGGATATGTACCCATACATCTTAAAACATATGTTGTTGTCACTCATCAATTAGGTGAGTCCCTACAACATATGTTTTAGTAGAAAAATGTTAAAATTAAGCACTGAAACTTGTTGGTAATCCATATAAAAAGGCACGCCAGCGAGGTTATTTCAGTAGCACAAAATTTGTTTTATTGAAAAATAAATCCCTCTTTGTTATGGGTTCTGAGTGATCATAAACAGCATAACTGGTAATAGAAGTAATAGAAATAAATACACAATAAAACATACGTGATTGAAATAACCCAAACAAAATGAGATTAATTAATACCCTGAACAAACATTTCCTTGAATAAAACAGCAGAGCTTACCCAACAAAATTTGTTTAAGCTGCAGCCCAATTTTATGTCTCTTCTCTCCTGTGTACAACCTTAAAATGAGACATTCTGATTCAAATTTCCCTCTGATCACTCAAGCCGTTTCCGATTGGTCAGGTAACTGATGACCTTATTGCATCAGACAGGAAGGTCCATTTTCCAGACAAGGTGAGGCAGGTTGAATTAGATAAAATAAATAAAGAAGATAAAATATATTCTTTATTGGTTTAATTACAGTATTTGTTTTAGGTGAAAAGTTCAATAAAGCTGTGGATTAAAACAGATATATCCATTTCTTTTTGAGATGTATTAGTAAATATCAATACTGATTGTTAGATGTACAGGATAATTGGACTCGCCCTAAAGGGCTCGTCCATTATCCTGTACACCTGACAATCAGTACTGATATTTACTGATACATCTAAAAAAGAATGGATATATCTATTGCACATCATAGCAAATCAGCCGTAACTCTATTGTATTTCATTAAGCCAGCGAAGCACCGCTTTCAGCGAACAGGCTGTAACGACTTATGTCTGCGACATTGAGGTTTGTTCAGAGAAATAACCAAAGATTCAGATACTGATTTTACAGCAAAATTGAGTTGCGTAATATGATGATTGTGCATAAGGAGGAAAACCAAC
Organism: Ctena decussata; assembly: GCA_963989385.1. NCBI lineage: Eukaryota > Metazoa > Mollusca > Bivalvia > Lucinida > Lucinidae > Ctena > Ctena decussata. The sequence continues at coordinate 34,321,357 of OZ022510.1, read as the reverse complement.
ATGTACGTATAGTGTCGTTAGACAAATACGATATGCAATCATCTTACTGTATCAAGTGTTGTACTTTGAGAAAAGATACATCATGCATAATACCTTACTCGAGCAGTCAATAATTATAATAACAAGAGTTCCGCGGAACATTATGTCGCACCTGCTTTGCACCTTCCCATAAAAACTCAATGAAAGCATCATTTTGTCACATATGTATATTTGGTCAAAATCCATTCAGTATTTTTATGAGATATTATCGTAATCATGTTTTTCGCTATTTTTAGTGGCGGTGGGTGGCGGCCAATTTGGATGGTCAATTTAAAAATCTTAAAGTAGCTTCATGCAAGAATCATTCTGAAACAAATCTGATCCAAGTCCATTCAGGGGTTCTAAAGATATTGGCATTTTCATGTTATTGCTATCTTTAGTAACGGTTGCTGGCGGCCATCTTGGATGGTCTCCAATCACTTAATTTGAAAGATCTCCATTAATGGACCATTCTGACTAAATCTTGACCAAAGTCCGTTCATGTTATCTTGAGATATTAGCATTTTAACAAAATTTGACCCGTAAACAGAAAGTAGGTAACTGTGACCTAATTCGGCTACAGTTATTTTTTATTCTGATAATTTTGAAAACAAAGGCCCAAATAATGCTGCATGCAAAGTTTCAGCCAAATATACCAAGTGGTTCTGGAAAAAAAGTCGGTTTAATTGTTTTTTGCTATTTTGAGTAACAGCGACCATCTTGGAAACTGGACCAAGCTGAAATTTACAATTCTAAAGCCCTTTAGTCTGGTCATGCAGCATTTGAAATTTGATAACCACGGATGCAGTGGTTTTGGAGAAAAAGCCATTTGAATGGACTTAAATGCTAGGGTCGACATAAATATGAACGGACGGACGGAAGGACGGGTTGAAAGACGGACGGACGGGAAAACGGACGCTTATCTCGCACCTTGCTAAAGCAGATGCGACAATAAAAAAGATTATTTAAAACTGTAACTTTCATTTACCACTGCATATATGATTTCTGCTTGCAATACAGTGCCTTTTCATCGTGCAGATGAAACGCGAACGTTGTGGTTCCTTTAGAACAATAACCGTAATTTCAAATGAAGATTAAAAGCAAAGTCATATTGTCCATTTTGCTGCACGGGGAAAACTTGCAAAACCCGAATGTATGTTCAGTGTCGCTAGTCAAGCGTTTCAATCAGTAATTTAACTGTTCCACATTGATCCACCTGAAGCGACAGTAAATCAATTCATGGAGAATTTCAGACCTCAACAGATTGATTGATTGATTGATTTATTGCTTAACGTCCACGGTAATTATTTATGGTCATGTCAGGACGGTCAGTTATCCTAACCACACTATTCCTGGGCAGGCTTAGACCTCCTAAGCGGTTAACCAGTACTGAGTGCATATACTTTCGCCAGTAACTGACAATTGCCCTTCTTGAATCAGCGGAAGGAGAAACGAAAGTATGTGGCCAGACCGGGTTTCGAACCCAGGACCTCTGACTTATGAGTCAGGTGCCCTACCGATTGCGCTACGCGGCCCGGCACCTCAACAGATAAAAAATTATAAAATATGAACACCTACATGAGAAAAGGCAGTTACATGGTGGCTGCCGCTGGTGATGTCTTACGTGGTAACTAATTTTGTAATATAATTTCCCCACACGATATCTTTGGTTGGATCTGGAATTGAATTGTGTCAGTCCCTGCGAATTTTCCTACTTACTTTTACCTATTTAAAAGGTGTTTTATTTGTTTTGTCTGAGTATAGTAACACAGTCGGTTGGCGTCTGACACACGTTTGTTCACGATTTCCTCGTGTTTTTGAAGCAACAGTAAGAACATGGGCCATACTTCTAAGTCTCTAGGATCCGTGTTCCTATTACCTGATACTAATCTTTATGTCCATCTCAATTTTATCCATACGTTTTGCACAAGAAAAGTATTGCAGTATGTTTCCATTGTTATGGTTAGCCATTACACCATAGGAAAATAACGTTATCTCTTTCCATAACGCTTCCTCCTTCAAACATGAGGCGACACCTAGTGGTAAACAAATATGTATGTTATAATTAACCCTGATTTTAGTTCATTTGAAACACATGCTTAACCATAAAATATGTCATGATTGATTTCTACTCGTCCTCCAACTACAGCTGCTATAGTTTTTTTTATTTTTGTAGATATGACTACCACGAGAATTTTGAGATATCACACTTGTTCTCATTTATCATTTAATTTACATCTACATGCATGTATATAGACTTCAGTTTATGTCAGTAACATGCCAATCTGAAAGCAAGAAAAACTAGTCAACTTCACAAATAACGTCACCATACAATTACTATTCCATTCATGTAAAGTAGTCATACCTTTTACAACATGTATTAGACTGGCACTCCCTATTCTCACGGTACTTAAGATACAAGCAAGCCTGGCCAAATAAGGAGGGCCAACAATTCAACATACTATATGTAGTTGAGTCCTCTAGTATTTCACCTTAACGCTCAAGACATTTTTGTGTTTTCTACCTTCTGGTGAGTGTCATATTTTTATGTTCGAACAGTACTACCCCAAAGTGGTTAGGCAGAAATACCGACTCCATATTCTCACGGTATATGGATATTTGCCTCAACATATCCAAATTAAATGCAAGCAGAAATATTTCCTTATTTAAAATGTTGAGTATAACCATACTTAGATCACACAAAGCAAGAAATAACATGATCGGACAATTATTTTCTATTTTATCGCCACTTTTATCATCCTGGGGTGTTCCTTGTTACCACCTTTGGTGATTTTTCACTATTTTGACTTTAAGAAGTCATAGAATCTTCAAAAAGGGACAGAACTGAAATCTTATGTGTTTTTATACTTTGTATTCCTGAAGCCTGAAAGACAATATAAAAATAAGGAGACATGTGTACCTGAGTGCTTTTATATAGCACTACCGCGAGAATATGATTGCCGCGAGAATATGGAGTTGGAGTATACATGTTATATGTAGAGACGTAGTACCTGAGATGCGAACGCGAGCGCCAATGGCTCGAAGCCGCGACACGACAAAACCAACAAAGTGGTTGTGCGCCCAGCGCAGACTCAGATCAGCCTGGGCATCCGCCCAGTCTGATCAGTCTTTGCTGCACGCATGAAGGTAGCATAGACCATTAGCTTTCCTTTAAGCGCCAACCAAAGACTCTGCTCAGACTCAGTGGATGCCCTGGCTGATCTGAGTCTGCGCTGGACGCACAACTAATTTGTTGGTTTTCTCGTGTCGCGGCTCAAATAATTTGTGGCATGTATGGCAGATATCAGTTGTGACCGTGATAGCACTGGAAAGTTTTTCATGCTTCTTCAGAAGGAATACATGTTTGCTTGTAACCTTCTGAAATTAGCTTACTAACTAAGGCACAAACTGAATAAACAAGCCTGACATGAATCTATGCTAGAGCCTGTTTCAAAGAGGGAAGCTACCCATCCGTAAACTTTGACACAGGGTTATCTTTAAGTAAAGCTTCTTTCCACAGTTCAAAAGTTTTATGGGAGACACCATGACCTCGTTCATTCCTACAATGTGGTCGTTTCTTACCTAATTTCAGATTTGTTGGTCTCAGAAGCTTAGTTAAGCTTAAAAATACCGGGCTTTCATTTTCACTGACTTTTTCCACTGATACATAGATATGGCGGGTGTATTATAATAGACAGATGATGCTTACTTCTCGCGATCACCTGATAACACCTCTACTTTGTTTCACCGGTTTCTCGGGAAATGTGCAAGCTTGACTCTTCAACTGGGATACATATGGAGAATGAGTCATATCGTGAGGTTCAGACTCGGTCTCATTGTTCTTATTGTTACATTTTTATCCATTTTTCTTTCTTTTCTATTCTGACATGTTACCATTGAAAAGGACCAGTTGCCATATGGGGGTTTTCCTGGTAAAATAATTGAACAATATTTTGTGAACAATTAGCCCCATTTAAGGGTCGTTCATCCATAAAAAGTTTAAGTCAAACAGAGATTTTGTTTTGAGTACACTATGTCTTAAATGTGGGTGGGGTAATTCCATACCAGTCGACCCTAATAAAACAAGAAGGCAATTTATAATCTTCCAATCATCGATTGGCTAAAGGTTGTGGCTTATATTGAAAGAATGGTAAACACACTTTAAGATGCTATTAGGTTTCTGTGTCCACTAGGTACCTGTGCAAAAACATATCCCTTAATCTGCAATATTTAGATTCTTATGTATTTTGCGCCTACCAATTTTGCGAAAAACCACAACGTTTCTCCATCACGCAATAGAATTGCCCTTCCTTTGTGCAAGTATTTGTCAATGACTGGACATTGCACAATTATGAGTGTTTTTCTGTAAATATTCTGATGAGTTATGTGTCCTTGAATGCAGAAAAATGTGATAAAAATTCAATTTTTATGCTACAGATTCGTCATTCAGTTAAGTGTCCTCCATATTCCTATAATTCTTAAATTTGGCTTAATACAAATTATTATGAACAGCGGTTTGCTCGCGTTTGATGATAAAATGTGGGTTGATGTGCATTAATAGTCATAACACGAGCAAAAAGTAGGGGAAGTTTATATCTTGAAACATAATAAATTCTTCACAAAATATCAACTTTCTTTTCCGATTTCCCCGTAGGGCGATTCAGTGTTTGCAAACGTGAGAAGTTGATAGTGGGCCATGTCTGTACATTGTATTTTTACTATTTCATTTAAGTTAATGATATTGAAAATAGGTCAGTTTAGTCGCCAAATCATTTTTTATTCAAAACCGGTTAATGTAAAACTCATGAAAGTTTACTTTGTATAAAGTTAGCTAACACTGGCCATTTACAATGAAAAAACTGTAGTGAGGACTGCAGGATGAGAAAATTTTATGAATGTATTCTACCGATAGAGCAATATAATTTTAATATTCTGACAGAATTGATTGAGAAAACAATGTTAATTCAGATCAGACCAGAGTCTGCACTGTTTGCTAACCGTGATATAAAGCATGTCCTTATGAGATATGTGGGCTTCTCTAAGTTCGAAGATAAAAAAGCCCATTAAAATATAGTTAAGGTGTCCGATTATTTACGCAAACTACGTTCTTTTCAAAGACGTACTTAAAACTTACATTTTATTATCTTACTGCATGTGAGAGCAGAGGGTTCTCACTTTGGCCTCTTAACTTCCGATATCATAAGCATGACTATAATGGTTAAAAAAACAATGTACGGGCATGGGCCCACAGTCTTGTGCTGCTTTTGTTTAAATTGCATCGCTTGATGGGTTGGCAGATTCTAAAAAATGCATGTTGTGGAGCAATTTGTTATTTTTCAAAGGCATAGTCCTGCGATGGTTTGCCAGTTATATGACCCAGTTTATATACACCATCTTATATTTTTACCACACGTGGAGACCCGGTAGTTCAGTAGGATAATCCTTGAGGTCCAAGGTGCAAGCCCGCTGGAGGCGGGATTCATTTCAATTGTTAACAGGGTTACATTGCACACAGCTTTAATAATCACCCACACATTTTCTTGATATGACTGTAATACTTTAAAAAGGACGTAAAATCGCAATTCATCGACATATCCATCACTAAACGTGACGGTGGAAACACTTTTCATAATGATTTGTGTTTAGAGATTTTCCACTTGTAGGACACTGGACACTTTAATTCTGTCACATACGAAATTGACATTTTTTCAGACTTTTATTGCAATTTTCTGCATTCAAGGGTTCATAACTCATTTATCAGAATATTTACAGAAAAATGCTCATAATTCTGCAATGTCCTGTCATTGCCAAATTATGCACCAAAGGAAGGGCAAAGGAAGGGCAATTCTATTGCTTTATGGAGAAACGTTGTGGTTCTCCGCAAAGTTGGTAGGCGCAAAATACACAAACAACTAAAACTTGTAAATAAAGGAATATGTTTTAGCACAGTCATCTTACCTTATGTATGTTCTTATTATTTTTGGTTCGGTTTGGGTTGCTGAGTGGCCACCTTTTGGAAACAAGCTGCTCACTCGGTTGGCCATATGTTCTGTGTATCTTGATTATTTGTAATCTTAGTTGTTTCCAACTATGGTTTGAGGGCTGGATTTGGATTTTGATTGTTTCAGTTCCTGGTCTTTGCATACTTTTTACATCTATACACACAGAAACCTCATAGCATCTCAAAGCGTGTCTACTGCTCATTTTATATATGCCACAACCTTTAGCCAATCGATTATTGGAAGACCCACCCTGTCTAACCCTAAAGCCGGCGAAACGGTCGAAACGCCGGTTAAACGTGTTTGTAACGCCGGTAAATGGCCGATTCGCTGAAATCTGCAATGGTGGCTCCCATACCCGGTAAGTAAATTCTTGTTTCTGTGGTGTTTTATACATGTTTGCAATAAAGGAAACGGTGCCTTCAATGGAAAATAAACTTATTTTACCAGATCTGTTTGAATGAAAAGCAATTTCTGTCTGATTTCTCCAAACATTAAATCCGAAATTGGTAAACAAGGTTCGGCCATAGGCCGTTCAGCAGATGTGTCCCCAAACGGTTCATACTTTTGAAAATACGGAGAAAATATTAACATTCAATCTGTTTGCAATGACTTTTAGAGAACACTTTTGAACAGTTTTATTGATTATTATAAAAAGATAAATTAAAAACGCGCGATAAAAATTTTCTGGCAAAAACATAAAGTAACGTCGGTTAAAACGTGCTCAGAATTAAATGACATTAAGTTTCATTTTATTTCAGCTTAATTAGATACGGATTATGTTGCTTATTTCTTGCCTATTTCCACTTTATCCGTCTCTTACATGTAGGTTTCAGCAGTTCGATTACTTCGCACGAAATACCAGGTATCTTAATGAGAGGCTATTAAACTTAAAAGGCAGGGCAAATAAGAATCTTACTTACCATAGGAATAAGCTAAAACAAAAATCAAACATACTCTTCAAACATCCACTACTTTGTCATTTTAATAGAATTTTAGTTTCGGAAACCCCATTCCGATCCCAACCCCCAGTGATGGGTAGTTACGACAGCCCCTTGCATTTATGCGTCAGTTCCATGGCCAAGTACCTCCATCCCCATGATCAAATTGTAGGGAAGAAAGGAATAGGGTAGGAGGAACATGAAACTTCATCCACCAGGGCAAATTGCAGAGAAGAGAGGAATATATAGGGTAGGACAGATACGGAGTAAGGAAGACAGTAGAATTATATGCGGACAGGTATTGAAAACACGATAAGGATCGGTGTTCTCAGACAGCTCAGGCAAGAAAAACATTTTCAGTCTGAATCCTCAAATCATCTGGTATTTAGAACTTGTCTTTATTTTTCATTGTTTCAGAAACGGAGTGCCTTGTGTGTGGCGAGAATTTGCTTTCTGCATTTCTCCTTTTAAAACTTTGCCGAATCGTCTCTTGAACTTAACATTTCAATATCATTTATGCAGTTTGTTACACATAGAGTTATCACTCAAAGTTGGCAATTTTAGTTTTATACCAAGTTGTGAAGATTTTCGAATGTCCCCTACCCTGTTTGATTGAGATTCATCCAGGCATATGAAACACTACAATTAAAGAATCTGTTTTTGTGCATTTTGAATGGGCTTTCCTCATGTAATATTATTCATATTATCAATTCAGACAGGTTATAGACATAACATAACCCAAATATCCCTAACTCTTATGCCACGCAGTGCTCAGCGCTGTCAGCATTCAGGCAGCGGTTGGAAAAGAAAATTGTAGTTTTTTCCCAGCCGCATTAGATAAATATCATTAATCGTTTAGTGTAGTAAAATCATACATCAGGAAACGGGATCATAGCGGGATAGTTTCTTCTTACAGATAGTAAGAACTAAAAATAAATTGTCAAGTCTTCGTTTACCAAGCCCTTATTTGAGCAGACTAAGAGGTACTACCTCAGAGCGGGTCTTGGAATCGCGACTACGAAATAGTATACTACTATATATTCACAAGCGGTAACGTGTTAAATGCCAACGGACGGACACTCGGCGGCAGATGTGTGCAACTATGGTTCCGTATCACAGAGCCACTTCGTTACGAGAAATGAAACAGAACAAAACTGTTAAATGCAACTTTTCTGATAGATACAAAAAGCCTGTCGTGCCGAACTGAATGTTTTAGTCCGAACGTTATCATCAAGCGTTTTAAATTTAGTATTTATATTAAACTATACAAGTGTTCAATAAAGAACTAAAATAGGCAAGAAATAAGCAACATAACCCGTATCTAATTAAGCTGAAATGAAACGAAACTTAATTTCAGGTAATTCTGAACACGTTTTAAGCGACGTTACTTTATGTTTTTGCCAGAAAATTTTTATCGCGCGTTTTTTATTTAAGAAATAGATAAGCTCTAGCAGTGAATTGTTGAGTAATAATTCACTGTTTGGAGGTCAGTTGTAAAGTTGATCATATCACGAGCGCGGATATATATATCTACTTACAACTAACGCTCAAAAACGCTGGAAAAGTATTCTTTTCATTCAAACTCTCCCAACCTTCCTGCCAGCGCGTTCATGCTCCCGCCAATATTCTTAACTGTATCTTAGATAAATGTACGTTTATATGGCGATTTTAGAAAGATAAAGAGACGTTATACCGTCTGACGTTTCAAAACCTCACAAAATTACGTCAGTAATGCAAGTGACGTCAGCAATTAGACTCACGCGCTCCAAGACAGTGAATTGTTGCAGAATAAAACACGGAAACTTTCCATTGCTTCTATAGGCGCACTGTGTTAGAATTATCTTTTTAAAACAATCAATAAAAGTGTTCAAAAGTGTTCTCTAAAAGTCATTGCAAGCAGCTTGTATGTTAATATTTTCTACGTATCTTCAAAAGTACGAACCGTTTGGGGACACATCTGCTGAACGGCCTATGGCCGAACCTTGTTTATCAATTTCGGATGTAATGTTTGGAGAAAACAGACAGAAATTGCTTTTCATTCAAACATATTTGGTAAAATAATTTATTTTCCACCGAAGGCACCGTTTCCTTTATTGCAAACATGAATAAAACACCACAGAAACAAGAATTTACTTACCGGGTATGGGCGCCGCCATTGCAGATTTGGAGCGAATCGGCCATTTACCGGCGTTACAAACACGTTTAACCGGCGTTTCGACCGTTTCGCCGGCTTCAGGGTTGGACAGGGTGAGACCGTAATTACCATTTTTTATAAGGGTTGACTGGTATGGAATTACCCCACCTAATTTTAAGACATAGTGTACACAAACCAAAGCTCTGTTTAACTTAATATTTTTATGGGGGAATTGCCCTTACACAGGGGTAATTGGTCACAAAACACTATTTAATTGTAATTGTACCAGGTTAAAAAAACCTAATGACAACTGGTTCTTTGTGTAAGCGTTTTCTCAGACATTATGACATTTTTGAAGCTAAAATCTTAAAACTTGCTTCACAGGTTAACAGTGGTTTTCTAATTGTATGGGGTGCCATTTAACTATTCATTCCAATATTCATATTTGGATATCACAAAATAATATTGGATCTCCATAATTATGGATGCATATCTATAAGTCGATTTATAATTATCCGAAAATCGTATAATGGATAAACAAAAATCGCATTGTGGATATCCAAAAATAAGAATATCCATAATTCTGTGGTTGTATGTCCATACTTCAAGTTTTGCGGTATCCATAGATAAGCCTGGATATTTGATATCCAGCATTCGGTTTATAGATATCTAAAAATCGAATGCTGGATATCCAAAAAAAAAATAATATTTTTGGTATCCATTATAAGATAAATGGATATCTTCAAATCGATTTTTGGATATCCATAATTCGATTTTTGGATATTCAAAATCGATTTATAGATATCCATTAGTAATTGTGGATATCCGCTATAATTTTGTAAATATAAAATGAACAATGGCAATTGAATAATGAGTAAAGGATATCCATGATTCGAATTACGGATATATATTTATCGTAATATGGTTATCCTTCAATCGAATTATGGATATCCATTAATCGGATAATGGATATCCATAACTAGATAATAGGATATCCACTTTTTATATCTATAAACTGAATAATAGATATCCATTAATCAATTTATGGATATTCATAAATCGTTTTATGGATATCCAGACTTCGATTTATGGATATCCTTTCTGCAGTATTTTTTGTTATCCATAATCTGAATTATGGATAGCCATTATTCAATTTATGGATATCCATAGTTTGATATATGAATAGCCGAAAATACAGCAGATTTTGGGATGTCCAAAAATCGAATTATGGATATATATTTATCGAATTATGGATATCTATTATTTGGATTATGGATATCCAATATTATACTGTATTGTTGGATATCTATAAATCGAATAATTGATATCAAAGAATCGTTAAATGGATTCGTAAACAGGGAATAAATAGTAAAACGGCTATTCATATAATGAAGATATAATCTTGAAGTTTGGTTTGCAGATGAACAAGGAGATGTTGTTATGTGGCATAAAGAATCGGGCTCATTTCTTTTGGTTTTGCCTTACTTTTTCTTTTGCTGTCTTGTCAGGGTACATTTGCGTTACAGTTTTCTTCAGAAACTGTGAAAGCAAAGTATCTTCAACTTGATATATATATATATATATATATATATACAATTAGTGAACGAATCGTGAGATCGAGACTCGAATAATGGACTAATCCCCTTTTTTATTTTTCTTTCTTTCCCTTTTTCGCCTGTTATGGAAATTTATACTGCCCGTCAGATACATTTCATCATAAATCTCACAGCGGTATGAATTGCCATAGAATACGAAATAAAGATGAACAACGCTGGTGTACGTTGTATTGCTCGGCAATACTCTTAAAATTCAGTACTTTAGCTTCATCCTTTTTATGCTATCTGACTGATTTTTTTTTTATTTATATTAGTTTAGTTTACGCATAAAGGAACTAGTATTACGTGTGCTAAGTTCTTTTCCAATACAATTAATCGGACATTAGAAGTACTGAACATATAATGAGACGGTGGGTATTTATTACAAGTTTAGCTTTTGAAAAAGCTTGAGAGGTTATCCCTTAGCAAATGAATCTATAGGATGCAAGCGGTAAAGCAGAAAATTGGGAGCAATACCAGTTAATTTTATTGTTTTCTTAGATTTGTTGAAGCTGTAGGTAAATGGCGAGTTTGACAGCTTTTTCTTTTTGTCTAGTGATTGCTTGTATCAAGTGAGCTTCAGTGCTATTAACTTTTGTTAGTTGACCTGTACTGCTTAGTAATGGCTCTTCGTATGTGGACTGTACTCTCTGGTAAGTGCTTGTATTAGGTGAGATTCTTGTGTTAGGCGAAATGAAGTGTTAAGGATAAGTATTATAGCTCATGACTTAGCAATGCTGGAAGAGACCCTGCAGCTGGGTGTGCCAAACTATGGGTGCAAATACCGGTAAATAGTAGAACCTGAATTTAGCGTTAATCAAGCAGAACTTGTTATTGAGTGAGTGAGTGAGTGAACTCGGGTTTAACGTCCCACCAACAACGAGGTCATATGGAGACGGGACCTCGGTTTAAAGTCTCATCCGAAAGACCGGAGAAGCGGGGGTTCGAACTTGCGATCCCTGGATTGGTAGTCCGGAGTGAACTTGTTATTGATCTGTACTGTTAAGTGATAACTAAACTTTCAGGTAACTGTTTGTATAGGGTGAGATACTGTGTTTTAAGATATAAGCTATAAAGATCATACATTAGCGATGCTGGCGAGAACCCTATAGCAGGGTGTGCCAAATGTAGAAGTACCGGGAAATAGTGGGACCTGTATTTTAGCAAAAGGAAACGGCGTACAAATCGAGTACGAATTCTTATCTTAATTACAGATTACAGAAATAGGTTCTTGCTAACAGTGATTTGTTGACCAATATATCACTGGTTGGAGGTTAGTCATGAACTGTTTATATTACAAGCGCGAAACACAAGTGACAAATTCACTGACGACTGCCCGACAACCGCATTCGAATGGCGCTAAATTACGTCGCGCTAGTACATCCTGTGATTTGTCATGCAGTATATCAGTAGATTTTACCACAGGCTTTACCTGTAAAATCGATTTAAGCCCCCAGTAATTCATTACTGACCGTTCCAAGGCGGTAGTTCTGTTGTGGTTCTCTGTTGCCTGTTTTTGGTGTCAGAGTTTCTGTGATGTTTTACCTTATGTACGTTCTTATTATTTTTGGTTCGGTTTGGGTTGCTGAGTGGCCACCTTTTGGGAACAAGCTGCTCACTCGGTTGGCCATATGTTCTCTGTATCTTGATTATTTGTAATCTTAGTTGTTTCCAACTATGGTTTGAGGGCTGGATTTGGATTTTGATTGTTTCAGTTCCTGGTCTTTGCATACTTTTTATTTTGATAGGCGTCATGTGTTAGAATTAACCTAGTTAACATGTATATACCTGCATGTACTGTTTAAGAATTGATCTGTTAAAAATTGTTTAAGTGGCCAGGAACGGGAAATAAAACTGTCAGTTTGAATATTTGTGGTTCTTGTGTAAAGTGAGATATATTATCATTGATCATGCTAAATAATTCATTCGCCAACAGCCAAGAGAAATGTGATGCAGACCGTATCAAAGTATATTTCATGTCACCCAACCAACCGATAACTGTTCTGGCACAAAAAAATCGCAGCTATGTAAATTAGACGTTTGTGGTTGAAGTCGCTACCAAATAAATATTTCAAAGGATGAACAATTTCTTTCTCATGATAATATTTCCTAGAACATGCCTAGCAGGTTAAATAATCTGGCTACCTGTTGTTGAATACCGATGTGTCAAACCGCTCAGTTATTAGTATTACATCAGCTCCTGCTATTGTCGATAGATTATTAGCTAAACCTAGCTACTAGCACTTTTTTTCTTATTTTAAACACAACTTCGAAAAGTCTTGCTCATTCAGTATTTATTTAGTTCATTTTTCTTATATATACTTTTCTTAAAATAAGGTACAGTGTAACAAAATTTCCATTTAGCGGCACGTACAACATTTTCATTGAACGTTTCATCTAGCCCACTAAGCACTCACTGTCAATTTTGGTTTTCATATGTACAGATTACAATTTAGCACACAAATACCTAGACACCTATATCATAACAAAGGCATTTAGTGTTGACAAAGATCAGACGTCGCAGAATGCGGCGTTTGATAATTAAGAGTTTATACTATTTGCGTAAAATTTAAAGCATTTTGTGTAACGAAAATTATTGAAAAATATACCATACACCAAAAAAAAAAAAAAAAAGGAATGAACCCATGTATTTTTAAAAATAGAAGCATTCACTGGGCATACATGGTTGATATAACAGTCGATATGCGATCCTGTTTTACTAGTTTGTCCACTTATGATTTTTCTACTCTTTATACCACATTACCCCATAATTTAATAAAGAAAAAACTTGTTGATTTGATTGAGAGGGCCTTCAAAAAGTTCTCCAAAAATGAAGATACCCTTTATATTGCCTGTAACGATAAGAAAGCGTTTTTCACTTCTACTGACCGTAAAATATATAGAGGATATGAACGTTGGTCATGTCAGAATGTATGTGACGCCTTATCATATCTCTTAGATAATATTTACATCAGATTTGGTAATAAGTTATACAGACAAATTGTTGGTATTCCGATGGGTACAAATTGTGCTCCTCTTGTGGCCGATTTGTTTTTATTTTGTTATGAAAGAGATTTCATGAATTCTCTTTCTGTTGATAATCAAGCTGATATCATTGAGGCATTTAACTCAACCTCTAGATATTTAGACGATCTTCTGAATATTGATAATCCTTATTTTGAAAGCATGGTCAACCAAATTTACCCACCTGAACTTAAATTGAATAAAGCTAATACTTCAGATACCGAGGCCCCCTTTTTGGATTTACATCTATCTATTTCTAACGGTTTTGTATCTTCTAAAATTTATGATAAACGTGATGACTTTGACTTTGATATAGTTAATTTTCCATTTTTGGATGGTGACGTTCCACGTCGTCCCTCTTATGGAGTGTATATTTCTCAACTTATAAGATTTGCTAGAGTGTGTAGTCATGTAGATGACTTTAATGCTCGTAATAAATGTTTAACTGCTAAACTTCTTCAACAGGGCTATCGGTATCATAAGCTTAGAAAGGCTTTTTCTAAATTCTATTGCAGACACCATGAATTGGTTTCAAAATATGATGTCGGATTAAAATTTCTTTTACACCAAGGCCTATCGGAACCAGAATTTTATGGTGACTTAGTATACAAATTCAAAAAGATTAAGGGTAGGACTGATTTTTTTATCAATTCCGAAAAATAATAATACGTCACAAACGTATTGGCTATAATTTAAATGTTATGCGACAGTCTGCATGCTTAGTGATTAACCCAATCACGGTTGATAACTTTGCTGCACTCTTTAATTGCACACCGGGGGATCGGGTGTCAGACTCTATGATGGCCCCGACCTAAAGCTATATATTTTAGTTGGTTGGGACTGGAGCCTTTTTCTCTGTTGCTTGGTCCACCGGGGCTCACCTGGTGACCTTCTTTTGCTTCAGATTTCCAGTGGGGTTGTTTGGCAGGCCAGGGATCTCCACCTGTCTGACGGCCCATTGTATCTGTTGAGTCCTCGTCTTTGCTTCTTCATGGTGTTGAAATTTGATTTATGTGTTTACCGTGATGATTCATTGACGAGTTAGAGGGTTATCATGCAAACCAAACAACCGACTAAATGTTTTGTACCACTTCAGAAACTGAGGGTGAGGTTGGGCCTGTAAAATCGATTTAAGCCCCCCAGTAGTTCATTACTGACCGTTCCAAGGCGGTAGTTCTGTTGTGGTTCTCTGTTGCCTGTTTTTGGTGTCAGAGTTTCTGTGATGTTTTACCTTATGTATGTTCTTATTATTTTTGGTTCGGTTTGGGTTGCTGAGTGGCCACCTTTTGGGAACAAGCTGCTCACTCGGTTGGCCATATGTTCTCTGTATCTTGATTATTTGTAATCTTAGTTGTTTCCAACTATGGTTTGAGGGCTGGATTTGGATTTTGATTGTTTCAGTTCCTGGTCTTTGCATACTTTTTACTATTTTTAATTTTATTTAGGAGCCCCGATAGCTTAGTAGGTTATGCGCTGGTCTACTGATCTAGCGGTCCCTGGTTCAATCCTTGCTTGAGGCGAGAGTCTTTTCAATCGTAAAAAGAGTTCCATTGCACACAGCCTTTTATTATCACCCTCCCATTGTTCTGATTTGACTGAAATACTGTTGAAAAGTTCAAAAAGACGTCAGATCGCATGTCAAACATTCAACTATTTAATTTTATTCATTCGATGTATCAAGACAGTATTTGTGGTCAAATATTCATTATAAAGTCCCCACAATAGCTACTTGTGATCTGTCATCAGACGTCTGCTGCAACACTCGACCTGATAAAAGAGGTATGATAGCAAAATTTTGTAAGATGTCATTTTAGAACACGTTTGTGCGAATGATATCACGCAGTGCTTTCGGAAGCTACTCGTATGTATGAAGACGATTAATACATACAATTACTGACGTTAGCCGAGATAAAAACGTTTGATTTGTTATATGATGTCACCGACTTATCATCACACAGACGCGATGTCAGCAAGTTCGGACAAAACTGCGTTTGATTTTTATTTGTTTAACCTTTTTAATGCCTTATCTTCTAATGATGCGTGATGGATAGAAAATAATGTTAATGTCTTCTGATATCAGGTTTATCAGGCTCGACGAGAAACGTCGTAGAATCGACGAGAAACGTCGTAGAATGACGAGGCTTGCCGAGCCGGATTACCTTCATATCAGAAGACACAAACATAGCATGCGAAGACACAAACATAGCATGCCCCATGTACTGAAATATAAATAAAACTATCAGTTTAAACAGTATTTTATTTAACATATAAACATACACAATCAATTCATACATGGATAAAACTATTGAGCAGGATCACGGGAAAAGCTGCCTGTTTCAACGTTAGGCTAAACGCTCTATATCTTAGGGACGAGTCATTAATTGTCATGTGTGTGTGTGTGGGGGGGGGGGGGGGGTGGGGGGTGCGGGTTTATTTTCATATGGTTCACTAAAATTTTTCCGAACCCCCCAGTGTCACCACAATTATTTTCCAACCCTCCCTCCTCCCCCCCCCCCCCCACAAGATAGGTGACAAAAATTTTATGACCCCTTCATCCCTCATAGCCTACACACACACACACACACACACACACACACACACACACACACACACGATATTACCTATTTTATGTAAGACGGACCTCAATCAAAACCTGTATGAAACACAAAGAACATTTTCTTATTCTTACAAGTTAATCATAATCATGGTCTGCGTTAAACTTTGTCTGTATTTTTTGCCCTTTCTTCCTTCTGCTTATGGCCATCCCGAAATCCGTTGTCGAATGCTTAATAATTATAATTGTTAATACTATTAATTGGGCTTCTGAGGGGCGGGGACCAGAGGGCACAGCCCCCAGAAGCCGCAGTAGTTTGCTGATGAAAAGGCACCTGGACAGCTTATATCACAAACGCAGACATTTAATTTTAATTATGAACAAAATCATCTACTCGACATAATTTTATAAACACTTTCATACTCTTCTTCTGGCAAATCAATGAAAACTTCTGTTTCTGGATATGAAGCAGCCCAAGTTTTGGGTGTCATTTCCATAAATGTCTTTAATGTCTTGAGTTTGAATGAAGAGTCTGAAATTTTAGGAGTAAAGGTGGGGGGGGGGGGCACAGCCCCCCAGAAGCTGAGACATTTTTAAAAATGAAAAGTGGTGGAAGAATTATGACCTCCCCCCTCCAATATTTCTCATTAAATATATGACCCCCCTGCTCTGAGGCATATATATGTCCGACCCCCAGTACATCATCAAAAAAATTCCGACCCCCCTCTAAATGTACCCGGCCCCCCAACTGATAATAAATGACTCGTCCCTTACATCTTAATCTCGACAAGCAATAAATGCTGTGATCCGACAGCACATGTTTTGTTATCTTTGATGCCATCATATCAGATAAAAATGCCCCTCCTAAACTTACGACACGCTTATAGGGACACATGAAAACGTTGTCACATTAAGAAGATGAATCAGCCTTGGCCTACTCGCCTACTCTCTGTTGTCCCAATCGATAAAATTCTATGCTTGCGGTTTGCAAATGCGGCTTTTATTGGCCACTTTAACCCAATTCAACAATAAGGAAAGCAACTCATTATCGACTGTGGTGCACATTTAGACTGCTTATTAAGATGTATTAGATATATCTTAATGTTATAGTTTCATAGGAGGGGTGGTAAAAATTCCATAGAACGAGGTATGTATTGCAGCAGCAAACCGCGCATTGTACTACACTACTCAAAGTATCTAGAGTAGATATTTTCCTATAGGCTTTAAGTACAACATATACCCAGTTCAACGGCCCATAAAATCGAACACCAGTGGTCAAGAATGTCCCATTCTTTTGCGGCATTTTGAAAAACAAAATCTGGAATGTTAAGGTAACAATAATTCAATAATTTCAATACAAATGATCTCTTGGTCATTTCCGTAGAAAAATGTTTGCAATTTTCAAAATTTTCTTAAATTGAGTCCTATTTTTCTGTTAGTCTATAAAATCTCATAAACTGGAGTTCAAAGTAATTCTTTCAAATGGGTGTCTTTCTAAGTCATTCAGTTTCAAAACCAAAATGGTCTTTTTGATTTTGGTTGATTTATTTTTCACCTGTTCTGAAATAATGCATTTTTACCACAATTCCATTTTTACAAAACTCAGACCATGGTCATTTGCAGGATTAATATTGGATCAAAACTTCAGTCAGTAACCTTGGCCCTCTTTAAGTTTTTCCAACATAATTGGTGATTCGATGTCTTTGTTGATCGAAACCGAATGACCCTCTTAGTTTGAAAGAATTTCACTGGTGTCTATGGAAAAAATATCAGGTGCTCCTTTAAATATTTTGAGCAGTGTATTACCTGTCAATATAGTACCCGTTCACTCAAATGCAGGTAGTCAATCATGCCTCTGTGAAAGTTTCCACGCTGACAATTTTGCCACTGTGGGAAAGGCAGGATTTAATTTATCATTACTGTATACCTCAAAAAGTCTCCGGTGAATTTCTTTCGCATTCGATACTTCTGTTGTAAGGAAGTTTTTTCACTGGCCTAAACTCAATTTTTTGGTTTTATATGATTGTTAGATGGCTATCAATTCGCAAGTTGGGACAAATAAACTTGATATATTTGAACTTGTGGGATGTTGCGTTGTCTACATATGCATAAGAAAATCGTTATGCTTGGCTAAATATCCTTTCCTAAGAAAATTTTGCACTCCCCCCCCCCCCCACAATCCCCTCGCACTATATATATGTTTAGCAATTGTACTGACTTTAATCGTTCGAACACATAAACAATTTAATATAAAGGAATCATTCATTCTAACAAAGTGGAGTCTGAAACTACACTCGACATGTCTTTCAGTTATAAAATCTAGCTTTCGCCAACAAACACTGAAGTCTGTCTGCTAAAAATCATAAAATAAAATAAGGGCCATCTGTGGAAAGTTAAGAGAAGTAAGTTTCAAGAAACATTCTTGAGTTTATCAAAAATTCGTTTTTTGACCATTTTTTATACAATTTACATTTGCAATTGTCTGAGATCCGTCCAAATAAACGCAAATGGACACAGTAAATATTTGATTCTTGTAAGTGAACGTGTAAATGGAAAAGAAAGGGTGAAAATTCGAAAATATTTTTTAGGAAATTGGATGCACTCGTTGTCTCACAGTACAATTCATTTTAAAAGAATAGTTTAATAATTTTTAAACACGATCCGTCATAATTTGTTCTAAAACTCATTGTCCGATTCGGTACAGTTGTAATGATTATATATTATACAGTTGGTAGACAAAAGTTAAACAATTAAAAGTTTACTTGTCGCTTTGTTATAAACAGAAAAATAGAAATATATACCTTGCACACATGTATCAACTCAAAGCTTTTTTATCTTCTATGTTTACGGTTAATCATCCATCTCACACGACTCATTATACACTTACTGCCGTTTACTCTTTTTTCTGTGTCTACAAAATCATAGTTATTCCAAAATCAGAGGTGAGACTGGTATAAATAGAGAGACTCCTGTCACCTGATTTTTATACCCCGTCACAGGTTCGTGGTGGGATATTATGTTTTCCCGCTGTTTCTTCAAAAGAATACGCGTAACTTACTTGGGAGTGTTCATGGGGACTTGTGATGTCTTCTGATATAGTGGACTTTAGTGTGTAGTTCCTTTACACATTGAACTATCTTGATGAAATTTTACAGAAATGATTGAAATTGTCGGCTTGTTGCTACATGCAGAATTGTGTGAACTAGAGTTATCTGCCTTTGCCTGCACAAAACTTAACAAAATCTCTATAAACTCAGAGCTGAGAGTGATGTGTCTGGCATTAAAGTAATATAAGCTTCCTGTCATGATCAAATTTTCTCTCTAAGGGTTATCTGCCTATACCCTAGGCTTAACACATATATCAAACCACGAAACATGCAACAGTATCTGCTTCTGCTCCGGGGTGACATACATGTATCAAATTCAAATCATGAAAAAAAAATCTAAATAATATCAAATTTCAAAGGTATTTCCAGAGACTCGTAAAAATGATCAAAGTAATATAAATTAATGTAGGACAGAATTGAAAGAGATTTCTATGAAGCTTACATGTACACAAATGGTCAGAGCAGTGAAATTAAAATCTTAAAAAGTTCCTTCTAGAGCAGAGAATACAAACAGAAGTAGGAACATGGGCCAGACTACGTAGTTTCGGTTAATAAAGCCTCGTCAGTGACCCTAACAATATCTGTTGACGAAACCAGAAAAAATCATACTGTACTTTTTTAATTTTAATTGAGCAGTCGATTCAAAGACTGATTAGTTTCAAAAGGATCCAAATAATATAAAAGACGATGATCTAGAATAATAGTCAACATCGATCTCAAATTTTAGATTTCTCAGAATCTATCCTTTGATCTCAAAGGATGTAAATAAAATATAATCTGCAGTATGGATGATGAACGGGGAGACTTTTTACGGCCGCCACACGGCACAACATCAGCTGCAGTGAGGTAAAGCTCCAGTGAAAGCTTCTTATCAAAATTTGATCTGAATGAGTCTATCCTCCACATTTGCTGAGCTATTTTCTCACATAAAATCACCTGAGTCATCTTTAAAGAAAAGGCAAAGGAAAGCGAGTCGTTTACACTTGAGCTGATAATGCAGTCATTTGCGATGCTTTTGTTCGGGTATTGGCATGTCGACACCAAACGTCACAGTTCTTGTTGCTATTATTATTGCTACTATTAATATTATTTCAACTCTAGGTCACGCTGTAAAATAAAGGCAATGCAGTTACAAAATGTAATTATATGCTTAATACTACGTTTGAGCCCCGGTAGTTTAGTAAGTTAAGAGCTGACATGCTAAACAAACGGTCCTTATTCGAATGCAGCTGAAATCGGAATTCATAAATGTGGATCCATTGCACGCAGTCTTTCAATGTCATCCACAATCAATTTGATACAACTGCATTACTGTTGAACGGGTCATAAACTCACAATATATTTCTAGATGATTTACTCATACTATAGTGGAACCTACTTTTGACGTCAAAGGTAACACTTATTATGAAACTACCAACATTTTAAGTAAAAAAATAAGTTCTGATTTTAGCGTATCACCGACAGAACAAATTATAACTGGCCATCTTTTCCTAACAATTAATCTTGTTGGAAAGGTCGACTTGAAAGATAGGTTTGGTAAAATGAGTTATTTAGTACGTTTACAAATTATTGCCAATCCTCAGTTCTGTGACTAAATTTGTCTTCATGACTATAGGTCCTCAAGCATCATTTATCATTTGACTCGGGTCATAAGAAAAGGTGACGTAACATCAAAAAATTTCAGAGCTTCGGCAAAGTCTATTCAAAGCAGGCCGTGTTTACATTATATTTTACAGCTTTAACTTCATGAAAATCCATATTTTGCAAAGAAACACTCCGATGAATCTCTTCAGACGCACTTTCTAATTTTACATGTATGTGGTATTCCTGTTCTCAGATACTCTAAGATACGTTTTCTTACGACGTGGCTCATGTTAATGGAGATGCACCTAACATTATAAAATGCACAGAACTGAATACTCTTTGGCATTATACGTTTAATCCTGTTTGCAACACATGGTTTTCGGCACACACTGCATCCTGTGATACAACGGATTAGGGCGTAAACACCTAACACAGCCTAAAAACGTTATATTTAAGACTACCAAGTTTTAATTGAATCTGTACTAGAATGTTTGGACTTAAGAATACTTCTATATTTGTCCTAGTCATCCTTTGTCTAGCCCTGATTGCTCAAGCTCAATGGGATTGTAAGTATATGATCTTTTAGTACAATGTTCGTTTCTTTATTAATACAAACGTATTCATACCAGATATTGTGCGATAGACGAGCGTTTCAGTGTCGTTAAACCCCAAAAGTTTGAGAGAAAAGAGATGATGGGCAGGTCTCGGCAGGCAACATGCATCCCTCTCCGATCCACACTTACTGTTGCAATCCGCGGGAAACATTAGCTGCAGACATCAGGTAAGAGACGCCTACGTATTAATCGCGAGCGCAGATGCCGACCCCCTCCCCCCCCCCCCCCCCCCCACATTTTAATGACTTTCGGATTTCTGGAGTACATTAGCTGCAGAAATCAGGTAAGACACGCCTTCGTAATAATTCGCGGGCGCAGACGCCCGCCCGCCCGGCCCCCCCCCTCCCCTATTTAAATGACTTTCGGATTTTTGGAGTAGTTTTCCGTAACTTGCATAGTTTCCATTTTTTGATATCTATATTGTTGTTTTTCGCGATGTTATTATTGGTTATTTTGGAAACGGTTTAAATTAATGCTCTTAATGGAAACATGATTAAGTTTAGAAGATGAAACAGTCGTGGCCTTTGCCTGTTCTCTGTTGTCCAGCTGATTTTTTACGCTTGTGTTTGCAAATGTGGTATTTATTTGTTACTTAAACCCAATTCAACACTAATGTAACTAATGCATTATCGGCTGTAATGCACACTTATTCTGCATATTAAAGGTAGGTTCCTGTACTTTGGAATGCATCATAATCTTGATGAACTTCCATCCAAGTTGTTGGAAAGCACTTATAAAAGGAAATTAATAAGTTTCACTAAAAAGTGTACATCAAAAAAATATTAGAACAGTTGTTTTGCAAGGGTTTTCCTAACTCTGCTTCGCACACCAGTTAGCGCTATTTTTAGTTTGCGCCAAAAATAGATAACGCAGCTGATGTCATGTTGCATTGCATTTTGGAATAGTTTTAACCCATCTGCCCTGCCAGGACCTCTAGGAGAGCTCACGTCAAGGGAAAATTGACCTTTGGAGAATGGCATCAGAAATCGCGCACTTATAGACATAGTAAACAAAGTTATTTTTAGAACTGGAATTCCAACGAAAGAAAATAAAGCAAAAGGGAAAACGACTATTTTCTTCAACATCTGACGAGTTTTTCAGTAGCAACAAATTCAGAAAAATAAGAAAATTCAATACTGCTCAGGAAAAGACGAAATAATTTTGTGGACATAATTGACATCGCTAGCCCAGGAACCTACCTTTAAAGACATATTAGATAGATAATGAAAACATCATCGTTTCATGCGAGAGGCGGCAATGATCCGAAAGTATGTAGTTGCCCTTTATCTGAACCTTGTTGTAATGACATTCTTGTGGATGTCTTCATTTGTATGTCGATCATTATTTCGAAAATTCTGAGTATTGGGACTCGTGCAACTCTATGTAAACAATGCAGACCCAAATAAGAATGCTTCTTAACGGGTATTCTCGTCAAAGTCTATACTATTTGTTATTCTATTTGCATTTTCAATCCAGACGTATCCCTTTTATCTAAATGACGATTTGTTTCTGCTTTTTTCTTTCATGGGGGAGGGGGGTCCCATTTTCAGAACTTTTAACGGTAAAATATTTTGGGATAATGATAAGACTTGGATAAAAATGTACAGTAAGTAAAGTTAGCAAAGCAAAGAAAAATAGATACAGCAGGTGTCCCAATTAACTGTTAACATTTCAAACATATTCCCACTGGGCACACAATATTGAAACAACTTTTAGTCAAGGTTGATTCAATCTTGAGTCATGATTATGCGCCTGCCTAACAGGTGGGCAAGCCAACAGCAAAAACAAGTTTTCTATAAAAAATAATATTATTAACAATAATAATAATAAGTAGAATGTTATAAAAGAAGACACTTTAAAACACTGCGGAAAAAAAATACTTTCTTCGACTAAGGTTTTAAAGAAACATGAAAAGACATGTTTAGTTTGACCTCCTGTGGAACAAGGCTATGAGAAGTAGAACAATACCACCACCAACAGCTCTGTTTTGCCACAATCAAGCAAGAAAAGTAGTGGTAAAAAGCAGAAGTGCTCCCAGTTTCACTGTACTAATACTGTGTAGTGTAGTTGCATTGCCTGGACTTTTCGTATATTTTGATATATATATTCACACTGTAGCTTTTGTGGCCCTATAATATCAATACCTTTTCTGGGACCATGCAATATCATAAATAAAATCACAATTTGACGGGTCTATTAAAACCGCAGGCACCTAAAGGGATATCGTTCGAGAAAGACACAACATCCACGGGCGTCATGATGATAAATGTTCGTTACAGCAAGAGCAATCGAAGGGATCAAATGCCAAATTCTTGTAAGATTCGTGTCGCAATGACATGTTTAAATGAGCCGCGACGTGACAAAACCAACAATGTGGTCGTGCGTCCAGCGCAGACTCAGATCAGCCTGGGCATCCGCCCAGTCTGATCAGAGTCTTCACTTTCCGCATGAAGGTAGCTTATTCCCTCAGCTACCCTTTAAGCGCTTAGCAAAAAGTCTGATCAGACTGGGTGAATGCCCAGGCTGATCTGAGTCTGCGCTGGGCGGACGACCACATTGTTGGTTTTCTCGTGTCGCGGCTCAAATAAGTTTTAGAACATGCCTGATAATTTAACCATAAATAGGTCAAAGAGGTTACTTTGAGACACTACCACACTACTGAACACAATTAAAGTCACTTGTCACAAGTTCAACACTAGCACACTGACTACATGTATTAGTGGATTGATGATGCTCTCGAGGACAAATAACAGACCATAAAAATTTAAATGAAAAGTACATAAGTACGCATCCCATTTATGTTAAGACTTATTAAAGCGCAAACATAGACAGTATAATCTTGCCTACTGTATACCTACCATATTCTAGTATAACCTAGAATATGGTAGGTATACAGTAGGCAAGATTAGCTGCCGGTGTTTTTGTTTCTTGGCATGTACAACCACTTCGTTGGGCAGGTCGTCTTACCAAGGGGTCCAATACTCATCGCTACATTTTACACATTTGAGCTACGTCATACACCGATTTGTAAGATGACACCATAGCGTTTTTTTTTTTGTTTTGTTGTTTTTTTTTGTTTTGTTTTGTTTTTTAAATTGAATACATTTTGTTCTCTTTGTGTATTCTCAGATGACGATGACAGAGACGATGGAGACGATAGTTGGGGATTTATACGTCGATTCAGTAGAGGATACGGTAGGAGAAGATTTAGCGGGGGGAGATCATACGGTCGTCGTTCATATGGCGGGTATCGTCGATCTTCTTATGGTAGAGTCTACGGCTTCGGTGGAGGCGACGACTGGGATGATTAGTGCATGTACTTTAAAAATATTTTCTTCTGTCTGCGTGTTTCCGATGGACTATCCAGTCTAAGATGCATCGATACATCTCAATGTTTCTTCACCATCTTAGCAAATGGCAACAACTTTCGTACATTCATACATACTTCCCCTGAAAATATACTAGGGTCGAGTCGGGTAGCTTCGGACAGCGGGTAAATTCGGACATATCATTGCAAACCGTGAAAATCAAGAGGAGACGGCTGTCAGGATTTTCACTGTTTGCCCACTTAATTTTGTTTTAATTCCAAACATCTGACATATAAAGGAAACATTATCATTGTCCAAATTTACTTGTTGTCCGAATCTACCTGACTTGACCCTAATAGCTTTTCCTAATGTTGAAATCTCTTAACGGGAATAATTTCTTTCATAAGGAGCAAATACTTTCCTGTAAGATTTGGCCTTCAGTGAGAAGTGGGGCACACCTGAAAATGGCAGACTTGCTTCTGCTGAAAGTATATCTATTAAGTCTAACAAAATTTAAGGAAGGGTTGTATGCTTTTTCAAAAGGAGCCAATTTATGAATTATAGACTGGACTTTTCTTTATCATCTACACACATCTTGTCAGTGCCAATCATGATAAAATCATGACAGTCTAATGTTAAGACCCACTGCCAATTGTATTACCAGATTTGGCATGAGCATCTATAGAATTGCTTTTAAAACGGGCTGTTATTGACTGTACTTTGTCTGCAATCGATCGCATCAGTTAAAATTCCAACGTATAGGGTGCTTGTACTTTAGGATAATACTGTTTTGAAAAGGTGGCGACTTAATTTACTTCGCTAACGTATACTGATTTGAAAGTACAGTAATGGCTGCCATTTAAAGGAAAACCTTGAATTTGTATCGACATGGATAATTATCTGACCTGGCCACAAGGTTATGAAACTTATTTCATGCTCAACTCAGCTGAGCAAGAAATTTTATCCGCTTATAAATAGCAAATTACTGATAAGTACAGTTGTTTTCATGCTCAGTTTTGCTGAAATTTTCTCTGCTTATGAATATGAAAATGCCAACAGTAGTTGGCATTTTCATATTTATCAGCAGAGAAAATTTCATGCTCAGTTGAGTTGAGCACGAAAAAAGTTTTATAACCTCGGGCCCAGGATATGCGAAGGATTGATGACTTTGTAAACAGCGTAAATATAAGAATATTGCATGGTTGTTATTTTAAGTATTGAGACATGTGCAGCAGGTTGCCATTTTACAGGTTTTAAGTGTAACGCATTTCCTTATTAGTGGCAATAAGTTAAGTCTGAATTACAAAATTCAGAAACTTGTTTTCTGTACCGTCGATAATACTACACAACGTAAAATGAGACAAGCATAAAAGTTAATTTAGATTTTTTGTTACAGGGAAACGTACTTATAATGTGAATTAGATAAATATCGATAGAATTGCATTTCGTTACTGATCCTTGGACGCATTTAGAAACAGCGGATTGATGCTAAAAGGATACCAGTTGCTTCACATGTTTTCATACTAAGTACTACAAATAAATATTCAGTTCCTTAGTTGTTGTTCATCACTAACTTAGCAAACTTTTTTTATACTCTATCTGCGACCACTTTTTCTAGCATCGTTCGTTTAAGTTTTTTAGTATCCATTAGATTAAGTGTGCTTATATTTCATGCTGAATAAATGAGCAGAGCATTTGCATTGAAAAGCCTCCCCATAATTTGACAGTATTTTGTGGTACAGTACGATTGAAAATTTGACGCCTCATTAACTATCGATGTTGTTAGTTTTGAACGACCGGTCTCTGAAATCGTTAAGCAATTATAGTAATCGTTAAATTGGAATGCGATGCTTTCATTATCCTACAGTGACGAAATCTTTTGGAGAAATAAAACAATGCAGACTGTAATCATACTGCTCCCGCTGCAGTCTTACCAACTGTTTACTGAGTCCTGTCTTTGTAAATATTCAGGATGATGATAGCATGACCATAACCGTGTGTCAGCTATATACACCTCTTGCCAGCCTCCCGCAGACCCATTACGTGATGTGGCTCTAACAATTAATAATTTGCTGCGTTTGTTGCTTAGCCGTTTATCAGCTTTTTAAAAGTATTCACAGACCTTCTTTATACTGACTGTATCTACAATCGAAAACACACAGTTTGGTTTTGCGACTAGTGTTCCTTCTGTCTTCTTTCAATGCCTGATGAGTTGTTCTGTGATAAAATGGCCTTTCCTGGAAACCTTCGACAAAATTTTACTGAAGTTTAGTTCGAGTATTGTATGTTTCGTTTATGATTTTAACGAAGGATAATTTTTCGTTGAAGATCGTAAAAAATCTAAATATTTCTTCACTTTAAAGCTGATTCTTGAAAGATGAAAAACATTTAAGGACAAAAACGGACTCTCGATTTTATGACTCGTCATGTAACAGCAATTGGAAAGGCTGTGCATAACAGCGGCTAAATCGGTTCACGATTTTCAAAGTTGCCAGTGTGGTCTGTATGACATCAAAGGAAAGCGAAATGAAATCAGCAGCGACACGAGAAAACCAACAAAGTGGTTGTGCGCCCAGCGCAGGCTCAGATCAGCCTGGGCATCCGCCAAGTCTGATCAGACTGTTTGCAGAGCGTTTAATGGGTAGCTAAGGGTCAAAGCTACCTACATGCGGACAGCGAAGACTCCGATACGACTGGGCGATTGCCCAGGCTGATCTGAGTTTGCGCTGGGTGCACAACCACTTTGCTGGTTTCCTCGTGTCGCGGATCAAATCTGCTTTCTGATGAGGACGACCCAAAAAGCTGCAACTTGCCACTTGACAACAGCTACATCGGAGTTAAATTAAATATCAAAATTAAGTTACCTTCGGAAACAGAGATACACGAATAAAATTGGATTATCAATGTTATTGGGATAACATTCAGTGCCATATAAAACTCCATTACTTAGACCCTAAAAGACCTGTTACACTTATAACACTATGAATTGGTTTCTAAATTCAACGTCGGATCCAAAGCGTTTTGCAGCAGGGCCTATCGGAACTAGAATTGTATGATGACTTAGTCAATAAATTCAAAAAAAAAAAAAAAAATAAGTAGGGCTGATTTTTCTGATCAGTTCAGAAAAATTATCAGACGTTATAAAGGAATTGGATATAACAAAAATGTAATGCTGCATTCTGCATGTTTAGTGGTTGACTCAATCGTGGTCAATAATCTTCATTCTCTCTTAAATTGCACACCGGTTGTTCGAGCATCAGACTCCGACATAAGATATTTAGGTCATTTGGTTGGAGTTGGAGTCTGTTGCTTGGTTATTGGGGTTCAACGGATGGTTTTCCTTTGCTCCGGTATTTCAGTGGTGTGGTCAAACACCCCAGGGATATTTAGTTTTCGCAATTAGTTGCTTCTGTCGAGTCCTTATCTTTAATCATCATAGGGCTTATCCGTGATTTGTGTGTTTCCTGTAATGATTCGTTGTTGGGCTAGGAAACCTTCATGAGGATCAAACAGCTTCGAACCGCCACAGAAGCGGAAGTAGAGGGTTTGGATCAAGTAAAACTAGTTTAAGGCCCCCATCCCCGCCTCAGTGAATTTTCACTGGCCATTCCAAGGCGGATCTCCTGTTGTGTTTCCGTAATGTTACTTGCTGTTATGTACGCTTGTTTATGGTCTCTAACAGTGTAGTCGAAACAGTTTGTCTTCTTCAAATAGAAAATAACTAAAAATAGATACTGCTGCTGTTTTTAATTCGGGTAGCTAAATAAACATCTGTCTGGGAAAGAGCTGCTCATTCGGTTTCTCGTATGTGTCTTTCGTGTTTTGTGTCCCTTTTGGTTCTGAGGGCGGGATGTGGATTTGATTGTATTAATCCCTGATCATTGCCTATCTTTTTACTTTTCTTAGCTTCTTTATAGTCGGGTGATCAAGGTTCAGGTGATGGATTCGTGTTTCATACTTCCTATGTCGGTGCTTTTACAGGTATTTCCTTTTTTTTTTATTTTTGTCTTGTTTTGATCAATAAAACCGTTTATGGTTTATATGTTTCCGCCGATGATTCACTTAATAATATGAGCTTGGAAACCCTCACGTATACAATACAGCTAATTATTTGATAGCCCCTGACAGAGCACTGGATGAGGGTGACCTGTCAAAAACCTTTCGAGCTATTCGATACTCTCGCTTTACCTTCCCAACGGTTGTTTTTGTTTTGATTTAGCATTTTTGTCGGGCATTTACGTAAGTCGTTGTCATTATGACAGCAATGAGGAGGTTAGCGCGATGGCAAAGCAATTCAGTTAGTTTCTTCATGTGTTTTCTTTCATTTAGAGCTGTTTTAATTCTTTTCCCATTTTGTGTTGTAGTTTGGGTGTGGAATTTGATTGTATCAGTTCCTGTGTATTTGCATACCTGCTTTTACTTAAAATAGTTCGGAATTTGGAGTTGTTTGTTAATAAACAGAATGATGCAGATGGCCAACTTCAGGCCAAGAATTTATAACATATTTCTAGGTTTCAATTTTCATTAGCCTATGTATCAATATTGTATGTGCTGCCACCTAAAATCATAATGTTTTCAGATAACTAACTCTGGGTGTGTTTTGCGGAAATAAACAGCAAACTCTGCGGGCACACAAAGTTGTAACAACACTGTATCTACGTTGATATTTTTCAACGTCACGACATTAATTAAGCGTTGATTCATTGTTGTTTCAGACTTGAGTGCCACAAAAGACAGATGACTTGCAATTTTACGTCCTTTTCAGCAGTATTTGTGTCATAACATGACGACTGGGCAGTGATAATGAAAATTGTGTGCTTAGGAACTCCGTCCACAGCTGAAAACATTTCCGCCCGCAGCCCGAGCAAAGAAAAACTGCAAACATGATGTGTTCAAACGGAGCAAATTATTTCTCAAAACAAAATGTTACCAAGAACCTTTTTCAGGGATGAATGACTTGCGATTCTACGCCCATTTCAACTATATTTCAATCACATCAGGACGATGGGAGGGCGATAATGAAAGAGTGTGTGCAATGGAACCCCGGTTACGGTTAGAAAGATTTCCGCCTGCGAATTTTGAACCTGGGGACCGCTAGGTCAGTAGGCCAGCGCTTAAACCACTGAGCTAGCGGGGCTTCTCAAACAGACAGTGGCTATAAATTATTTGAACAGCGTTCACACGGACATTGATTTTTCGTCAAAGTTACCTGCACAAATAAATTTATATGTGTGAACGGCCAGCAATACCACATATTCTTTGTTAAGTATACATACATGTACCACAAGCTCTTTGTACAAAATCACACTGATTTGACAATGAGCAATGTTTTCTGTTTTTGTCTCCATTGAGAATTGCTTTGTAACATGTTCTGTCAAAGATTCTGTTTAGACTGACAAATTTTGCAAACAGACTTTACCATATAAAATTGGCAAGGAAAATGAAGCACATATTTGTATCCACACGAGCAAACTTTTCTGAAACAAACTCTTTTACTAAAAAAAAATGCTCGTGTGAATGAAACTTAATGTCCTGTGACGAAGATAATAAATGGATTATATTACTTCGTTTATTATCCCTAAATAAACATGTGTTCCAGGTTAATGCGATTGTGAAATACGTAAAGACATTTAACTGTTTAAATGGCAAGTTGTCAGTTAGGACAAATATGCGCCAATACTAAACGATAGAATTTATGATAACAATACTTGATAGATTACAGGAAATTTAACAATTATTAATCTTTTTTTTTTACCAAAACAAAAACAAATATACATATGGAAATAATTCTAAATGTGTTTGCATTCTGTCATCGACTGACTGTATTATAACTAAATAAGTATTATCTTGATTAAGGTTAAACAAGCCAAATACGTGTAAAAATGCAATGATAGGCTACTGATGCAATCAAACTTCATAGCCCAACGGCGACACCAAACGGGAAACAGTTACCAAGAAACAGAAATAATCAGGGTCGTTGCTAGGGACATTTACAAGATCAGCACAATCATGTTTTATACTCATTGAGAGGAAAACTATATTTTTTACACCTAAAATAGTTCATATCGCATACAGTTGCTTTTGAAAGTTTGTTTGATTTACAACATTTTAAACTTTAGATGCACAGGTGCATTTTGAAATTTTGTCAGTTTGACAAAATTTCAATACGCACATGCGTAATTGCGTATAGACAGCTACGCCCAGCAGTAGTAGTGGAATATGAGCGCAAAAAGACCCAACTAAATCATTTTGAACACTCATGAAGTAAAGCCGTCAGCTAGCTTAGACCCTTAGCTATCCTTTGAAGCGCACAGTAAAGAGTCTAAACAGACTGGGCGAATGCCCAGGCTGATCTGAATCTTTGCTGGGTGCCTATGCCACTTCGTAAGTTTTCCCATTTCACAGCTCAGTCTATTTCTTGCTTATGTCTTTGTCAACGCTAGCAGTTACTGCCCATCCTTCGTACAGATAAAACCACGACAAAATGTAATCTGATTACTTGTAACTTGTTGCACTCACTATAAGCATGTTCCATAACTTTAATAAAGTGTGCTGAAACTCAAGAAATTCAAGGAAATGATGGTTTCTTATTGACAACACATACCTAGAATTGCTGTCTGTTAACATCAATCATTATAGAAAATAATAATATTATTAAAATAATGTTTAGCAAACAATCATTTGAAAATCTAATGTAAGCAGTGACACTCAAGTAAGAAAACAAACATTTCAATCAGAACAGTTGTCAAATATCAACCCATCGGGCACACACCGTTCAATCAAAATTGATTCCACGTTGATTCTATCTTGTTCTAACATCGTGTGCCTTCTAGGATAATCTTTGGTTTAAACGATATTTTATTAACTTAAATGTATAAATTACATATACAAAACTACCATTTCAAAAGTAACAGGATTTGACAGTAAGCAAAATGCTTATATATAAAGTATTTTTTTATTTTGGTTTAAACGAGATTTTATTAACAGTTACTATAACTCTTAAACTCGTTTCAATTTCATTTTATATTTAGGCTGAGAGATTACTTGGTTGGTCGGTTGTCTTGGGTTTAACGGCCTTTTGAGACGGTATTTCAGTCTATATCGGACCGTCTCCCAGAGAGAGGGAGAAAGAAAAGAGAAATGATAGACGAGAGGAAAAAAGTCAAGAAAACCCCTATCCTTACCTACTGCAAGCACAATAGGCTTTTGCCCAACAATGCTCCATTTCAGTAGGACGCCCCGGCACTGAAAGTTACACGCAGCACCATCGCACCACCCCACCACTCCAGGCTGAGAGAAAAACAGATTCTGGAAGAAATCAGCGATTTACATTAAAGATACTTTATGCATTATGTTTGTACTGCAATCGCAACTCACGCAATGATTTTAGTTACAATGTAAGTGTATCTATACCAAAAGTGCGACAGACGCGTTATTCTGTATTATACTCCTTCAATGTCGCTACACCCCAAAAGTTTAAATGACAAAAAGGTATGCGCATGTTTCGGCAGGCAACGAGAATCCCTTTCCTAGTCACACTTACTGACGCAATCCGCGTGACACTTTAGCTGAAGACATTAGGTAAGAGACACCTACATATTAACTCGCGAGCGCAGGCGTAATGTGTAAGAATGACCTAAAATGAGTTTCCAGGCATGGGAATCGGCCACGTTTTGCCAGAATACTAATTACTTTTGTGTGTTGAAACTGCTATTATTGCGGTGTTGACAGTAGGGAAGGTATGTGTTGTCGCACGGTCTGTGCCATTTTGCATTTTCATAAAACTTAAAAAAGAACCTATTGAGATGAGCCAACAGAAATACCTTTAAATTGCGTACAGCATGTTTGCTTACCGTGAAATTAATTCTAGCAACGTAGTGCTGGCACCGGCGCTTAAATTTTATTGCATTTAATATGCGAAATATGTCATTTCTAGTAAAAATATCATCATAGTGAAAAATGTTCTGTCAGTCCACATGTGTCATATATCGATTAACTTGCTCTGCTGCCAAAGACAGTGATTCCCATTTCCGTATCATACAGGCCGCGTCAACCGAAAATATGTTGCTATTTTAGAACCACATATGCCATCACCACTCGCAAACCTCTCTCTCTGTATCTGATGGATTATGTCACGTCTTGAAAAGATTCTGAACCGTACATGTAGTCAATTTTTTCACTAATCGCGAGCAGGAAACTTAGCATAGTTATATTTACATGATGTGTCGAAACTGTCCCATTTTTATGCTGGTTCATTTGTCAACTCATGCATATTGACAGATTAAACGCTTTCAAAATCACAGAGACTTCCACTAAATTATTAATGAGCTAATAAAATCGTGTTCTCTTTCGACCCTTATTGGCAGTTGTCAATTAAATTGTCTATTATATACATTTTGCTCTACAAGACCCCATTCTAATACATCAAACTGCCGCCGTTGTCTTTGTATATTTGCATACTGGATTGTTCAGCATAAAATACATGATACATAGACATTGACACGTGAACTAGTGCACCGTAGACAGGCATACACTGCAATATGATGTCTGAATAGTCAGTAGTCTTACAATACTTCTGTTTAAGCTGAAATACGTTTTAATCAAATCTTATGGGCCTTTGTTACTACATTTTTGTAAATGTCTGTACAATGCTGGCACCTGGCATATCTTTGCCAGCTTTTCTTAACTGTGCAACGAAAAGAAAAAAGAAAAACATTGTAAAATGGAGCTTCCTCTGGCTTGATATATTACTATACCTGCACTTTTCGACTTAGGCGCTGGTATATTGCAGTCTGCTCCATCAGTATGTCATGCAGTCCGTCAGTCATTTACTCCGTCCGTGAATCACAACAGCCACATTTAAACGATGGGAAAGCGACACATAATTGATAACTGGTGATTAGTAACATTGGGTACCTAGTGTAGATACGCTAAAATATTTCGCGGTTAGGACTCAACTCCCGTTGGACTCTTTGAGCTAGGATCCCCAAAATCAGAGAAAAATTGTGAATGAAACTGTCAGAGAGCCTTTAGTATGTAAGACACATCCAATGTGATATGAGGGTTGCCAAAATTTGTCTTTTGGTCCCAGGGCAGGAATGGGGAGGTTCATTTATTGGCGAATGTTGTATTGTATGAACACGAACGTACGCAAGTTGTCACTCTGGAATTAGACGGCATATCTGGTGCGATACTGCCATAGCCATGCAAGAAGGACTTTATGCCCGAACTATCATATGTCATCCTACCGCCCCGTATTGCAAGATAACTTCCTAACTCCATATTTGCCAGTGTTGGTATGATCGTAGTTAAGCTTATAAGACATACTGTAACAACACGAAGCACACCGTCTACTTAACTATTTGTTATATCATGCGCGTATTTATTAATCGGGGAATGGTAAAAAGTAAGCCGTATCGCATTTATAATACCGTACGATGCAACGTTACCCATATGTAAATGAGCCTTTCTAGAACATCTACTTGTAATGCATCCAATAAGAATTTCCTGTTGTAAAATGACTTAAACGTACATGCATAAATGTTACTTTGAAAGTTTTATTACCCAATATACATTTGTTAACTGCGATTGACAAAATAAGTTAATAAATGTAGGCCTTTTAGTCCACGTGAATTTAAAATGATATTTGCATATTTGATATTTTCGAGGGCCTATATGGGAGTCTCTGGTTGATATGGGCTTTAACACAAAGCTGTCATCATCTCTGTGTAACATAATATGTTAAAAAGAAATGTGCTTGATAAGTTGCTTCACCAACGAACGTTGTATGATCACATTATCTGGCAGGACTAGTGAAACCCCATTAAAACATTTTTCACGGAAGCCAAACATACGTCGCGCTATACGCTCCGCTCCCTAGATGGAGTATAGAAATCAATTTCATAGACAGATACTTACAGTGTACATCTTTTGGCATTTCGAGACGATGCTAACACCTCTGCATAATGCTATATCGACATAAGAGTGTAGAAGAACCCCTAACGACCGAAGTTCAATTTCAACGAAGAAATTGCAGATGGCAGTCTGAGACTCTGCTGAACTAGCTGACGTACAGAAAATGTTTTACCATAAATCGACATGACCTAGATGAATAAGCAATATGAATGTAGAGCCTAATTCAATTATATTACATTTTTATGAACATAAAAAGACAATAAAAGGTCACTGCATTACATCTGAGGACATTGAATATGTATTAAAGTATTTAGTTGGTGAACGCTTTTATCTTACAACCGCTATCTTTACTATCTGTAATTTTCCTTGTCAGCTCTATACCGAGGGTCACGTATGAGGTTTTGAGGTGAATGGATACTCTTACATGGGAAGCAACTCAATCATTTTCTTCTGTTATTTTTTTGAATGCCTCATTTTTAAGTTAGGAACATCTCTTAAAGGAAACGGTTTGTTCCTCTAGAAGCATATTCTGTCTTTTAAGAGTAGACCATTTTTTAAGAGGTTTGCTGTTAAAAGAAGCAAACAGGTCGTCCCAAATCTTGTCACTTGGTAAAACGGGCATTTAAACTGAAAGTATACCCACCTTGATAGCCGAATCAAGCCCGTATGATATAGCAGGAGTCGCGCTTTGCGCTCCTTTCAGACAGTACTGTGCCGCGACATGACAACACCAACAAAGTGGCGTGTGCGACCAGCGGAAACTAAAATCAGCCGGGGATACCGCTCATTCTCTTCAGATTTTACGCTGTCGGCATGAAGACTCTTATCAGGCTGAGCGGATGCCCAGATTGATCTGAATCTTTGCTGGGCGAATATGCCACTTTTTTTATTTTTGGTATCGCGACTCATTTATACTCTACTATATAGGGTACTCGGTGTGTTTACAGCTATTTTGTGGTCCTGTTATGTCATTACCTATCACAAGCGGGTAATTTTCCTTTGATGAAGGACCAGATTCACTGGATTGTTACATGCCTGGATTATGATACCCAACAACAAGAAAATTTGTCTTTATGTAACTATCTATTTGGAAGCAGGAGTCCTCGTGAGTGGAGAGACGTGAACACCTGACTTTACCTGACAGCAACTAAAAGAGGGTTCTGAATGTGTTGTCTGCTCTTGAATGAACTCTTTTATGATTTTAATTTTCATCAGTATCAGTTGGAAAGATAGTATTGCTTCTCCGAGGATAACTAACTGATATTTTCAGATATATATCGGAACCTTTTTTCATAACATGAGTATACTCCCTTGATTATTCTGAATCTGTTAACTTATTCAATAATGAACATGCACAGGAACTGGTTGAATTCCATTCATTTTTAACAGATATGCTACGCTCCTTCCATTACAACTGAAGGATTGAAGATGCGTCATATATGAAACGAATATTTGCATTTTGAAACCAGTAAAAGTAAAACTGGAATCGTAATTATCGCATCTATATACCATTAAGTCGGTGCAAATTTAAAATGGCCGGTGTACCTGTATATGTATCATAGAGGTGTTCCCATTATCTCGACACTTTTAGCTTTCAAGAAAGACCACTCACCTATAAACAGCTATTTGTAGGCAGATAGTATATTCTTGTTTCTTGCAATCATTTTGTAGAAACAGAAAAGCTAAAATTAGGGACGGAAAAAGCTTTATTTGACTCTGCAAAAATAACCTGGGTTATGAGTCAATTTATTGCTTTTAATTCCAAATAAAATAATGAAATAATGCAATAAGATTCAGTAAAACAGATAAGCTATCTACTTGAAGAGAAAAAAATATAATAATTCAATATCTTAAAGAGTTCCTTCAAGTACAGAAAACATATTCTCAGGAAGGAACATGGGCCATACTCCAAGGTTTTGTCCATTCAAGCCTCGTCAGTGATGCTGATAATATATGGCGACGCAAGAGAGAGAAAAGCATACTGATATATATCTGTTTTAATAAGGAAGCCAATTCAAAGAATGATTTATATTGAAAGGATCCAAATGATGCTAAAGCTTTGATCTAAAATAAGAGACTGCACCAATCAATGAACTCTCAGAATATATTCTCTGATCTCATACGACAATCTGCACAATGGATGATGTACGGGGAGACGTTTGTATGATCTGTATGATGGATAATGCATAAGCACGGGAGACGTTTTACGGCCGCCACACGGCAAAACACTAGCTAAATGTCAAATTTAAATCTTAGATCTTGCTTTCATTTGAGTGGGGTGGGGCCAGGGTGCGGAGACTTCCTAAAGTAACTATGGTAAAGATGCGCTACTTATAGACTAGCCCTCATTCTCATGCCTGGCTATATACATTGTATCAAAGGTTTATAAATGCCATGTCTTTTGTAGATCAATAGTACTAAATAAACAATAAATAATCTACTGAACTATATAGCCCCTCCAACCTCTGTGGTGTTTAGGTTATTATAATTTCACATTAAAATGACAAAACATGTTGCATTCCATCTACTAAAACCTGCAACTTTTTTTTTATTATGCATTTACATATCGTAATCAAGCCAATCGGTGGAATTGCAAAAAAGTGGCACGTAGTGTACACTTGGAGAAGACTCCAATCATCCTGTTTCTCTACAGAGCCTGAGCTGAAACTCCACTTAAATCGCTTTGGATTCCTGCAGTCATAAAAGACCCATGCAAACAGGAAAAGCGCTGATCAGTGTGAACCAATGTGCAGGCTTATCTACGCCTTTTCTGTTCGCACATGCCATTTAGTACATGATAAAAAAGCTCCAATATCTACTGTATGAATTAGTGTACCTGTATACAGAGCCTATTCAAGGGACGTAGCAAAGCATTCAAGGCAACATCTGGGCTGCAATGCACTAAACTTCGTATTTTACGGTTTTCTCATAAGTAGATTTTACGTAGAAGGATACGTATACATGAACGACCGGTTTAACCCATTACGCAATGTAGGCGTTTATTTAACGAGCCTCAACTTTGTCATTTAACTGTATGGACAATGCTATATATTATAACACCTTTTCAAGTCGCATCCATTAATCATTTTTGAATTGATGGCTTGCTTACGTCGTTAATAAACTAAAGCTGACGGTGTAAAAATAATCTCACAGCATAAATATTCAAATTGGCTTGTAGACCTTAGACTCTAAGTTTATATATGAACGCGTCATCACTTTCGACTTCTTTATTACCATATGACTGTACTCTCGAGCATTTGATATCATAAAGATGGTGATTTGTGGAAAATACAAAGATCTGAATGAGACCATGAAAAAAAAACATACATGTACCTAATCGAATTAATAAAATAAAAAAAAGAGAAATGCCGCTTGCTGATGAGAAAAGGTTCGTAAAAGAGGAATCAAAAGGGTAATTTGCTGCACAAAAATCAAAATGAAATAACATCATTTTTTGAAAATGCATAGGTCTGAAAGTACCTCAAGGCAATGAGAGTAATATCCTTTCAATTATTTATTCCATCTCTTTCTCAAATTGTCAGGTTCAAAAGTTGAAGAAAGTAGCTTATTCTCCAATGTTCAATCATGTTTTAGGTTCATGGATATTATTCATGTATATTATTGATAAATGGATCCATTTATTAAATATAGGGTAGGCAGGTATACCTGTATCGTACATCTAGTATAAAACCTGTATTACTGTTATCATACAGGTATGTTAGTGAAATAATAATGTCCCCCCACCAAAGATGAGGGAGGACATATTGTTTTCAGTGCGGTTCCTGGGCGTCGGCGTGACAGTTTCTTGCGTGCGCAATATCTCGTGAAACAATAGATGGAATGTCACCAAACTTGCATGGATACATCATTGGGACCAGTTTACGAGCTGATTAGATTTTGGTGACCTTGACCTCATTTTCAAGGTCACTGGAGGACTTAGATGACAATTTCATGTACCCAATTTTGCGTCCGCGATATCTCTTGAACCAGTAGATGGAATTTCACCAAACTTGTATGGATACATTATTGGGACAAGTTTAAGAGCTCCTTAGATTTTAATGACCTTGAACTCATTTTCAAGGTCACTGGAGGACTTTGATGACAATTACATGTACCCATGTTATCTCCTGAACCAATCGATGGAATTTCACCAAACTTGTATGGATACATCATTGTTTCAAGTTTAAGAGCTCATCAGATTTTGGTGACCTTGACCTTATTTTCAATGTCACTGGAGGACTTTGATGGCAATTACATGTACCCATGTTATCTCCTGAACCAATCGATGGAATTTCACCAAACTTGCATGGATCTGGGACAATTTTAAGAGCTAATTAGATTTTGGTGACATTGACCTCATTTTCAAGGTCACTAGAGGACTAAGATGACAATTTCCTATTTCCATAATATCTCATGAGCCAATAGATGGAATTTCACCATACTTGCTTGTATATATCACTGGGACTAGCTTAAGAGCTGATTAGATTTTGGTGACCTTGACCTCATTTTCAAGGTCACTGGAGGACTTACATGGCAATTTCTTGTACCCATAATATCTCATGAACCAATAGATGGAATTTCACCAAACTTGCATGGATACATCACTGGAACTAGCCTAAGAGCCGATCAGATTCATTTTCAAGATCAAAAGCTAACATAACAATGTTTATTTTTTCTCTTAAAAAATAGTTTATCTTGATCAAATTGACAGATATTCATCAGACTTGCATGAATATATTGTTGTAACAGGTTAAAGACGTTTAGTATTTGGTGACCTTGACCCATTTTTCAAGGACGTAGTCATATTAGAAGGATATCTTTAGAGCCAGTGGATGGATTTTCTCCAAACTTGCCTAAATATTTTACTTGTACATGCTTTATATTCATAGGGGATGGGAAATGGGCTGGTGGGGGGACATAAGTTTTTCTCTGAAAAAACATTTCTAGTTTAACATTGAAAAAGCCATTGTGTAATCTCAATAATTTAGCATAATATTAGAACACAGACAATCTCATTTTATTCGTTTTAATTATCACAATGTTTATATGTATTAAAAAAGTTTGAAATAAAATAAGTTTAAACCAAACTGGTATTTTGTAAAAGATTTGGAAAAAATATCTATTATTCTCAACACACTAAAGAACCTTCAGAACTAAATGCATGTTTAATGATAATGTAAGTTTAGTATGAGCATGCTGATTACCCTTTAAACGTGTCTTATAATAAACCGGTTTGACATCATATAGTCAGGCATTTTGGAAGTCTGAATTGTAAAAAAAACAACATGAAGAAGGCATCTGCCAGGTTTTGGAATAATATATTATATTTTCAGCATCAATGCAGATTTTTAATGACCACAAACTATTGATTATCACCACATTTATGTATACAAAAGTGTTTACAA
Organism: Ctena decussata; assembly: GCA_963989385.1. NCBI lineage: Eukaryota > Metazoa > Mollusca > Bivalvia > Lucinida > Lucinidae > Ctena > Ctena decussata. The sequence continues at coordinate 34,281,159 of OZ022510.1, read as the reverse complement.
ACAATGTGGCCTTTACCATAAATACTTTTATGCCAACCTGTTTATGTTGATGATGAAACCACGTGGCCTTTCCCATTGTTCTCATGAAGTGTTTTATTTGTCGAAATTTTGCCCATGCTGCGGAGCTCTGTATGTACACGTTGGATATTGTAAGCCATAATATTCATGTGTTGCTCATGCGTATCTTATTTGCACATTTCAGGCTAATAGTATAATGTTGAAAAATGACTAATTCCAGATGCTTCCTTGTACAAATGTAGTTTAGTTTTAAATGCGTTCCCCTCTCTTACCCAAGAAAAAGGGCATTTTTGAAAGCACACACATATAATATCCATCTACTGTACTTTGTTTATATTATTGTAGTCCTTCGACCATTCACGTGGTTACTTGGAATAAACACTTACAGTAAAGTGCCAAAGGATTCGATCTTTTGGAAACTGTGCTCAGGTTTGACGACTGATTAAATTTAGGAATGTAAACAACCCTTATTTCCTTAACAAATACACCTATATAAAGAGTCCTTCTAAAAGAGGCTCTTTTCTCAAAGGAAAAGTGCTTCTATGGAAGCAAGGGACCTCTGACTGTTTCCCTGCAAATTTGCCTATATAAGTTCGACATATTACAGCTTTCTTGAGAAGCCAAAAATAGAAATTTTAGCATTAATGGTAGAATTATCCATTATAAAGAGGTTTTGATATTGATTTTGAATAATTATTTCATCTGCACATTAACTCTAACTGATTCTCGCAAGAGGGGTAAGTGAAATTTTCGGTCATCCTAAATACACAAATTTTTCGTTTTTCCTTATTTACTTAATTTCATTTGTTAAAAATGCTTAAAACGAAGTAAAACACTACAGTTGTGCATAGTATGCGGTTATATGTAAATAAAATGTTATTTTTAGACACAGGTCTAATTACCCCACCCACTTATCAGTTTTTCAGCCGTAGAATATCTTACCCCCACCCCGGTGCCTCAGCTTGCCACTCATATATAATGTGTATATTGATAGTACACATATGCATGCAAAGTGGCTTGTTAAGGCACGGAGGGGGCAGCATCTTTATATAACTTTTTCTATTTTCCACACATTCAGTTGTATAAAAAATGCTTTTTATTCCAAAAAATCTAAGTCTATGTGCGATATAAATGAATTTTTTTTTGCCATTTATAGGGAATTCAGAGGAACACATTTCAATAAAAAATTTGAAATATACTGAAAGTTTATTTTACACCTATTTTATAGGCAAATTTACATTACAACTGTGAGAAGTCCTTCTTTCTTTTAAGAGATGATACATCTGAGAAGGGAAGCAAAAATGAAAGCAGCAGAGTTTCTTCCCTTTAAAGTCTATCCATAGACCTAAAGGTTGATGTCACTTCTGGCCCAGACGTTATAAAACCAGACTACATTCTTAAACTCAAAATAAACCACACTGATTGGCTGCTTCCGAGCATGTCAAAATAAAGCACGCTGATTGGCTGCTTCCGAGCATGTGCTCGGAAGCAACCAATCAGTATGCTTTATTTTGAGTTTGAGATTATTCTAAAGCTTTATAACCTCGAACCAAGGTTGCTGTCACTTCTGTTTATTATAAAAGAAGGGAAACAACGCCTTGAAGTAATTCAAACTCCGCTGCACTAATTTATCGTTTCCTATTACCACGGCGGACAACCTACGTCATGATCACGTGATTCTGATGATATGGTGCACATATTTTGAGCAGCAAAACGTCTCGATTCGGGTAAGTAATTTAGTTATATCTTCGGTCTTAGAATGCCGATTTTCAAGCTATAAAGTGCACGGACCCCGGACTAATTTCCTTTATCTATAGCATATGTCATCGTTTCATGAAATTAAGCCAGTTAACAGAACGCTTCCAAATAGCGAACTTTTTCGGTCGATATGGAACACACGATGACCAAACTCTGACAGATAACTGCATAAATGAGAATATCTACGTCATTTTTGGACCTAAGCCATCACCTTATTTATAATCATGACCCCTTCCATCAAGAGATTCTATGAAATTTGTGTTTTTAAAGAAAAATAACAAAATCATCTGATTTGATATGGGGCACACCATTGATTTTGCTGATATGGAACACACGCCGGAGTACTTTCAACACTTCCAGAGATATGTTGTACTACTATACAACTGCATTGTCTTTGGTTTTTATTAGTTTCTTTTATATTAATCTGTGGTATCAAACTTTCATTAAGACTTCAACAGTTCATAACTAATGACATGTAATAAGATATTCATGAAATTCCATGTTTATGACTTTTACTGTCTGTTGCTTGCCTACTGCAACTTTTACCTTGCGCATGCGTAAAAGCACGTGCAAAAAAAAACTAACAATTTACTTCTGCTCTGAACAGTCTACTGCCTTCTGTGCCGAACCTACATTTGACTGTCTACTGCTTATTGTGTTTCATCTGCTGCGACTTCAGCTATGTTTTTGTACTGCGTAACTGCATCATTACTTACGCAGTAATCTTCCGCATGAGCATAGCAATGTCATACAAAGCATTAACTGCATAATTACTTAATGCTTTGTATGACAATGGCATTGCGCTTACGCTCATATTTGCAAAATTGTGCCTACTTTCTACTCTTCACTGCCCACTTCGTCCTGCCCACTGTTTACACTGACTTTGCGCTTGCGTAAGCGCATATGCAAGGTCATTATAGCAGGAAACACTAAACATGAAAAGTCGCGTATGGAATTCCAAAGGTATGCAATAAATAGAAAATCTTATAGAGCTAGTTTCATGTCATATGCCGTATCTGCCCGAAACATATCTGCCCGAGTGCCGAAGATCCAAAAACAGATGATACGAGAAGTAATATGAAATACCCATATAGAGGTTTATAGTTTTCTATGATAATTTCTTCATCACCGTTCTACTCCTCCTCTCCAAATACAATGTACACCAAGACAAAGTCATGTCCAGACCTATATCAGACTGCTACTTTAATATGCGCCTGCTCCGCAATGAACAGTTTTATCAAGGTATTTATGGTTTATCATTCCGTCAGCAATTTTATGACACATTGTCGAAAACTGGCATCAGCTTGTCAACTCTTAATATAATTGCAGTCACTGTCTAGGATCTGCCTTATAGAGTTTTGCCTTCCAGATGAAATCAATAGGTGTCAACACATAAAGGAAGGTTTTTGTTCCTCTTGGACAAGACCTCATTTTGGAAAGGCTTCGCCGTCCACATTATCGCTGATAGGTAGGCGTTTTTGCTCCAACCTCACCCTAATTTTTCTGTCACACAGGACTGGAGCAGATAATATTTGTCTAACATATTCCAACACCTACAACAGTATTTTCCGCTATTTTGCTTATGGTGTAAACAATATTTTTTAATGAATCTTCATGTACAACATATACATTTACACGTATACACATGATTATATAGAACAGGACCTGATAGGAAGCTAAATTTTATAAATCATCTCCTATTTTGCTTTTACTTTTAGACAGTAATCTTCTTCAAACGATTTTGTCTGTCGTCCGCTACTGATGTGATATGTCAATGTCATAAAAAACAGCACTTCTGGTTGAGGCTTCTAAAGAAATTATTATCCAGTGGACACACAACGTCAAGATGACGTCAGTGTGACGTCATGACAGCAAATGAAATCTTTTCGACGTTGACGCAGTCTAGCTAAATTGTTCTTTTTCCGCATGTAGATTCCTTTAGGGCCAATACATGATATGTGCGAGCAGCAAAGGTGCCCGCCCTTTATAATAAGTTGTTGTTTTTATCCTCGTAACGATGTTCCCCAGGAGGGGAACGTATAGTTAATATCCATATGACGAACATGTTTGACAAACTACTCCACGATCATGTGCTTCTAAAGACACCTGTGAGAAAATAGATTATATCTTAGGGCCCAGGTTCACAATCATTCTTAAAGTTAAGGACCATCTTAAAGTTAAGGTGGAATTTTCGCCCTAAGAACATCTTTATTTAAATCGTATTGAAAATCGCAGGCTTTTCGTGATCCCACTGATAACTGTCATAGAAATGTAATACGAAAGAAAAAATCAAATACATTAAGTTTTGTAAGCTTTTATTTACATATGAAATTTCAGACCTTAACTTTAAGGTCGTCCTTAAGTTTAAGGAATGATTGTGAACCAGGGCCCTGGTATGTAATAAGGCCGATTATAGTTTTGTAAAGTGCACGTACCCTGCAAAATGTCCTCAGTCGGCAGCAAATAGCATTAATGGAAATAAGCCAGTAACCAGCATACACCAAAACAGTCATCTAATAGTCAGAAAAGTTCGCTGTTCCGAAGTGTTGTGGTAACTGACTTAATTTTTGCCGCACCTGCTTTAGCAAGGTGCGATATAGGAGTTCACTTTTCCGTCTATAAGTCATTCCGTCCGTTCGTCCACAATTACCTCGACCCTAGTGTTTAAGTCCATTTCTCTCAAACTATGATACCTACAATCATCAAACCTGGTATGAAGTTTTATTTTAGAATGTTCTAGAGGAATGTTGCACTCTTTTCTACCCTTGACCTATATATTACGCTCTGCTAACTTCGTAACATGTAATGTCCAAAATAACCTCGACCCTAGTGTTTAAGTCCATTTGTCTCAAATTATGATAACCTGGTGTAAAGTTTCTTCTTAGAATGTTCTCGAGGTATGTCGCACTTTTTTTTTACCCTTGACCTAAAGTTCATGCTCTGCTGATTTCGTAAACTTTAATGTCTAAAATTACCTTGACCTTGTGTTTAAGTCCATTTCTCTCAAACCATGATGCCCACAATCATTAGACCTGGTACGATGTTTCTCCTTAGTCTGTTCCTGAGTCATGTTGCACTTTTTTCTACACATGACTTATATTTAATCCTAACTTAGTAACTTTAACTTCTTTTTCCTATCAAAATTATGCTGAATAGGCTGCTTAAGCCGATTGAATGTATAATTATCATTGTCATTATTATTTCCTTTGTCATAATGATGACAATCACTGCTCCCCAGGTTACATTTAATGTAGTTGGGGTGCTGTGAAGATATTCATACTTTTAGCCGCTAAACTTGAATGACTGAATATGTTTTCTGGCCTTTTCTTACTCCCTCTCTTTTCTTTTCTGTAGTCTGAGTTAATTGTATCATTACATTTAGATTTAAATGTCCGTAAGCTGCCTGTAACTACTATGTTTTGTATATGTACAGTTCCCCTATGTCAAATTTGTGACCTGAGTGAATAAAGTGATTTTGACTTGAGTAAAAATTACATCGACCCTAGCCTTTAAATCCATTTCTCTCAATTGGATTGCTTTACTACTGAATATTTTTCATTATTATTTCATGCTCTGTTTACTGTTGAATTTTATGTCCAGATTTGTATCCTTTTTAGCTTGCTAGTCCAGTTCGCTCAACTTTTTATACATGAATTCCTCAAACCTAATCTAACCATGATCTCTGCTACTGTGGAAGAGCAAGGCAGGTTCGACAAAGCATAAGGTGGAATTGTTGTTTATAACGATGACACTTGCTACAAATAACGGACGTTGCTACGAGGTATGTCCATTTTATAATATCAAAATCGGCTCTGCAAGACCTAGCTGAAATATTTCTAATTTTCTTACCGGCATCTTGATTGTTTCTTTCTAAAAAGATATTATTTACTGCAAAAATCAGGTTATCCACCGTGCAGTAAAGAAAATTATAAATAATATGCCCTTATGAAGGTATCAGATATATGTACATGTACTTTTGGTCTTGCCTTCTTCAGATGGCTCCAGTATTGAATAGAAGTTCTCTCAGACTGCATGGACTGCGACATTCAAGGTCATTTCCATAATACCGGTATGCTGTGGGTAGAACATTTATGCCCCCGCCATTTTCAATGTGGGTGTGTGTGCAATGTGGGTGGGTGGGGGGAGGGGAGGGTGGCATATAGCATCACCGCTGTCCGTACGTCTGTAGGTCCCGTCGATCGTACAAAAATGATTTCCGTTCGTTATCTTTGATAAGATCAGCGCATTAGGTTCATATTTTATCTATAGGTATATAATCACAAAATATAAGTCAAGTTAGATTTAGGGTAATTATGTCCCCCCACCAAAGGTGAGGGGGGACATATTGTTTTCAGTGCGGATCCCGGGCGTCGGCGTCAGCGTCGGCGTGACAGTTTCTTGCGTGCACGATATCTCTTGAACCAATGGATGGAATTTCACCAAACTTGCATGGATACATCATTGGGACAAGTTTAAGAGCTGATTAGATTTTGGTGACCTTGACCTCATTTTCAAGGTCACTGGAGGACTTAGATGATAATTTCAAAACTTTGCGTGCACGATATTTCTTGAACCAATGGATGGAATTTTACTAAACTTGCACGGATACATCATTGGGACAAGTTTAAGAGCTGATTAGATTTTGGTAACCTTGACCTCAATTTCAAGGTCACTGGAGGACTTAGATGACAATTTTATGTACCCACTATATCTCCTGTATCAATGGATGGAATTTCATCAAACTTGCATGGGTACATTATTTGGACAAGTTTAAGAGCTGATAAGATTTTGGTGACCTTGTCCTTATTTTCAAGGACACTGGAGGACTTAGATAAGAATTTCTTGTACCCACAATATATTCTGTACCAATGGACGGAATTTCATCAAACTTGCATGGATACATTATTGGGGCAAGTTTAAGAGCTAGTAAGATTTGGTGACCTTGACCTCATTTTCAAGGTCACTGGAGGACTTAGATGAGAATTCCTTGTACCCTCTGTATCTCCTGAACCAATGGATGGAATTTCACCAAACTTGCATGGATACATCATGGGACATTATTCAAAGCTGAATAGATTTTGATGACCTTGACCTTATTTTCAAGGTCACTGGAGGACTGAGATGACAATTTCCTATTATGACAATATCTCATGAGCCAATGGATGGAATTTCACCAAACTTGCTTGGATACATCACTGGGACTAGCTTAAGAGCTTATTAGATTTTGGTGACCTTGACCTCCTTTTCAAGGTCACTGGAGGACTTAGATGGCAATTTCTTGTACCCATAATATCTCATGAACCAATTGATGGAATTTCAACAAACTTGCATGGAAACATCACTGAGACTAGCTTAAGAGCTGGTCAGATTCTGGTGACCTTGACCTCATTTTCAAGGTCACAGGAGGACTTAGATATGTGAAAATGTCTCTGAAGTTGATATATCTCATTAGCCTTTGGCTTGATTTCCACTTTACTTTCATAGATATACTTTTGGGACAATCTCAAGAGTTTACTGTGTTTTAAATACCTTGACCCCATTTTCAAGGTCAAAAGCTAACTTAAAAATGCTCCTTTTTCTCTTGAAAATTATATCTTGATCCAATTGACAGATACTCACCAGACTTGCATGAATATATCGTTGTGACACGTTTAAGACATGCTTAGTATTTGGTGACCTTGACCCATTTTTCAAGGACATAGTCATATATGTAGGAAATTTTTAGAACCAGTGGATGGATTTTCTCCAAACTTGCCTAGCTAGTTTTCTTGTACAGGCTTTATATTCATTATTGCCTATGGGAAATGGGCTGGTGGGGGGACATCAGTTTTTCTCTGAAAAACATTTCTAGTATGAAAGTTGTGGTCTCTTTTCAGCTTTGTGTTGTGCAAAAAATTGGTTTCTTTTCATTCCGCATATTATTTTGGGAGTTACGGCTCCTTTTCAACCCCATTTTTTGCAAAAAAAAAAAGAAGAAAAAAAAATGGTTTCCATTTGTAATCTTTTGAAATGATTAATGTATTGGATTCATATTTTATACACATGTACACTGAACTCCAAAAGAAACGCCCACAAAGTACAGTGTATGCATAACAAATTAGCAAAAGTAAACTACATGTACTTCTACATATTTTTGTCTAGTTAGTTTGCCGCGTCCATGTGTTTTATAGAAAAAGAATGTCCGAAACACTCAATATCTTTTACATATAACTGGAAGAACCAACTATTTTAGTATGGGGTAAAATTAAAGTTACAAAAGACAAGAGATGTTTAAGAGGTCACATTCTAAAATGCAGAATGTTTAGGAATCGGGATTTACCTGCAGTTGTGTATCCCTGGATCTGAAGTCACAACCATGAGTAAGTTTGGTCTTTGGTTGTCAATTGTTCTTGAGACAACACAACAAAAGTTAGGTATCAGGTTAGCGTAAACTTGCATTTCACTTTAAAATAGGGATTTCTATTGAACGCTCTAACCCTGTTTTGTGCGTACAGAAAAGGAGAATCTTTGTATCAACAGTCATACTGTAAAGCTACACATCACGGTAAATCATTCATAAAATAATCTGCAGCGTAAAGCCTCAAACATTGGCGATATCGGTCTTTAAAATTTACTCTTAGTTTAATGTAAAGGGAGGTAATTTGAAAATTTGACCGATTTCAAAACGGTGTCGTAGCCAAATAATTCAAACAGATTTAACGGTTTTCTAACAGTTGCATATCAGAGAACATTTCTGGACACACTATGCTTTATTGGAAAAGAAAGACAATAATTGCATTGGAATTCAATGTGTTTCGAGAAAGTGAGATATCTGTTTTATTCAAGAATAAAATCATGAAAGCTTCATCGTGTACTGTGGTTAGATGAAAACCATAAAAATCATACGGTCTGCGCAATGATCCATTTGAAATTGCCTAGTAACAGTGCCGTTAAAAAGAACATTTGTGGGCGTTTCTTAGCGTGAAATCCACCAGTTAGGCCTATTATTGGAATTATTACCCATTTTCAGCTATACTTTATGAAGTCCTTTGTCTACCGCGAATGTCACAGTTTAATGAAAATAAGCCAGCTACCAGAGTACTTAAAGCAGTTATTTCATAGTCAGTTTATAAAAGTTAGATATCATAGACTGCTACAAAAGAAACTAATAAAAACCAAAGACAATGTAGCTGTATAGTCGTACAACATACTGGCAGTGTTGAAAGTATTCCGGCGTGTGTTCCATATCAGCATAATCAATGGTGTGCCCCATATCAAATCAGATGATTTTGTTATTTTTCTTTAAAAACACAAATTTCATAGAATCTCTTGATGGAGAGGGTCATGATTATAAATAAGGTGATGGCTTAGGTCCAAAAAACGGCGTACATATTCTCATTGGTGCAGTTTTTTGTCGGATTTTGGTCATCGTGTGTTCCATATCGACCGAAAAAGTTCGCTATTTGGAAGCGTTCTGTTAACTGGCTTAATTTCATGAAACGATGACATATGCTATAGATAAAGGAAATTAGTCCGGGGTCCGTGCACTTTACAGCATGAAAATCGGCATTCTAAGACCGAAGATATAACTAAATTACTTACCCGAATCGAGACATTTTGCTGCCCAAAATATGTGCACCATATCATCAGAATCACGTGATCATGACGTAGGTTGTCCACCGTGATTACATCTGATAGACGGTCTGATGATAAAACAGTGACGAGATTTGTGGAAAATCCACAGAATATCCTGTCTGCACCAAAGACAGTTTTTAATTGTTTTGTAACGACTGCGCCCATTCTTGTAGCTTGAAATGACTGAACCCATTCTTGTAACTTTTAAAGTCGAATACGGCATATGTCGACGCTAGCGGTGAAGGGGCGTAGAGAGCCTTCCAAACGACATAATTGCTGTTAATCTGACATTCCATTTTTTTATGTGGTGGTCTTTGTTCCCAACGGCAATATTTCTGGGATATAGACTGAGGAGTCTGAGTATATGCATGTTATCAAGAAATATATGGAAATGAATCTGAATATCTGCATGTATAGGAGAATAATTAGAGCATTTGTAGGTTCATTTCAAAAGGTATATAACAGACCTATGCATTTTTAGCTCACCTGAGCCGAAGGCTCATGGGTGAGCTTATAGGATGGGAGTCGAGCCGTCGTCCGTCCGTGCGTGGGTGGGTGCGTGGGTGGGTGCGTCAACACTTTCAAACATAAATATCTCAGAGACCAGTGGGCCGATCGCAATCAAATTTTATCTGAAGCATAATTTGGGTGAGGGAAAGGCTGCATTAGGTTTTGCTGCCGATCAGCTCAGAACTCTGGTTTCCATGGCAACAGATAGCCCCCATAGGGTTATAATGGGGAAAACGGCGTCATCACGTTTTCTCAACCGTTTTTGATTAGATCCTTATCATACTTGCAGGTAATGATGACATACACAAGAGCTTGGATGAGTTCGAAATTTGGTCGGATTCGAGCACAGACTACGGAGTTAGCTGCCCTTGAGCGTTTGAAAAAAATCCCATAGGGTTATAATGGGGAAAATGGCGTCATCACGTTTTCTCAACTGTTTTTGCTAAGATCCTTATCATACCTGCAGGTAATGATGACATACATAAGAGCTTGGATGAGTTCGAAATTTGGCCGGATTCGAGCACAGACTACGGAGTTGGCTGCCCCTGAGCGTTTGAAAAAAATCCCATAGTGCTATAATGGAGAAAACAGCGTCATCACATATTTTTAGAAAAACTTTGTCATCGCTCTATTGTCTACACTTCTCAACGGATTTTAAAATAACTTCACACAAATGTAGGGCGTGACAATATCTCGAGCAAGTTCGACTTTCCGGATGCTGCGCCCAAGGTCAAGGTCACTGTGGCTATTTTAGAAAAACGTTGTCAGCGCTCTAGCACCTACATTTCTCAATGGATTTAAAAATAACTTCACACAAATGTAGGGCATGACAATATCTCGAGCAAGTTAGACTTTCAGGATGCTGCGCCCAAGGTCAAGGTCACTGTGGCTATTTTAAGAAAAACTTTGTCAGCGCTCTAGCACCTACATTCCTCAGCAGATTTTAAAATAACTTCACACAAAAGTAGGGCATGACAATAATTCGAGCAAGTTCGACTTTCAGGATGCTGCGCCCAAGGTCAAGGTCACTGTGGCTATTTTAAGAAAAAAATTGTCAGCGCTCTAGCGCCTACATTTCTCAGCAGATTTTAAAATAACTTCACACAAATGTAGATCATGACAATATCTCGAGCAAGTTTGACTTTCAGGATGCTGCTCCCAAGGTCAAGGTCACTGTGGCTATTTTTAGAAAAACTTTGTCAGCGCTCTAGCACCTACATTTCTCAGCAGATTTTAAAATAACTTCACACAAATGTAGGGCATGACAATATCTCAAACAAGTTCGACTTTCAGGATGCTGCTCCCAAGGTCAAGGTCACTGTGGCTATTTTTAGAAAAACCTTGTCAACGCTCTAGCACCTACATTTCTCAGCAGATTTTTAAATAAATTCACTCAAATGTAGGGCATGACAATATATCGAGCAAGTTTGACTTTCAGGGTGCTGCACCCAAGGTCAAGGGCACTGTGGCTATTTTTAGTAAAAACTTGTTCATTGCTCTAGCGCCTACATTTCTCAACGGATTTTATATCAACTTCACACAAATGTAGGGCATGACAATATCTCAAACAATTTTGACTTCCGGGGTGCTGCGCCCAAGGTCAGGGTCACTGTGGCTATTTTTAGAAAAACTTTGTCAGCGCTCTAGCACCTACATTTCTCAATGGATTTTAAAATAACTTCACACAAATGTAGGGCAGGACAATATCTCGAGCAAGTTTGACTTTCAGGGTGCTGTGCTTAAGGTCAAGGTCACTGTGGCTATTTTTAGAAAAACTTTGTCATGGCTCTAGCCCCTTCATTTCTCCATGGATTTTGAAATAACTTGACACAAATGTAGGGTATGACTATATCTCAAGCAAGTTTGACTTTCAGGATGCTATGCCCAAGGTCAAGGTCACTGTGGCTATTTTTAGAAAAATTTTTGTCATGGCTCTAGCACCTACATTTCTCAACGGATTTTAAAATAAATTCACACAAATGTAGGGCATGACAATATCTCGAGCAAGTTTGACTTTCAGGGGCTGCAATCAAGGTTTTTGATTAGATCCTTATCATACTTGCAGGTAATGATGACATACATAAGAGCTTGGATGAGTTCGAAATTTGGCCGGATTCAAGCACAGACTACGGAGTTAGCTGCCCTTGAGCGTTTGAAAAAAATCCCATAGTCTTAATGGAGAAAACAACGTCATCACATTTTCATTTTTCATCGGATCCTCTTCATACTTGCAGGTCATGAGGATAAGCATAAAAGCTTGGATTAGTTAGCATTTCGGCTAGATCCCACCACTGACTTATGGAGTACCTGCCCTGAGCATCCAAAAAATCAATGTCACCACTTTTTCTTGGTTTCTACTGATCCGATCCTTTTCAAACTTGCAGGTAATAAGGAAATGCATAATATCTTAAACAAGTTCAAATTTTGGCCAGATCAGGCCGACCACTACGAAGTTAGCTGCCCTTGACAGCTCTGTCTATGGTGCTCTTGATCGGATACTTTTTAAAACTACTTGCATATATTAAATGAGGGCATACATAATGTTTTGGATGAGTTTAATTTTCAGCCTGATTGGACCACTGACTGTGGAGTTAGCTGCCCTTGAGCATCTTAAATATCCCGATAGGTTTACAATGTCTCTCAGGTGAGCAATTGTTGCCCTTTGGGCTACTTGTTGTCTTTACCATCACTATCACATACTTTCATCGGTACATAAGACCACACAATTTTTGAAAGCACTGATATTAAACTTGTCCTTAATAATATCTTAGTGCTTTATTGTATTGTTCCGAGAAAAACATTTGTTTGCCTAGGATTAATATAAAAATTTCTAAGATTCTAAACGATATGATCGGGTATATTTCCACCATTAGATTGGCAATACTGATTTCGAATACTCAACACTTATAGGTTGTTTGAGCATATGGATGCGCTATGAAAACGCTTTAATCCAAATTCCATATGCAAAGTGGTAAAAGACGTAATTCACAAAGTATAATATCAAAACGAATTCTCATTGCACATGCCCCTCTTACTTCAAATGCACCCGAAAATGGACTGAAACTTCTCAGGTCAAGGAATGTTAAAACTATTGATTACTGCAAGGCAGTAAAGCAAATAAACGTTATTGGAAATATGTATCCTTGTATCGTACCTCTTAGGGGTTAGGAGTGATGTGGAGGAGGGGGTGGTGGAAGGGCGGGGGTGCAACATGGATAGAAAGTAACAATACCTAGTGGAATTTAAGTTATACAATAGGCTTATACGTAATAAAATAATACATTAATACCATTCCAATGATTCTTGTTAAAGGGCTGTTCTTAGCAGCAAGTGGTATTACTGTTTGAGTACTGTAACGTATGAAAATCACCTGCATTTGTGACCTGGACATATGTAATATACGCGTATACTTAGTTTACTAAACATAATATGAAATTAAGGCACTGCCTTTGTGCGAACACACTCTTTACGGTCCTTGAAGATCGTGCTACCCTAGGCACCACCTTGTCATTGTAGTCTGGTTCAAATTTGCTCGAGAGGCACGCACCTGGATTAGCAAACTGTATCTTATGCTATAAAGGTAATGGTGACATCTTTGAGAGAACGGTGCAGCTCGTGTGACAGATTGGAATTCCTTGGAAGATTCCATTATTTCTGCTGCTGAGTGTGCAGAGGATTCAGTTACTAAGTTTACTTATCTTGTAAGGGCTAGGGACTAGTTCCCTGATTCACAGGTCCTGGTGAATGATTGTCCTTGGACGTATCACCAGTGATTATGATACATGCTGCACTAAAGTATGACAGCTATAGCTGTGTGCGCAAGTTTCTGCCATTTTTACAAAGGGGAGTCAACTTATGTGTCTTCTTGCATTTTTACCTTGGCACTCAAGTTGGCAGTGTGGCCTTTTGTTTACGTGTGTGTGTTGGTGGGAGTCCACTCTAAAGGGAGGAAATTTGTCTATAGGGAGCAAATTCTTTCCTTTGGGAGTTGGCTGCAGTTTTGAAGTCACAGAGTCTGTGTTTGCCAACCCCTTTCCCTGAGGGTGTTCTCATTAACCTTATCGTTATCATTCAGATACTTTAACAGTTAAGGTGCAAAAAAACACAAGCTTTTTAATGGAGTGTAGTAGTACAGCCAATGAGTTATGTGTAAATATGTATATATATACATATAGGTATATAGAGTATATAACAGACCAGTCTAACTGCTCCCAACCTTTTTAAGCCTAGTGGTTGTGTGCTCGCTTTATAATCTTGGGGTTGTGAGATCGATCCCCGGTCGGGCAGCTCGACGAAATTTTCTTTACAGATTTTTCTCCTCCTACTACAGGTGCAACTAACTGTTTGGCAAAATAAAGTTCAAGCTAGGGTACAGTTCGGGTGTGTGGTGCACCTTCATATTTTTTGCCACTTTTACAAAAGTAGGCGGCCTTTATGATTTCTTTTTTTTTTTTTTTTTTTTTTGCTTCCTCGGGAAGCATAGCCCTTCCAGGTGGGTTTTTTTTATGGGCGAGAGCGTTTGCTCCAAAGAATGGCGGGAAATTTTTTTCTTAGGGAGCTGGTCTTGAGTTGGAGAGGGCGCAGAGATGGGATGGCTGAATTGCTTCCTCTGGAGACGTTTCACTTTAACATTATATATAGTAAGTAAACCATACACTGTCATGGTTAAAATCTACATTACTTGCATGTACCGAATGTTTTTAGGTATTGTATGTTTTGTGCTATACTTGGTGTCAGTCCTGTAACTGGATTTAACTAGAAAATGTGTTCATGAAACACTATGCCCCCAACCATATGCTTGTCTCTAGAGAAGGTTCATCCAATAATGCTTGTACCTTTGTACCATAGGCCTACAATGCACTAAGTCGAAAAAGGGGCTTAACTCAGTCAAAAATTTACGAATTGTTTTCGAAAGTTAATCAGGTCATCTACACCTTGGGCAATATCAATATCAACCTGCAAAAATCATGATCCTAGCATCAGGGGTTCTCCAGATATTTTGCTCACAAGCTTCCATAGGCAAATAATGCACTAAGTTGAAAAAGGGGCATAACTCAATCCAAAATTTACAAATTATTTTCAAAAGTTAATCAGGTCATCTACACCACAGGCAGTATCTTCCTGCATAAAATCATCAGGTGTTCTTGAGATATTTTGTTCACAAGGTTCCATAGGCTTACAATGCACTAAGTCGAAAAAGGGGCATAACTCAATCAAAAATTAATGATTTCTTTTCAAAAGTTAATCAGGTCATGTACACCACAGGCAGTATCTTCCTGCAAAAAATCATGCTCCTAACATCAGGGGTTCTTGAGATATTTTGTTCACAAGGTTCCATAGGCTTACAATGCACTAAGTCTAAAAAGGGGCATAACTTTGTCAAAAATTTCACGAATTTGTTTCAAAAGTTAATCAGGTCATCTACACCTTGGGCATTGTCATCCTGCAAAACCTCATGATCCTAGCATCAGGGGTTCTTGAGCTATTTTGTTCACAAGTTTCCACAGGCTAAGTCGAAAAAGGGGCATAACTCTGGAAATACATGACCGGCGGAAAAATAAAAAAATACGGGTCTGCTTATTTTCCATACTGATCATGCGTATAAAGTTTCAAGTTCCTAGCTCTTATTGTTCTTGACTATGTGTCAGGGTACCTTTGTACCATAGGCTTCAATGCACTAAGTGGAAAAAGGGGAATAACTCGATCAAAAATTCACGCATTTTTTTCAAAAGTTAATCAGGTCATCTACACCACAGGCAGTATCTTCCTGCAAAAAATCATGCTCCTATCTTCAGAGGTTCTTGAGATATTTTGTTCACAAGGTTCCATAGGCTTACAGTGCACTAAGTCAAAAAAGGGGCATAACTCGGTCAAAAATTCACGACTTTTTTTCCAAAAGTTAATCAGATCATCTACACCTTGAGCAATGTCATCCTGCAAAAAATCATGATCCTAGCATCAGGGGTTCTCGAGATATTTTGTTCACAAGGTTCCACAGACTAAGTCGAAAAAGGGGCACAACTCTGAAAATACGTGACCGGCGGAAAAAAGAAAAAATACGGGTGCGCTTATTTTTCATGTATGTGCCACACATAAAATTTCAAGATCCTAGCAAAAGCAGTTCTTGAGTTTCCCAGCTGCCAAAAAGCGTTACGGACGGACTGACGGACGGACGGACGGACAGGCCCAAACCAATATGCCCCCTCAACTTCTCCGAAGTTGGGGGCATAAAAACTGTTAACTGATTTGATTTGATTTGAAGACGTTGCTAAGCCGCCTATATCCATAAGCGGCATGAGCCTCATTGTGCAGGAAAGGGCATCAGCAACGAGTTCATGCACTGGAGTAAAGCATAGTAGAAAAAAAAGAAAGAAAAAAAAGATTAAGAAAAACAAAGAAAACCTTGTAGGGTTTAATGCTGGTTTTGCAATCCTTAACACGGGCTTGAACGTCATGCCAGTATCGGTTAGAGTCTTATTTAAATGTCAAAGAAGACATTCGCAGTGCCACTTAAGAAAGAACCACAGTAGACTTGTTCGGTATGCAGGTAGAACGGAAATATATGTAGGCTCGCCTTTCTAAGATGTCCTTATGGTCTGATGTCACAATATTAAGCTGCTTTGTGACAGTGGTAAGGTACACTAATCATCTGGAAGTCCACACTTTCCTCAGCGATCTGCACCATTCTAACTTAGGTGGGCTCTCTGGTGCGCTCTCGGGTGCGCCGTCATTTCCAATTCACATGACGCGCCACGGTACGGGGTTTTACCTAGGAACTCAGTTCCGGTCTAGACTAAGTTTCGGTCCCGAGCAGACGACATAACCTCAAACGAAAACGGTTTTAAGTTTGATCTATTCTATTTTACGAACATATTTAACAAAAACGAGAATTATTGTAGCGAGAAATACTCAATGTAAATTTCCTTTATAGAGTGATTGTAAAAATAATTTTTATGACTCGTAAAAGATAAGAGCACATGGTTCGTGACTAGTCTCGCGATAACTTTCGAACTTCCGGTTCTCCAAGATGGCCGCAGCCATTATCGTTACCATACATTTAAACTGTCTAAGTATATAGGACCAAAACTGATACAGTAAAGCGAACATACTTCGTGTGTTCGCTAATATGAAATTAAGGCACTGCCTTTGTGCGAACACACTCTTTACGGTCCTTAAAGATCTTTGATGGGAGTGAAGTGCTACCCTAGGCACCACCTTGCCATTGTTGTCTGGTTCAAATTGGCCCGAGTGGTACTCACCTGGATTGTATGCTATAATGGCAATGACGACATCCTTGAGGGACCGGTGCAGCTCGTGTGTTGCACTAAAGTAAGGCAACTATAGCTGTGTGCGCAAGTTTCTGCCATTTTTACAAAGGGGAGTCAACTTATGTGTCTTCTTGAATGTTTACCTTGGCACTCAAGTTGCCAGTGTGGCCTTTTTATGTGTGTGTGTGAGGTGGGGGGTCCACTCTGAATGGAGGAAATTTGCTTTATAGAGAGCAAATACTTTCCTCTGGGTGTTGGTCCCAGTTTTGAAGTCACAGAGTCTGGGATTGCCAACCTGCTTTCCCTGAGGGTTTTCTCATTAACCTTATCGTTATTATTCAGATACTTTAACAGTTAAGGTGTGAAAAAACACCAGCTTTTCAATGGAGTGTAGTAGTACAGCCAATGCGTTGTGTGTAAATATTTATGTAGGTATACAGAGTATATAACTGACCAGTCTAACTGGTCCGGACCTTTTAGCCTAGTGGTTGTGTGCTTGCTTAATCTTGGGGTCGTGAGATCGATCCCCGGTGGGAGCGCTCGACGAATTTTCTTTACAATTTTTTCTCTTCCTACTACAAGGATGATTACCGTTGGAGCCCAAGGGCGAAGCAATGGCTGCAGATTCAAAAAGAACCTGGATTATAATTATTTCATTTCTTTAACATTTGATACAAATATTCTTTGGTAGGATGGAGGAGTGTAGCAGTACGGCAAATGAGTGATGTGTAAATATACTGAACAAAAAAAAAAGAAACGTTACATGCATTTTCAATACACATTTTCTTTAACTGAATCAAGATTTTGCCAATTCTATTTTATATCTAACTGATACAAAGTATATGTACTTCAGAACATGAATATCACAACACAAGCTGCGAGATTATTGTCTCTAGATCAGTTTGATTCAACGAGGGGTCAGAATTTGAATGTGCTTTTTTGAGGTGCTTTTAGAAGACCCGTATTCCACTCAAGTAATCAGCCCATGTGAGCAAGTTACTTCTGAGACGTTTATCAGGCACTAGTTGTTACAAAGACGGTCCAATTCGTCGTTTCCAAAGAGTTGACCAGTGAAGCACAAGGCTTGGAAATTTGCTATCCATGACACTTGACTATGACTACCATGCTGTGCACTGAAACTCCCATAGACAATACAAGGTGATATACCATGGAAAATTAACCAGTTTGATCAAACTTTTTCATCATGAACCGTTGTCTGGAGAAGCTGGAATAAGATCCATGAATTAAACTTGAAAATTCTATTGAAACGTACTGGTTAATCGGAGTAAATGATTTGCTATACTTTTAATTGCGAGGGAGACAATTTCAAAGACACAGCATCTTTAACGTCTTATTTCTTTGAGCTGCTGATAAATGTCAAGGTTCATAAGGTATTTTGTTGGCGGTTACAAGGCAAATCCGAATGTGCAAAAATTTAAGCGCTAACGCATGCGCATCGAGCGTTTCACATTGTCTGTGATGTTTTCAGTCAAAGTGGAATAATTCTGTAACAATTAAAGCGAATCAAAAACCGATTAGTTCGGAAAGTTGTCTTACGTCTGGCACGTTGGATAATAACGTATCCTTATTTGAAAATATTGTTCTTTAGCTTAAAATTCATGAATAATCTACACAGGGCAAATGTGCATCTATAAGCACCTATAAGTCTGCGTAAATGTGCATTAAATGTGGCGTAAAATTATAATCAAGCTGCGTAAAACTGCTGAAGAAGCAGTTTTAAGTCGCATTTAAGCAGGTTTGTAACAACTTAGTGACATACCTTTTTAGCGACTTTAAGCATCTGCTTAAAAGTCTTTAAATCGGAACAATAAGCGGCCAAATACGCAGCTTATCACTGCTTAATATTTCCTCTTTTAAGCATTTTTAAGGACTTAAAAGCTTAAGTAGAACCATCTGTAAGCACCTTTAAGTTAGTTATAATTGCAGCGTATATGATGGTAATTGTATTGTTGCTTATAATTTTTTTTTTTTTTTGGGGGGGTAATTTTAAGTCAGTGTTTATAATAACTTATAAACAACATACGACTTAAAATCGCTAGCTTTACAACTTGAATTCACCCTTCTTTCTTTTTTTCTTTTCACTGTTTAGCAGATGTCAAATAAGGAGTAAGTTCCTAGAACTAGAAGACATTTCATGGGTGTACATAATATTCATTTATATCAACAACAACAAAAAAACAACAGCAACAAGTAATTGTATTTTAATACTTCAGCTCAAGCTATTATCATTAAATATCACATCTCTATGAAATGTCCGGTCTCTGTCACTGTCAACGTCTGTCGTAAGAAACATTTGTACACTCATTGTACAACTTGTGTCCGCGCTCAGTACATCCTCTATCTCTCGTTGTAAGCGTAGAAATGATCGGGCTGTCAGTTTTCCCGCCGTATTTGAGAGATAATGCAGTCTGCTAATTACCTCACTACACATGGATATTTGCATAATTTATACAACATCTGTAAGATATTTACTAAGGTGGCATATCGTAAATTGCAGATTAGCATATAATCTAATTGATGTACATGTAAAATATTTATTATGAGGCCAAGGTAAGTTATAGAAGAAAATGGCTACAGAGAGAGAGAGAGAGTGTACATGTATGACCACGCATATAACTGTAATCTATAATAAAAGTAAAAAGTATGCAAAGACCAGGAACTGAAACAATCAAAATCCAAATCCAGCCCTCAAACCATAGTTGGAAACAACTAAGATTACAAATAATCAAGATACAGAGAACATATGGCCAACCGAGTGAGCAGCTTGTTCCCAAAAGGTGGCCACTCAGCAACCCAAACCGAACCAAAAATAATAATAACATACATAAAACTGCAAACTACTACTCCGCATTTAAAATTATCATATAACGAATTCATTCATCCATTTGAGGTTTTCATCTATTTCAGACAAAGCTATGAATACACGTTTTTTTTCAAATATGAATGCTGAAAACAGGGTCTTTTAAAATGTTGCGGCTTTCTTGCCCCTTCCTGTCCTCCCCTCTCACAACCACACACACGTCTGAAATAAAGAATGAACCGTCCTTTGTCCTCCTAAAAACATATGTTAATTCACCTTTTTCAGTAAAGCACTGGAAGGATCTCCATGTAAAGTTCATGGAAATAAGGATCAAAACTTATGTAGTTTGCAAATTTCAACTGTGCTTGGGCTTGACTTTGGTTTAATAACTTTAAAGTTGCAAGGTCTGCAAATCTGACCCCCTTCAATTCATTAAAATAACGTCACATTCTACCAAGAACATAAATTTCAGAGTGCCAGCCAACTCCTAGTAACTATTTTTCGCGAGCATGTATTAAAAATGATGTTCGAACATTGTTTATTTGTAAAAAAATTTCAAAAAGCTATAACTTGTAATTAGCAAAGTATTCCTATTTTGAACCCCTAACTTTGCTTGAAAGGATTTCAACTGAGTGTTCTGGTTCTAAAAATGGATACTGAGATGAGTAGCACCACCTAAACAGGCTAAAACAAGGGTCACAAAGGATTTAATGTGCATAACAGGACTTATCAGAAAAGATTATAACCACTGCAGGGAATTATTGTCTGGAAGCCAATAAATATAAAATCTGGAAAGAATGCTCCTAAATGGGCAATTTCTGCCAATATTGATTTGTTTTCTATTTTTATTCGATGAAAGCATGCTCAAATACTGTTTTCTTCAAAAAATGGTTCAGGGGCAAAAATACATTAAACTTGCAGAACTTGCATCTTTAAACGTTTTTATTATTATTTTTGTTTCAAAATTATTTGTTTTACATCAGCTGTAGAAGTCTTTAAGCTGTGCCATGGGCAGTAACATGGGCAATGTGTATACATCATTTACATAGATTATTAAAATATTACAGCTAAAGCCAGAGAGAGAGAGAGAGAGGGACCCGGTTTTAAAAAAAAGTTTGTTAGAGACTTAGTGTGTACTTCGTTTCATTGAGATTATTACAACATTATAGATAAAGCCAGAGAAAGAGAGATAGAGAGAGAGCCCGGTTTGAAAAAAAAAACAAAAACACACACACCTTTTTTAGAGACTGAGTGCGTACTTAGTGTTTTACATAGGGAATCATTAATCATCGGTCTATAGTAAAGGAATTGATAAAAAAAAAGATGGCTGTCGTCATAAAGTATTTTTAAAGGCAATCAGAGAAGTTTCGTTCCTACCTGGAACTAGATCGCAATAAACCCTGAAAATGCGAAGATTTTGCGACTGATTGTTTTCGAAAGTTTGTGTTAAAGATTGTCTCCCTCGTTTATTTCATGTTTTCAGAAACAAATATTTTAACAAAATTTTGTTAGACATTATGTAATAGTTTCATAATTAGCCGTAAAAGTTTTGAGAAAATGCATGTTTATTCGCAAATGTGGAATGAAAAAAATCTTCAAATTAAAATGCAAATTATCTTTATCTGTGTCATGTGATCATGTACAGGTATTTTTCTTATTCGTGCACGTGATTGTGACGTATGAATAAATTATTTTTGTCCAATAATGCGATTTCAACAGCGGTCCGCGATTGTATAAAAATTTATCTTATTTTTTGTTTAAAGTCACTTTTTTCAAATATTATTATCTAAATTCTATTTCAAATGTATAGTTAGACCATGTCGGAGGTATTGCATGAAATATTTCATCAAATCATTTTTGTTATTATTATATAGGGAGTAAATCTTTAATTTAAAATTGGCCATTTTCATAAAGATTATTCATATCAGTCAAATGACATGCTAATTATATGTTCGTGAAATTTTTTTTTGCAAAATTTCTTTGAGTAATTATACGACTGGTGGTGGTAGCTACATGTAGTGTATGTTGTTACAGTACAGACTCGACAATATCGGATCATCGACAGTATCGGATTATCGACAGTATCGGATCACTCATAAGTTATCACCTGTTTTTCTCACAAATGAAGCAAATATTTTCTTGACTGTTTTAGTACTAGTTCCGTGTTATAGGGGCCCAGAGGACTATTGCGTTAGGATTTATAGACGTGCTTGTACATTTGTACACATTCAACTGTTATTTGACAGCCATAACATTTGCTCGTGAAGGACCTTGTAAAAATATCGTTGGAAGACCGTAAAAAGTTTCTCTGAGACTTTAATAGGTCCAGCGGTTAATGTAGTCAAATTAATGAAGCTAAGATGTTTGGCAGAACGCATCGCAGGAGCTCTCTTATAAGATATTATCATATGATCCGATACTGTTGCACCTGATTCGTTACTGTCGTAAGACCCTTTGTAACTCTAGATAGGTTATCTGCCCTTTAATGGACAAATTTCATAAATATTTTGACATGGACAGATAGAAGGGATATTTTGCAATTGTTATGTCTCATAGCCTATATAATTTTAGCATTCACGTACAACAAAACAGGATTTTTATCGATCTTGATCCGACACTGTCGAGTCCACTGTATAAAGAATTCAAGTAATACCAACATGGCACGGTCAGCCTCAGTGCGACCGTATGCATGTAGCGGTGTCAAAGCGAACCGCACCGTAAGAAGAAACTGCAAAACTTTGCTAGTATTCTGCTGCATGTAAGCCGAAATAACATAGCTCCGACATTTTAATTTTCAGTAGTCTTTTTCAGGCCCCATTTCTCTATCAGCATGAAAAACTTTATCATGAGGTATCGCTGCGAGCTACTAACTACAGTTTCGTCAGTGTACATGACCGTTACAAGCCAGCTTTAAACAAATAAAACATCCTTGGGTTTCACATAAAAAGGGTTTGATAACTTACAAATGACCTACTTTCGATTTCATTAAGTAGAATAAAATGGTAAAAATACAATGTACAGGCATGGAACCCCGATCACTATCCAGTTTATATTTATATAGCATTGCCATACGGGAAACCAGAACAGGAAATTGTATTTTGTGGAGCAATTTATATATATATATTTTTTTTTTGTTTTTTTTTTGTTTTTGGTTTAACGTCTCTTCGAGACAGCACTGCAGGTTATTTCGAGACGCCTCCAAGAGAGAGGGCGAAAGAAACGAAATACGATGGGGAAAGAGAAAAAATGTTCAAACAACCCCGCCCTACACCCCACCACCCGCACCTACTGCAAGCACATTAGGTTCTTGCCCTTCTATCATCCAAATTAGTAGGACGCCCTTGCACTGAAATTATTCAGCACCATCGCCCGACCACGACAACCCCCACTAAGTTTCATACGCAAAGTTTTAAAAGTTGTCGTAGCGAACGTATAGATTTTTTCTTTTGTTGCTATAGTAACAAGAATTTTGGCTGGCTGTAAAATAAAAAGAGTGTGGACCCTGATCTAAGACAAATATTTTGCAGCTTTCATCAGTTTGATCAGAGTTAAAAAGATTTATATTTTCCACCATAAGAACTGATGTTTAAATGCATCAAAGGTGGACACTGGTCATATAGCGCATTCGGTTGAGTCAAATGTGAGTAAACATCGTTTGCCAAGGTAACACCGGGTTGGTAAACGTTTCTATCACTGACTCAAAGATTGGAAGACGCTAAAGACTGCCGATTCGCTGATTGTTTTTTATCAATTTAATTTGAAACTGTAAAAGCAACACTATAACATCATCTATGGAAATCTGTACACTAAAGTAATTGAACACTGAGCAAAGTGCCTAATCAGAATTCGCAGATAAGTAGGTTGATCTGGGTCTACGGTGCTTGCAAATGTTTTATAGTCTAACTCCTCAGTTGTTCGTAATCTGTCTTGAAACATGACTGGTAAGAAAAAGACAATATCAAACTTTTAGTGTTGTGATGACAGATACGGCGGATACAGGCCCTTTCACCTAAAATACTTTATGAAAGATACATTTAATAAAACATAAAATCGTCTAATCAGTTTCATTTCTCTTCAAAACATGCAAACTATACATAACCGAGTGGCCCTGCTCTTAGTCATTCGACATACTAATTGAGCAGAAATGCAATCGGTATGGTTTCGAATCAGCCCCAGTACATGTATATTAATTAGACAAAGGCAATGATAGGACACCCACCGTGCTAATTTTATACAGCTCAGCAACGAAGGTGAGTTGATAGAAAACGTACACGCATTTTCTTCCTGAGACTTTATATTTATCCCCAAAATGAAGCAAACTATTAGATGTATTGTGTACCATTTTGCCATCAGTATCATGCTTCGAAAATGAAATGCTCAACGATCAGTGCATGTACCAATGTGATCTCTTTACAAACATCAAAGCAATAACAGCGTTCCTCATTCACGCACACACATTCAGTTGAATACCGCACACTACACCCTCGGGAATGGGGACTTTGCCGGGGGGGGGGGGGGGGGGGGTGGGGGGGTAACTTCCTATACATGGTACATGTATAGTTCGGATATGCGGCCCGAATGGCCTCTTCTTTTTTTGTATTTGATTTACCCCCATTTTTTCAGCAACAGGTATATGTCCGACCCTCTTTTTTTCTTGATACGGCTGCCTTCGGGCGTCACTTTGCAGGTTACCCATTGCGTCCATACTTACATAAACATCCGAAAAAATTACATTCACTTCTTAAACCAATGACCTCTTCTTAATACAGCTTTCTAGTAGATTACTCTGTCGAAAATTGAATCTAAAATAAAATCACGTGGTCATTTTATTGGATCGTTTTCTTTTCCTTTGTACGTTTTCAATTTTTTTTGTCAGACTGAGTTTTAAGAACATGATATTAATCTCTATCAAGAAATGTTATAGTTAATTACTGAGAATCTCATTCAGAGTGTATGAATGGGTATGAAAACTCGAAGGGCAGAATATGAACAGGTCAGTATTTTATGAAGTTAGGTATATGAATGGGTCCTAGTTTTCAGCGCCAAAGTATATGAAGGGGAAGGGTTTTGAAATACCAGGCCACACATTCATACCAGTATGACCTCGAAATCCCCTCCCCTCCCGCTCCACCGCAAGACTACAAAGTGTAAATGCATAAAATAATGAACACTAGATACATGTATAAAGTGTTTACATTTTACCAGACTCCGATCAGTTTGCCCATCTAAAACCTCAAAAACCAGAGGTTGCGGGTTCGATACTCGGTCCGGCCACTCACTTTCGTGGAGACTGGTTCTTCTCCTTATGTTGATACAAGAAGGGCAGTTGTCAGCTACTGGCAAACGTATGTGCACTTAGTACTGGTTAACCGCTTAGGAGGTCGAAGCCTGCCCAGGAATAGTGTGGTTAGGTTAACTGACCGTTCCATGACCAAAGCTGTTTACCGTGGACGTAAAGCAACAACAACAACAAAGCCTTTCAAAAAGTCTGGTCAGCGGTTTCATTGATTTGCTTCGTCTGAACACGAACCATCTTGGCATGTGCTTACAGTGTTAATCCGAATCAGCCATGTCAGCCTGGTCAGACTCTTTCCTGACTTTCCTATTTGCATGAACAATGAACAGTCTAAGCGATGACATACGCTGTAAAAAATTTCCGTAGAGTTTACGGTAGATAACTGGCAACCAGCTGCCAGTCCTTTTCCCGTTATTTTTACGGGCGTTTGCCCGTAAGACATTGTTGGAAATCACGAAATGGAAGTGTTATGTTAACTGACCTCACTCGAAAATAGCTTTATATTGTTGGAGGGCTATCTGACCAAAACGACACCTGTTATATTCTGTCCTATTCTGCTTGATGATTCCTGCAATTTTTTACGGGCGCCCGTAAAAATAACGGGAAAAGGACTGGCAACTGGTTGCCACTTATTCTACGGTAAAATCTAAGGAAATTTTTTTACAGTGTAGACTGGATTGAATTATGCATTTGTTTATGCAACAGCGCTCAATAGTGCCAATTACACCTACGTGTACGTGCCAATTTTTTACTCGCCTGTGAAAGACATGAAATACATAATTATTGCTTTACACATGCTCAGAAATGGAAAAGAAAATTCAGTAACTTAAGGTTAGGTAGGAGTAATTCAGCAGCGCCGCTGTGCAGCAGTTTCTGTCGCTACGTTACGTAACGCAAGGCCGTCGCCGACGGTACGGCCGGTCCGGCCATAGCCGGACCACTTTTATGAGCGAGCGTATAACCGGCGTGCCTTATTTCATTACTTTCATATATATATATATATATATATATATATTTTTACCGCGGTGATTAAATGTGCCGTTGCATTCACTCAACGCACGCCAAAAAAAAAAAAACTTTTTATAAAGGCCTGAGTGAACAATACAAGGCAGAAATAGGTAGTTTATTTCAGTAATGAACAGAGTCGCTGTCAGGAAATGCAGACATGGTTTCGTTCCGCTAAGCCTCTTGGAGACCATCTTTATGAAAATCGAAACATCTCATCTCAGTATTTCTCTGGGCACCAATCAGTAAGCATCTCCAGCAAGTCATGAAAGTTCAATTACTGACCTGATTTTTGGTTGTTGCTTATGTGGAGGTAATTACCAATAGTCTGGGACCTTGGGATGAATTGTTATCAGTAAAACAATAATTGAATAATAGCGCCGCCCACTTACGGTCTCAAACCGGGTAGTATCCGGGTAGGATCTAGGTCTTTAAGAATTTATATTCATTACATGAATATCGTAACTGAACTAGACACCAAAGATGAAGCCGCTTGAGATATAAACATGTTTATTGGGTGCTTTAATCCTATATGCAACAGTTCAGTTAAATTGTTGGTTCATCAATAATGATAAAAGTTTAGATCCTTTAAGAGCAAAGAAAACATTCATAAGTAAGAAGTTGGGCCATACCGCGGTTTCGGCTATTCAAGCCTCATCAGTGACCCTTTAAATCTGGCACAAGGAGCCAGAGGAAAAAAACAGTAAATTTGCAGGTTTAACATGGCAGTCGTCTCAAAGACTGATATAAGTCGAAAAATACCAAAATATTTCAAATTTGTTTAGAAAATGAATCTAAACGTATGATCATTTTTGACTTCTCAGAATATATTCCATGATCTCAAAGGACCAAAAGGAAAATATAATCTGCACTATAGATGAGTGCGGGGAGACTTTTTACGGCCGAATCTCACATAGGTATTTACATCACAGGGTTATACAAGAAACATCTTTAAAAAAGATAATTGTCGAAGATGAAATTCGTTTTTAAAGAACAACTTTTTAGTCATGTCAGGACGGATCCACCGCTTCCTGGGTATTATCAGTACTTTTGTAAAGTAAGTGTGTCTTGGTCAAGGACAAAACATGAATTCGCGAGTGAGGATTATCGTGATCAGCCTTGGTCGAGTTCGATTACAACTATTGTCTGGCGATAGTATGTCATGGAAGAAGCGGGTCAACTCGGTCTGCTTTCTGTAAGCCTGGGGTCTTCACGGCTCCCCGGTCAACTCGGCCGCCATTCAACTCGTCCGCGTCAATTCGGCCTGCTGTAATTTGCATCCTCGCCGCCCCAACCTACGAAGATGGGTTGCGCCAGGAATGAACGGAAACACAATAAACGAATAGAGTTTGTTGGGTTGTTGATTTAATAAGAAGTCCTTCAAAATGGTGGACAAAACATGAATTAATATAAAGGGCAACCCAATAATCCCTCAACGGATAACTGCAACTGCAGCTAGACTATGGTAACGGGACGTTCCGGGCCTACAATAATACAATGGCGCTGGGATAGCCGGACAATTATATTTTAATTGTTTCCATAGTGCCGGAGTTTTAAGATTGGGATCCTTTACCCTGTGAGATTTTCTGTAGTATAGGGTCGAAATAAGAGCAAGGTAGTTACCATCAGCTAATCATCACAGGTCTCTGAAATGTAAAAATTCCGTTTCTGTAGGTGGGGGTTGTGGATACAAATGACTGGAGCATAGATATATAACAATGCGGCACCATGGCCAAAACTGTTGTTTTCCTTACTTATTTTCATACAACTTCGATATCCTAGTTTATTTGCCACAAGTAAGATTTAATGGCATGACTGAACTGCAAAAATCGATACCTCACCAGGAGCTAGCTGTAACCGGAGGAAGACTTATTAAAAGTCTATTTCCTAGCTTTTTCTGCCTCATATTTTCATGATTTTCCCTGACTTCATTTGGCCCAATTGCTAAGGGAGTGAATTCGTGAGTTTGTGAGTGAGTGAGCGTGTGTGCAATTGAGCGAATGAGTATCAAGATAAGCCTGCATCGAAATAATTCCTTATCTAGAAAATTTTATCGCCGATGCAATGAATTGGTTTCAAAACTCAATGTCAGGTTAAAACCACTTTCACACGAAAGCCTATCGGAACCAGAATTTTATGATGACTTAGTATCTGATTTTTTGTTCAGCTTCGAAAAAGTAGTTTTTTGTTCTCATTGTATTTTGTTCAGTGCTAGCACTAACCATCAAAATCAGGAAGTCATATGACTTCCAAGGTGTGTCATTTGGAAGTCATGCTGAAGGATAGACTTGGTTTCTTCCAGAATGTCCATATTTATATTGCATTCTCCTTCATTAATGGGTGAAATACCATTATTACAACAAATTCAACTCATTATTTAAGTCAATATTCACTTTATAAATGGTAGGTTATGATAAAAATTGGAAGTCACTGACTTCCTGGCATTCAGTTTTAGAAGTCACAGACCCCCAGACTTCCATAAGTGGAAGCACTGTTTGTTTCTTTGTAATTTTAGTTAGAAATACATCAGTTGTTAAAGAAGACTGATTTCTGGCGCGGCAGATCGGAAGCGCGGTGCGGTTATGGCTTTCATACTAGACCTTTAAATACACGATTGGAAAACTCGAATGCGCCTGATCTACTGCTGCTCAAACGGGTCATGAAATTTGCAAATACACTTTTCGTCATTCGTTATTATTGTTTCAGACTTTTCTCCCAGGAGCAGTCTCATCAGGGCCTGCACTGCATGGTATCGTTTGTGTCATCTTATATATTCTTCTTACAGGCGTACTGCTGCATGTAGGAGACTTATTCTTTTTCTGATAGATATGATAATCGCTTACTGTCCCAGTTTTGAGAAATTTTACAGTATGCAAGTTCGTTAAACCCCCTTTTTTACCTGACTGTTGACTGACATTAGTTTCCTTCAAGAATATCTGAATTTGTTAAAATCCTCCATTAAAACACAATAATGTGCGTACGTCCATTGACTCGCTTCAATTCAGTCCGTAAATCACGTGCATACTGTAATAATTGAGCTGTGGCACACGGCGGGTACCTATGGCATGTTCGGGCTGCGAGATCTCGGACTTGCCTGCAAACACCTGCTTAAGTCTTTCGTTGTCTGTGTAGTAAATGCGTGGACCCTCAGGTATTGCTGTCATATGGTATGGTGGTTCTGGTGCGAACGCATGGGTTCGCGGGCTGGTCTTGTTTTTTCCGTCCCGCGGTTGCATTCTTCTTTTTGTGTGACACGGCCCAGTTTTATTTATGAATGAAAATAGCTGTAGCAAATGATAAGGTTGGTTGACTTCGTGTCTTAACCGGTTTTAGCTGGCTTTCTACGAGATAAAACATCATTTTCTATTTATTTATTAATTAGTAACTTTCGGTTCGTACGTATTTAAGGGGTCTTTTTCACCACCCTATTAATGGATCATGGACAGTGTCTCATGAAATGAGAAAATAAAATGAGACAGCTTATATTACAATAAGCCATTTACTTGCGTTGTATTCAAGTTTAGATGCATGTTCTCTCCATTTTCCTTGCAGCACTCCTACAACCCCCCCCCCCCCCCCACCTTCTAACTATCTTTCTCTGTTCTTGAATAAAATGATAGATGTGAACCACACCGAGAAAAGGTGTACCCTACTTCCTAACTTCTATACGAGAGGCTTAGGCACGGGTCAGCCTGCGTATTGATCGCAGACTGACCGGAGCCATAGCCCCCATCCTAAGATGTACCTGGCTATAGGAATGGCAGGTATTTTACTTTTTCTATACATAAGAACCCAGGCGCCTTTTCTCGGGATGATGATAACAACGATGCGTTTTGTATGATATTGTTGTATACGTGTTATAGATGTCTTACTGTGGAAATTATTTATACTTTTCTCCTATGCCATCTGCGTATGGCCTGAGAATTGATTTTGAATAAAGTTTTGTTCTGTTCTGTTCTGTTCTATTGAATAAAACACGTTTATCCGCAAATAACGGCGATTAAATTACAAAGGAAACGAAGCCAAAATAAAGTTTATATTCATAAAACGTCATTTTAAAACTGTTTCTTTTCACAAATGGTAGATTGTGTTTATTATCCCCCATACAATAAAAACCCGGATGCAGGTCATGCATGCTCTGATATGTCTACGACAAAAAACGGTGGGCAATCTATGTTGTATAGAATAAAATTGATATCAATGTGTTAAATGCCGTATGAAATGAATAGCTAATGGGAAATTTTAGTGTATAAAATTATTAGGTAATACTGAAAGCTTACCCAGCGATAATTTATTCAGGTGTGATAAACTGATTTTTTTTTTCATTTAAATTACACAACATGCATACAGACTCTTTTGAAAACTACATTTCTGACGTATTCAAATTCTGAAAACGCATTTGCATAATTCATGAATAGTCCATCACGCATCAGTTCCAAAACAGCAAAAGACGTTCAAATTCCAAAATGGGCCTTTGTTCAACAATTTTCCAGTAGTCATGGTTCGCAACTCGACTAAAGTTGTGTCGCGGGAATATTTTATCAAACCTAACCGTCGCATAAAGTTGGTGGTTGCCACCGCCTGATGAGACTTGCCGACGGATCGAAATAATTAATATCTGTTTGTTTTAATGTTTTGGCTATCAGAAACTAAACCTGTCTGTATAAACTGACAGAAAGACAGCTCTAATTCCTCGATGATCTTTACGAAATTACTCAAAAAATAAAATAATAATAATAATAATAAATTAAACGAGATGCAACATAAACGCATCTACAAACTTTCAAAATGTAACAATTTCTCGGGAGAGATCTCCCGAAACCCCTCCAAAACCCCTATCATCCCCTCCCTCCGCCCAAAACAAAACAAAACAAAAAAAAAAAAAAAAAAAAGACGGGATTTTTCGCTCTCGTGCGCTCCTCTCTCGTGCCTTCGGTACGCGCAAATACATAGCCGGACCACTTTTCACGAGCCGGCGACGGCGCTGTAACGACGTCAAATGTTCCGTTTGAGAAAAACAAGATTGCGTCAATGTTAGTCTCTTCTTTGGGTAGACCACTGCAAAGTCAGTTTACAAAATGCAAGGCGACCGAGTTCTGGGTGAAATTTTAAGAAAATAGAAAGCTCCACTGAGAAGAACATGAAAATTTCATACGGCAAAAAGTGTTGTAAAATTTAATCCAGAACTGTACAATGAGCAGTCAGATCAGGGTCTACACATCGACCACATAATCATTGTCCGAAACTTTTGAGTTAATACGGTAGCAGTCAAAGAAAGTGCCATTATGCCACCCACACAGCAAAAGTAATGCCACATCTCAGTTATATTTAAAGTTCTTAGCGTTTTAACAACACCGGGCGGTCGAAGGCCTCTTGCGGTCGAAGCAATGTCGTCAGGACCTTGAATCGACATTGATACGATAATGCAACGATCTGTTCTGATTGTAAAATTAGCTAAAACAATGAGTCGTTTCTCTTTTTCTGCCTTTTTACACGTTTCCTTCTTTCTTTATTATTTCTGTATCAAAGAGTCGTTTCACTGAATCTCCTAGACACTTAAGTGAATCTAAACTGCCTATAATTTCACAGAATGAGAGTGAAAGAACGAGAGAGAGAGAGAGAGAGAGAGAGTCGCCGAAGCCCAGTTGTTGGAACGCTAGGTTATAGTGCAGAATGATAGGTTCTATCTTGGGTCGGGAGGAGCGGCTGTAGTGTAGTGGATAACACTCCAGACTAACAATCCAGGGGTCGAAATGCGCGGCATTAATATTTCAATCTAAAGAGACAACAAGCTGATCATTTTGTACACTTTTGCTCGACATTTAAGTCGGCGACATACTATTTTAACAGCTTAAATGCAAACGTCTGTCATTGGGCCATACTGTGTTAGTTTTTGAAGAAACAAAATCCGTTTCCTCAGAACGAAGGTTTTTATGAAAGAGAGACATGCAAAGAAGTGAGTTTTCCATAGAATGCAGAACAATATCGGGAGCAAAATGAAGAAAAATTGACATTTTCGCGGTCAGATATTTTGAACACGACATAGATAAGCATTTCAGTCATTCCGTCATGCAAGTGCCCTAATTTTTACCAGAATTTGAAAGGAAAGAATTTTGATCAGCTTCAAATCAGTTGGTGTGAGGCTGCGATTTCCAAAATATACAAAGACAAGCTTTCAACCGTGAAGTTTCTATTTTCGTTGAGCAGATTTTCTGTCTTGCAAATGTTGACGAGGATCTCTTTTTTGAGTCCTAAAGTCTTTTTCAAATTATTACTTAATATTCTATACATTGAAAATAGAAATTTAATAATATTTTAAAGAATTATTTAATGGTATTATGTATGATGACTTAGGGAAAGTTTGCCCGAAAAAAAGGCAGGTTGTTCTGAACAGACGTTAATCCGTTGATCTGAACAGACATTAATTATATACGCAGCTATGCATGATAATTAATATGCAGCTGGCTAATTAGCACCGATTTTTATTTTCTTTGATCCTAATGCCCCTCAGTGTCAGTCATCGCACAAAAAGGATTTACTACACGCAATATTTGGTCACAAATATGCATATGCATGTGTAGAAAACTTTTAGTGTTTTTAATTTTGAAAGTATTTAACCCTTAAAAGCGCCCAAAACAAAAATAGATGAACGTATACAGTGTATATCCAGATGAGATGGCTCGTAATGAGCCACCTCATCTGGATCTACACTGTCTGTCCTCTAACTTTTGAATTCTAAATATGATATAGTTTGGCCTAAACTTTTTTTCTTTTTTGAAAAGTTTCGGGCGTAAAAATTGTCGTCTGCTTTGTTAAGTATTTATGTGTCGTTTTGCAATTAGGGCATCTTTGAAGAAATTGTAGTTTTTTTTTACATATTACAGAAAAATAATCATAAATGTCTTTTAAAATATTATGCTGCAATTATTGGCTGTAACTATATGCATAAATATACTTAACGTTGCACCTTTGAGCAAATTATTGGTTTGTATTTAAAAATCTTGACAAAAGTATGTTGTTGTTGTTTTTGTTTTTTTAATCAAATATTCCAACTTATGTAAGAACTTAATGATATACCGTAAAGAACATTATAAGTAGGCACTTAAATATACTGAAAAAAGGCTGTAATGTTTTGAAGTCGCATTTTAACGCACCAGCGTAACAACTTAGTGACTTACCTTATAGACAATTATAAATATTCACTTAAAAATACTTAAAACCATGGCACTTTAAATCACTTTTACGCCCATGCGTAAAAACTTAGTGACATACCTTATTTGTAATCATAAGTAGCTCCTTAAATGTGCGTAAAAGTACAGCAGTTTTAAGCAGCTGCTTAAATGTCCAAATAAGCCATGTCACAAAGCACTTTTAAGCAGGAGCTTAAATGGCTTATAGATGCGTGTTTTTGCTGTGCTATGTAACGTTTCTTTTTTTGTTCCGTATATGTTATAGAGTGTATAACTGACCAGTCTAACTGGTCCGGACCTTTTAAGCTAGTGGTTGTGTGCTCGCTTTATAATCTTGGGGTTGTGAGATCGATTCCCGGTCGGGGCGCTCGACGAAATTTTCTTTACAGATTGTTCTCCTACTACTACAGGTGCAACTAACTTTTTGGCAGAACAGTTCAAGCTATGGTACAGCTCGGGCGTGTGGTGCACCTTCATATTTTTTGCCACTTTTATAAAAATAGGCAGCCTATATGATTTATTTTTTTGCTTCATCAGGCGGCATGGCCCTTCCAGGTGGGTCTTCTTTGGGGACAACGTTTGCTCCAATGAATGGGGGGGGGGGAGAATTTTTTTCTTAAGGACCTGATCTTTAGTTAAAGGGGGCGCAGAGATGGGATGGCTGAAAAGGCTGATGGGATGACTGAAAAGGGGGCGCAGAGATGGGATGGCTGAAACATCTCCAGAGGAGATGTTTCACTTTAACATTATATATAGTAAGTAAGCCATACACTGTCATGGTCAGAAAATACATCATTTGCATGTACCGAATGTTTTTATGTATTGAATATTTCGTACTGTACTAAGGTGTCAGTCCTGTAACTGGATTTAAGAACAGTTAATTGATTTGATTTGATTTGAA
The DNA here is from genome assembly GCA_963989385.1 of Ctena decussata. Lineage (NCBI taxonomy): Eukaryota > Metazoa > Mollusca > Bivalvia > Lucinida > Lucinidae > Ctena > Ctena decussata. The sequence goes on along the minus strand of OZ022510.1, from coordinate 34,246,778 downwards.
GACGTTGCTAAGCCACCAATACCCATGAGCGACATGAGCCTCATTGTGAAGGAAAGGGCATCAGCAACGGGGTCATGCACTGGAGTCATGCATAGTAGAAAAGAAAAAAAAAGAAAGAAAAAAAACAGATTAAGAAGTAAAAAGAAAAAAAAAAGAAAAAGGAAGAAAAAAACACCTTGTAGGGTTTAGTGTTGGTTTTGCAATCCTTAACACGGGGCTTGAACGTCATGCCAGTATCGGTTAGAGTCTGTATTTAAATGTCGAAGAAGAACTGCAGTGCCCATTTAGAAAGAACCACAGCAGACTTGTTCGGTTTGCAGATAGAACGGAAAGATATGTATATGTGCATAAGGTGTCCTTATGGTCTGTTGTCACAATATTAAGCTGCTTTGTGACAGTGGTGGGGTACACTAATCATCTGGAAGTCCACACTTTCCTCAGCGATCTGCACCATTAAGAGGCAGGGATTCAAGTGTCTTCAAAATAATATTATGGAAGTCAGTCCTGCTACCCTCTCTCAGCATACCTTGTATTCCGCAGCTGAGAGACACTTCAGATAATTAGTGTAATTCTGAGTATTAAATTATATGGTGTTTAAAATTGTACTCATCAGAGTTGCTTTGATAAGAAAATGAAAAATGCGTTATTGTATCTGATTGCTATTTATTCAGTTCCAAACTTTTAAGACAATTGAAATGTGCTTAAATATAGATGCTAAGGCTGTGTCATGATTATTTTACGAAAAAATGTGGTAGAAATCAACTTTTTCATCAACGTGTTCGTTAACACTGACCAAACACACCATACTTGCTTCATTTAAGCCTATGTGGCTCTATGGTGCGCTCTCGGGTGCGCCGTCATTTCCAATCCAATGGACGCGCCACGGTACGGGGTTTTACCTAGGAACTCAGTTCCGGTCTAGACTAAGTTCCGGTCTCGAGCAGACGACGTAACCTCAGACAAAAAAACGTTGACAGTTTGATCTATTCTTTTCACGAACGTATTTAACAAAAACGAGATTATTGTAGCGAGAAATATTTAATGTACATTGTCATTTGAGTAATTGCAAAACTAGTTTTTATGACCGAAAAATATTCGATAAGAGCACTTGGTTCGTGACTAGTCTCGCGACAACTGTCGAACTTCCGGTTCTCCAAGATGGCCGCAACCATTGTCGTTACCACACATTTTACAAGCCTAAGTATATAAGACCAAAACTGATAAAGTAAAGCGAACATAATTCGTGTGTTCGCTATAAAATCCATGAACCTTCATATATATATAAACCTAGAACAAATAATATAGAAAACAATGATCGGGAACGCCACACCCCACCCACGCCACTGAGCGGTAAATAGTAACAGCATGTAACATTGCTAGTTGCAAGACCTTACCAGCGGATAGCAGTATTAGAGGCCCTTTCTCAGGTACGTAGCCACAAAGGCTATCCTTAACGAAACATACATATACTCAAACGCAAAAGAAACTTTGCAAACGGGTTTTGCTTCTTCTTCTTTTTTTCAGACATCCATGAATGAAAGTATATCATGTTTGATAACAGTTTTTAACTTTAATTACCTACTGTTTGTATTGCTTTAATGTAAACTTACATCATTGGGCCATACTGTGTTTTTTTTGGAAGAAAAAAATGTGTTTTGTTTTCTCAGAATGCGGGTTTTTATCCAAGAGTAACGAGCAAAAAAGTGCGTTTTCCATAGAACGCCATTATAACGTCGGCTCGAAAAGGTGGAAAATTTGACGGTTTCGAGGTCAGATATCTCGAAAACGACATCGACTTTCTGAAAGAGGGACTCAAAATGTACAATATAAGGAAGTATGAATAAAATCTTGTGTTTTGTCAATTACTCCCACCTCACCTTAATACCATATCGACGTATTATCTATACAATACGGCGTCGCATGGAATTGACATAACGTTGTACGTCGCGCAGAGGAATGTTATTCCATTCGACCTGCAGAGCATATTCTAGCTCCTGCAAATTTTTGACAACATGCCTTGCTCATACTCTACGACTAAGAAGATACCAGATATGCTCAATTGGATTTTAGTTTGGGGAAACGGCAGGGCAAGGCAAGACGTTAACGCCATTTGCATTCAGATATTGCAGCGTTATGCGAGCCGTATGCGGACGCGCATTGCCATGCATCAATACTGGTGGATGAATGGAACCGCTACATGTCTGAACACTTGATTTATGTACCCGGCAGCATTAATTAGCCATTTACAATTACTAGGTCGGTTTTTCTATTACCGTTTTTCCCACCCCACACCATGATGCTGCCCCGCCAAACCTGTTTTTTTTTTCAACAACGCAGGCGTTAGCAATCGCTCGCCTCTCTTTCTAAATGCCCGCGCTCTACCATCATGGTGACAAAGGTTGAACCTGGATTGGTCGGAGAAAACAGTTTTATTCCATTGACGCCTTCGCCGTGCTCATTTCAGACGAGCAACGCGATGAGTCGCGTGGGTATACTTGCAATGTAAGGGCGTAATGTTTCGCTGTAGCGGTAGCTAGTTGAAAGCGATGTCTTGTGTGAATCAGACTTAAAAGGCGGTCTAATCTGGTGTAAGTAACGTAAGGCCTGTCGCTTCGGGGCCTATCTGCAATTGCGCCTGTTTGCTGGAACCTTGCACGCAGATTACTAATAGTGTTTCTGTGGCAATTAAAGGCCCGCGCAACGTTATCAATAGAGGCACCTCTATTAAGCCTCATCAACGCCTCAATTCGCTGACGTTGAGTCTTGGCATCGCGAGTTTTGATTTGTGTCTGAATGCCGTGTGTTTGTCTTACTCCTGGGCGTTGCAAGAAAGGAATGAGAGGTTATTTCACCGATTTCACATTTGAAAGGTCTTTTCACCTGCAAATCTTGCGAAAAGCCCTGTTTTGGGGCGTTACGTAAGATTTAACCCGATACTGACTGGATGTGTCCATTGTTCGACAAAGTGGCATGCGTGCTTCACATGGTACAAACTGAAATGCCTATGACCGATATAACTATCGTTATCCGAACTGGAAGCGTGCACAGTTTTCTTTCTTTTTTTTTTTTTGCCTTCGAGAATACAAACAAAAGAGGCGCCGTAGTCGAGTGGTTAGAGTGGCTCGGCTATTGCGCAGAACGTCACCGGAAGGTCGTGAGTTCGCGGCGGCTCACCGTCGCCATCCGACGACTGGAAAACTCTCTCTGTCAACCCAGCAGGAAATGGGTACCTTTTTCTGAATGAGGGAAGGATAAGGCAGCGAACAGAGAGAGATGGGCTCCGCCTTTCATCAGCTGTGCCCAAGATACAGTGGGTCTTTAACCCCCACTGCCCCTACGGCTATTAGGCTATGGGAAAGCTTTACCTTTTACTTTTTGTACAAACAAAACCATACCTAACCAAGGAAGCACCGCCTTTAAATGTTAAGCCGCGCCCTATATTCCATCATAACTGATGCAATGAAGACAGCAAGTAAAAGAACACAACAAGCAATAATATATAGTTAAAACCACACCGAAACATCACATTGGAAAGGTCTGTAGTTATTTTTAACTAGTGTAATGTGTACAAATCTCAAATCCTAAAACTGAGTATAATAATCATGATGTGTCTGTAACACTAAAGAATCTAAAAATTGGTTTACACTGCAACACACGTTTCCACCGTGTAAACATCCAAAAACATATCTCGCCAGACACAAATCTGTTGCATGCAACATGTCTCATGCAACATATCTCATCGTCTAACAAAACCTTCTTGCGAAAAATATTGTTTGCATGACATGTGCGTCACCGTGTAAACCTACCTTTAAACAGTCAAAAATATGTATATATTCATGTATTTAGAATATGAAGATTATTCAGAGTATTATCATGATTATGTACCTGGGATTTCAAAACAATCATATACAATAAACTGTAAATTATATTTAGGGGATAATTGTACTCAAATTGTCATTTGGGGAGGTAATTCGTCGGTTTTATGGTCGAAAATTTCGTTTTACGGCGACGCGCCAGCGGAGCCGTAACGTAAAAAGGAATTTACCTCCCCAAATGACAATTTGAGTACAGCTATCCCCATTCTAATGCATGTTTTGCATTTTAACCTTCCTAAGTGTACTATTTTGCACCTAAAGCTAGCGCTTTCAGCAACCCTAATCCATACTCGTCAGCCAATGAGAGGCGACGTTTCATAATGACGTCGGGTTCGCGACATATACTGTCGCAAATTTTTGACGTTATCCAATCAGAAGTCGCCTTACATTCGTAGGTGCATTAGAATAACATTCAGTGAATCTAAAACAAACGTCTTTCAATTAACCAATGATACGTTTTAAGATACACGTAAATAAAAGTATTTACACAATAGGTGAATAAACGCACGTCTTTCAGTTACGTATGATACTGTTGCGTTCATGGCTCATTAACTGCCGAGCGATTGCAAATTTCCCAAAACTTCTTAGTCAGTTAGACCCTTCCTGTTTCTTCAAAAAGAATAACGCTATGATACAAATAAACCGCTATCATAAGTGATTTTTATGATACATGATGATCTACACACAAAAAAGGTAAAATGGATGGACGGATGGATCCCTTTTAATAGTATTTCAGTTACATCAGGACGATGGGAGGGTGATAACGAAAGGCTGTGTGTAATGGAACCCCGTTTACTATTGAAAAGAATCCCGACAGCGGGACTCGAACCCGGAACCGCTAGATCAGCAAGCCAGCACTTAACCTACTGGGCTACTAGGGCTAAATAATAATAATAATAATAAAATGTGTGATTTATCATTACAGATAGTACATGTAATTCTATTCTTAATGATTTTTATGCATTCATTGAACATTGACCAAACTTCTCTAATAAGAATCCATTGGTATATTCGTATTACACAAACAGAAACCTCTGATCAGACAGTACGGATGCGCATAGTGGTTTGAGTATTTCATGGTTACACACGATATACTGAAAAAAAAAGTATTGGGACAGATAGGACTGCGCAAACAGTGCAGTCCCAGATCAGACTGCTCCTAGAGGAGCAGTCTGATCAAGGCCTACTGTGTTTGCCGTTTCATCTGGGTATTTTGGGCGCATGACTGCAGTGTAAAACTAAATTCTCCCAGTTTAGGATAGTAACGATATTTATTTTAGGAGTGCCAATTTTCAGATTTTTTTTTACGAAAAGGCTTAAACAATATTTCGAAATTATGAAATTCATTTCTTAAACACGGAATTATATTTTCATCGAATTCAATAGCGGTTACGCTGAACCACAGCCATGACACTAGGTTTCTCACGTTGTCAGAACGTATATATTGTTTATAGTCTGAGTAAGAAACTGTTTGTTTAAGTTTTGTTTAAATGAGAAAATTGCTGGCTATTAACATTTGTAAGTACCTTTTGAGCACATTTTTCTGATGGATGGGTGGATTAAAAGGGCTGCTGAAAATTAATTGAGCTGCGACGCTAGAAAACGAACAAAGTTGTTGTGCGCCCAGTGCAGACACAGCGAGGACTCTCGTCAGACAGAGCAAATGCCCAGGCTGGTCGGAGTCCGCGCTTTGCGCAAAACCACTTTGTTGGTTTTGTCATGTCGCGGCTCAGTTGTGTATTGTACATTGTTTGAATTTTTAACTGGATTTTGAATCCTGGACCTGTTATCTACGCTGCTGAAAACTCGCGATTCTATTCCTACTTGGAAATTCAAATTCAAAATTTTATTTAGGGATCCAAATTATTTTTTATTGATCGTTCTTAGGCGTGCTTCTAGTGTGGTTTATCACTAACAAAATTGTTTGCCAGCTTGCTAAAAGTCTTTGACTCTTTGTACATTATTTGGAAAACCTCCCGGTCATTTACCGGGAAGAGCTGATCTCCTCGCGCTTGTTTTGTGCCCCATTGTGTGCCGTCTTTTCCCTCCATTTTATGTTCAGGTTATGATTTGCTTAAAGACTTTGTCTTTTCATGAACATTGCGTTTTCGTCTATTCAGCAAACGACAAAATGTCTGAAGTTATTTGTTTCAAATTCCAGGATTTGTACATCGAAAAGATAATTTTTCTGCGGAGTAACTCACAAAAACTTCAGGAAGTGGCGAAATTGAAATTTTGTTTTGGCCACTTTCTGGAGTTTTGTGATAACGTTACTTCTACCTGAATGAGTGAGTGAATAAGTTAACTCGGGTATAATGTCCCAACAATAACTAAGTCATACGAAGACGGAACCTCGGTGTAAAGACTCATCCGAAAGACCGGAGAAGCGGGTATCGATCTTGCGATCCCTGGATTGGTAGTCCAGCGTGTTGTCTGCTACACTACCGCCGCTCCTACTTTTACTTGAAAGCAAATGTTAAGTAAAGTGTTTACGTGGGTAGAAGACTAACAACACCGTTATAATAAGCGAATCCGGGGTTCCGCAGTGCGCATGCGCAAAGGTCGAAAATTCATTTCTAGGTCAAAGGCCAAGTGTGTCAAACCCGTATACGCAAAGCGTAACACACCAACATATCGACTTATATTTCATTTTTTCAATATTCCCTGTTTACATGTATCCTACCTTGCCAAAATAATGTGATTATCCTTTTTCTCTAAATTGAAAGCAAATTTTCATCATGTCATTGATTTTTAATCATGAAAAAAGTGGTTTTTTATCGACTGCCCAGGTAAGTGTAATGATGACCTATCGGATGGTTTTACACTTGACCTCTGACCTTTCGCTCTAATCCAACCAAAAACTCGGAACTCCGAACTCGCTTATTTGGCTATCCGATTGCAGATGGGGTTTGCGGGATTGTTATACTCGTGTTTATCCTATCTTTTCTTTCTCCCTCTCTCTTAGAGACGACTCGGTATAAATTAAAATATTATCATAAAGGCCGTTTAACCCACACGCCCTCACTTCCTGGACTAAAATTGATAATTGAGACGCCACACGAGAAAACCAACAAAGTGGTTGTGCGCCCAGCGCAGACTCAGATCAGCCGCCCAGTCTGATCATAGTCTTCGCTGTCCGCATGGAGCTAGCTTAGACCCTTAGCTACACTTTAAGCACACATCGAAGACGCTGAGCTGACTATGGGCCTGCCCAGGGTGATCTAAGTATTCGCTGGGCGCACATGCCAATTTGTTGGTGTTGTCAAGTCGCGGCTCATTCACAACGCAAACGGATTCTTGAATCAGTGCGTTCTATGTAGCCAGAGCTTTCATTTCCTCAGAGTCTGTAAATTGTATGTGCAAACAGCAAAGTCTTTGATCAGACAGCGCGGATGCGTAAGCTAGACCGAGCTTTTGCTCTTTCAAGCGCCGAAAGCCACAGTTTTGTGTGTTGCAACTCAATTATATAGACATCAGTGCAAACAAATTCTCAAAACAGCAAATACATTTGCCCCACGATAATGCATTCATCACATGTAAATATAAAACATAATATTCTGTAAATGTTTGATTTTCATGTACATGTAATATACCCACTTGACATCACTGGACTGCAATTATACAAACAGTGGAAAGATGTCTTGCTGTTAGTTCATAGCATACTTTTTATTTTGTAGGTTTCGCAATTATTAGAACTATTGTTTCACCTTGACAAATCCTATCCGAAATAAGAAAAAAAAAGAGGCTTGCAAACTGCGTCCTGGCGGAGTGGCAAACCGGGGGGAGGGGAGGGGGGAGGAAGGGAGTGGGTGGGGTGGGTAGGGGGAGGGTCCGATTAGAGCATTCTGATCTGGATATTCATTGTTCGCACAGAAGCATTTATGCCAGTGTATTGAAAAGGTGCACGATCTATTCAGTATTTCTGACGCCTTCGAGACTTAGTGAGCGAATGAATGTCTTTGATAAATTTTAATTTCTATACTTCCAAAAGTTCGATTACACCAATCTGATCATTATAAGTCATAAAGGGCCGTCTAAAATTGCCTTCCTCTTTCTTGTGCGTAGCAAGTTGTGAAATACGTTTGAAAATGAATTATATTACAGGTACACAGCTTAAGGGTTCTGTTTGTTCATTTTAGTGGGTCTCACCACAATTCCGTAGGAACAAGGCAAGGCCAGATATTTAAAGTACACCTCTGTCCATACATATTCTCCCGTCACTGCTATGTCAAATCTTCGAGGGCTGTTTTAAGGTGGTAAATACAAATGGATGGCCAATTACATGTAAGAGTCGCAACTTGTTTGGTCGAACACGATCAAATGGGCCTGAAAAGTATCCTGTCCAACCGCACACACTGATCAGGGACATATTTGCTAGTCTTCATATTAGGCATGTGTTGTCGATAGAGCATGGCTCGTCCGCCTGTGCGTAAAGATAATCCACGAACATTTAGGAGTGGATTAAGTTCGTGGACTATCAACCGTACAGGCGGACGAACCATTCTCGCTTTCAGCGCAATACCAAATGTAGACCTTGCACTTTACGAGGTACCTCATGTTCAAAATTCGGGTAACTGGAATAATGTTTTAAGGTAATCAAATATGTTGTTGAAGTTAAGTTTTCTGACCTTCCTGATGTTATCGCGTTTGAGTCCTTTTCTGTTTCCTCTGATAGATCACATTTTTTGAAGGTCAACCTATCTTTTGTAAATTTAACAGCCAGCTATATCAGCTATGCACGGCCCGCACAGTCTGGCCCAGAGGCAAAGGACAAGTAATATTTTAAGTGCGCTTCGGTAAATTCAGGTTCGACCCGGTGTTTCGTGCGTTTGGGTTATCCTATTGCCGCATTTTTTTTTTTTTTGGGGGGGGGGGGGGGGGGGGGGGGGCGGTGCATGGTGATCAATAAAAAAAACACAGATTTTTTTCGGTAAATTTACTACCTTGGTGTGTATATCTTGGTTTCCCTTGTTTATCGAGGTTTCCGCCATAGAACAAGGGTAACATTCTGGACATGGTACCAGACTTGGGAGTGTGATGCATTGTAACCAATGAAAAACAGAGATTTAGGAAGTGACCAATAACTAGATGTCTCCTCAAAACCGATACTATAGAGCACTACATCAAAATGGTCTATCGACCAATACTGACGGGCCGTGCAATTATCGTGAAACCCTAAAATAATTCGGAACCCTAAAATAAATACAAAACAGCCTAAAATGGTTTGGTAAAAAGGTAAAGGTTTCCCATAGCCTAATAGCCGTTGGGGCAGAGGGGTTAGAGGCCCACTCTATCATGGGACAGCTGATGAAAGGTGGAGCCCATCTCTCTCCTTTCGCTGCCTTATCCTTCCCTAATTCGAAAAAGGTACTCATTTACTGCTGGGTTGACAGATAGAGTTTTCCAGTCGCCGGATGGCGACGGTGAGCCGCGAACCCACGATCTTCCGGCTACTTTCTGCACCATAACCGAGTCACTGTAACCACTCGACCACGGTTACGTGTCCAAAAGATGTTGTAGCTGTGGCAAACAGTGTAGACCCTGATCAGACTGCTCCTTTGGGAGCAGTCTGATTTTGGTCTGCACTATTTGCTCAGGCCTATCTGTCTTTGTAGTTTGGATGACACGTTGAAGAATTTTCGAAGGCTCAGATCAGCCTCCACATCTGTGCAGCCTGATCATAGTCTTCCTTTTTCTTATCAACAATATATAGATCCTGATAAAGTTATATAGTGAGCAGGCTTTTTAGAGTAGCTTCTTTTAAGTGTATCCTGCAGGTTTCATTTCTAGTGTTAGTGCTCATTAAAGGGCTGTTACAGTACCTTTTTGTAATCCACACTGAGAAGCAAAACCCCACATTTTTGGTAAAGATTAACTAGGCCTGCGCATCGTGGCATTCTCGCAACATATTACCTATTACTCAGTACAGAACATGTTTCAATTCTACAAATTCCACAAATTAAGATTCGCGAATTATAAACGGCCATGATCAGACTGCACGGCTGCACGGCCTGATTTTTTATTAAGTTTTCGTAGACGAAATTTTATGGGCTTATCCTTACGAAAGTTAATGTATTTATAACGTAATTTTATCATAACTGGGCGTTCAATTTCGGCCTCGTTCATGTACCAGATCAGCATCAATTTCCTCAATTGCTGACATAAAATGAGCCGCGACTCGAGAAAACAAACAAAGTGTTTGTGTGCCCAACGCAGACTCCGATAAGCCTGGGCATCCACCCATGCCGATCAAACTCTTTGCTAAGCGCTTAAAGGGTAGCTAAGGGTCTAAGCTACCTCCATGCGGACAGCGGAGGCTCTGATCAGACTGGGCGACTGCCCAGGCTGATCCTAGTCTGCGTTGGGCGCACAAACACTTTGTTGGTTTTGTCGTGTCACGGCTCAAATATTGACAACTCTTGGCAAACCATACTGACACCTAACTGACACTCATCAGACTGCATTACAAACTTCTTCTAGAATGAATTCACTGTTTACCCTTGATCTTGAGACTGTATTGAATTTCACTTTTTTTGCTACTTTGAGCAAATAATATGCTGTAACGTGACAAGGTCTAAAATGCATTAAATCATATTGAATGGTACTTGAAGCAAAGAACAGGTAAGGGAGTGCCTTTTGTTCTCGTTCGATGTTTTTAAATTATTTTATCAGTTTATATATTTTTGTACCATTTTATTGATTGAATGCATTCAGCATCTCTTGAATATGGTTTCCTTTCCATAAATGATCAATAACCTTTTTCATGGCAAATTGGTCGTCAATTTTCAGGCGTATACAAACTGTGCATGTTCATAATGTATGGTTGGTAAATGCGCAATTCCATTCCCACCTAGAAATTAGAATTTAGAATTTCAAGATTCCGCATATAGATAGACAAAATATAACAATGTTGTTATGCCCGTATATGTATGTTTGTATAAAGCACATAAATTTGAGCACAGTGTTGGCTTTGAAGCGAAAAAAATAACACCCACACACAGAAAATGTTGTTATGCCCGTATATTTATGTTTTTTATAAAGCACATAAATTTGAGCACAGTGTTGGCTTTGAAGCGAAAACAAATAACTCCCACACACAGAAAAAAAAACTACCGATATCTCAATGAAAATTTTCTGGGACCAGAAAATTTACTTTGTGATATCAGTAGTTTGGGTTGAATTTGGAATTTGAGATATCGAGCGTTGACTGCACTTTCATTTTAAATTCACATCTAAGTTATAGACTCATAGTATCTCTGAAGCACTATATTTGTATGAATTGTGTTTGAATTGGTTGTTTTGGAGAAGGTGTCATTTGAAATTACAGGCAAGAAATACCAAATAGTAAAGTGGTCAAAGTATGCAAATCAAATTCGAACTCGTAAATCATTTAAAACAATTAACATTGACGATTCCGAATTATTTTAGATACACAGACATGGCCCCCGAAACAGAGGTGTGATCATGTGCTCGTTAGCAGCAGGCATCACCTGCCTTTTATAATACACCCGCCAGATCTATGTATCTGCGCAATAAGTCAGTGAAAATGAAAGTCAGGTATTTGAAAGCTTTCCCGTGTTGCGGCTGAGGCAGTACGAAAAGTGCCTGTCACTGACCGCTCCTTATGCGCGGGGGAGGTGAAATTATCGTTATTTTTCATTTATTTCTTTGCTTTTAGTTGGGTTCCCAAAAGTAGGGCGCTAAAATGATATCTTGATTGAAAAATGAGTCTTCACCTCATGTACATCATACACAAACAAACTGTAAACTGAGACAACTAGGCCACGAATTGTAGTTAACGTGTATGGTTACATCTCTATGTTTTTGTACCATTTTCTCAAAGGGGTGGGTGATTCTTGTTACTAACTGTTTGCTTTCGGGGGTGGTCCGGTGGTGCGATGGCGCTGTGTATAACATTCAGTGCCGGGGCGTTCTTCTGATTTGGAACATTGTAGGGCAAGGGTCTACTGTCCTTGCAGTAGGTGCGGGTGGGGGTTGTTTGGACATTTTTTTCTCTCGTCTATCATTTCTTCTTCTTTCTCCCTCTCTCTGGGAGACGGCCCGATATAGACTGAAATACTGTCTCAAAGCGGCGTTAAACCCAAAGCAATCAATCAATCCTGTTTGCTTTCCTGGACGAAGAAGCCTTCTAAAATAGGGTCATCTCTTTGGGAGTATATTCTGTCCTTTAAGAGTTGGCTCCAATTGAGAAGAGTAGTGAAAATGAAAAGGCGTAATTGCTTCCCCTGAACGCGTAACAATTCACCTTAAACCGGCAGATTTTACACTGTATAAAAACCTTGATTTTTCGGTAGAATGACTGGAAACCAGCTGCCAGTCCATTTCCCGTTGTTTTTACGGGCGTCTGCCTGTAGAACATTGTTGGAAATTATGATATGTTAGTGTTATAACTACTGGCCGCACTAGAAAATACCTTGATAGTGTTGAAGGGCATTATGACCAAAACAGCACCTGTTCTATTCTATCGTACTGTACCTAACGATTCCTGCAATTTTACGGGCGCCCGTAAAAATAACGGCAAATGGATTGACATCTGGTTGCCAGTTATTTTACCGTGAAATCTACGGAAATGTTTTTCAGTGTACTTTTCAGAGATATGCTTAAATTGCGGTTTAAATGGCAAACAGTGAAATTCCTGTCCAGAAAGTTCTTGCCCGCTCAAGCATTTCCATCACATTTTTAGTCATGCTAAGAATGTGCGTCAATTTTAAACAACATTAAATCAACGTCATGACGTTGAACCGACTTTGATTCAATGTTGTTTCATCGTTGTGTCCCCGCTTGGCATCCGGCACACTGATAGTGCCTATTAGAGTAGTAGCTGCAATATCAGTGAAATGCAGGTAAACTGCGTGGGTTCAGTAGAACGTAAATAAAATGAAAATAATATTGCTTAAGAAAGACCAACAATTTTTCATCTTTTAAATTTTTGGACGGATCAAGATTTAAAAATCGCCACATATTAATCAATGCATAAAAATTTGACATTACCCTCTAGTATAAAATACACAACCCAACTGGTTAAATGGAAAGAGCGTGTTTGTTCTAAAAATGGCAAAGTATGGTTTTAACAATGTGGAAATGCGTCCTAAACCGGTAGAAGAAATGGCAACCAATGTAGCCCCTATTCAAACTGCTCCTTTCTGACTTCTGGTATAGGCACCTGTGTTTGCTTATACCTATCTGTCCCAATACTGTTACGGTAGTTGAATGTACAGGAAAGCTAGAACACAGTCAAAAGAGCTGACAGTCTTTGACACCGTGAAACACTCAAAACTAGAAACGAAATTTTGACCAATCACGAATCCACAAGACAGCGGCGTAGTGTAGCAAACATGTATCTTCTGCGCTTAACTTCTGCCATAGAAAACTTGATTTGAAGGTGAAATGGTACACATTCAGGGGAAGCAACTCCACTACCATCAATTTTTCATCTTTCTCAATTTGTATAAACTCTAAAAGAAATAATTTGCTCCTATAGGGGCCAATTATTTGCTTTAAGAGAAGACCTTTCTTTTGGAAAGGGTTTTCATCCGGGGAAGCAAACAAGAAATCAGAAAGTTGTTCCCCTTTGTACAAAATTGTGTAAACATAGAGCAGTGCTCATCCATCTTAAATTTGTAACATGTTACATTTATATATATATATATATTTGTTAGGTAAAGGATATAGGACACTCTAGAACATGAAGTTTGTTCACGGAATTCTGGCAGTATGTTTTCTTTGTTGCCTTACAAACGCTCTTCCTCAAGTTCCATCTGATGAAAAAGGTATGACATATTCACAGTGTCCGAACTCACTGTACCATCTCTTCCGGTTTTCATAGCGTTGAATCGAGAGTACAAAGTTCGCTTATAACCAGTAGTCGGAATTCGTTATGTTTTGTGATTTTATCCGGAATCTGCTGCGTCATTTATAAATATTTAGCTTGGAAAATGTAAAGAGGTAAGTTTAATATAATTTGCTCTTCGGTCTTTTACTTTGTTACCCTGTACAATGAAAACCTCATGGCCGTCACAGAAATTTTATTCCGAACAGCTTAATTTAACACGAGTTTGTGTCGTGCAAAACCTAGCTATCATCCTATTACCAAAACTAACAAACTGTAGATTGATAACGCCTTCCGTTTATTTTAAAGAATTTTTATAAAACATGTAAGAAAAGGCTCAAAAAGGTTGTAGAATCATGCCAAGGGCAATTTGAAAACTGTACCGTTTACATCCACCCATACACGACATTGTACAGGACAATAAAGCAAAAGACCGAAGAGCAAATTATATTAAACTTACCTCTTTACATTTCCGAAGCTGAATAACTATAAATGACGCAGCAAATCCCGGATAAAATCTCAAAACATAATGATTTCCGACTACTGGTTATAAGCGAATGTTTGTACTCTCGATACGACGCTATGGAAACCGAAAGAGCTGGTACAGAGCGTTCGGATACTGTGATATTAATAAATAGCTAAAATTCGATGTGTAGAAAACACAACTGTATGTCAATTACAAAACTGCTTTCGTTTGGAGTACATGAGATCAGCGAAACCACTCAAACATTAACCAAGACTTACATGTACCACTTCTCCGTGTGTATGGCTGATTGGTTGCTCGAAAAGTACCTTTTTACTCGTGTAACCGTCAGTTTTGGCGATAAGGCCGGTAAACAGTCAAGAGAAGGAATTCTACCATTTCCATTTTACCCCCCTTTTTCGGTTGGAATCAACTCTTTAAGGAACGTTTTTTCCCAGCAGCAGCTTCTTTTTTTTAAGGGGTAGAGCCAGGTTTGATTCAGTAATGTCACTGACGGAAGTAAACGGGCGATCACAAAAGTTGCATCTTTTGTAAAAGTGAAAAAAAATGGCGGTCAGTATTAGGATGCTATACCCATGCAACTTTACATCAGTTCCGGCATGCAGATCAAAAATACTGGTGAAATGGTCAAAGCACCATGATTTGAGTGTCTAATGATCTTTTGACTCTCCTGACAAAGTTACTAAACACAATTCAACCCTCTACGTTTCCTATCCACGACTGAGGCATGGCATTTTCCATAGTTGTTTCGAGTATCCGTATCCGAAATTAATTATCATCATTAAATAAGAAAATGGATTACTGACATATTGTATTGCGGCCAAATTTTTGGACACCTAAAATGAATTTACTATTTTGAACAATCTGTAAATTAATTATTCGCGGTGTCTCAATACTTAGGTACATTACCACTTGACGCTACTGTCAAACCTGTATTACTCCACTATATAATTTATATGCACAAAAATACTGTTTAACCCAATAAATTTCTCAAAATCATAATAATGATGATAATGATAATTATAATGATCATAATAATAACTGCAGTTAAACAGATAAACATAGGGAAGAATTCTCGTTATAGTCACAGGATTTTCCGAGAGGGCCGGAGATAAGCAGTTACCTGTTTTGGGTTCTCCGTTTAATAGGGAAATGTATTAAGCTCATAAATAAATTTCGTTTTCTTACTCTATATATTTTCCGACATTAAATTATAACGTCTAGCATGAAAGAGCATCTCAAGTTTTAAATCTGGTATAAAAATTATATAAATGCGTCATTGAGAAGTTTCTTTCATCAGAGACCATAATTTCTTTCTATAAACCATAAGTTTCTTAACACAATTTATTCAAATTACGCGAATCTTCGTTTCTGGACCTAAATAACATATATAAATTAACATTTGCGAATCTATTATAACGTAAGGATTTCAGGATTTATTAGTTTATTGACGTCTCACCAATTCTACATACATATAATCATACATTTTCTACATGTATATCTATCTAAAAAGTAAAATTGCCGTTCAAATATGAACTATGAGAGACGAATTAAGACAATAAATAGAAACTATTTACGCCTACTATTTATAAACACACTCCGATCAAAAAAATATGAGCGTGCTCTGTGCCGGCTGCATCCCTTACCAGGTCACAAAACTGAATCCGGCTGGCGGGAAAGATCATTTACCAGAACCACGGTCCCCAGCCCGCCGGATCCGTCATGTCGACACCGTCAAGGCACAGCCGACTCAGAGCAATCATAAAGCACATCATATATATACACCATACGTTGAAGATGTAAACATATTGTGTGCCAGTCACATTCATAATCGAATAAGGGAGGGCAAAAGACCATGTGGCGCAACCAATGTCCAGACAGCATGTCTTTTGCCCCCGGAACCACCATGACAACAAACACGGCATATCCGACCCAGAGCAAATCTAAACATAACCTTATAGTCTTCAATATGTTTAGGATCAAACTAGATAAATAAATGAATAAATAGATAAATAAATAAATAAATAAATGACTAGCATTTTTACAGGAAATTTCAACTAAACAAGGAAGTAGTCTTACCAATACCATATAAAGTACATCCACCAAACACACAAGTGGACCAGAAGACCGATCCCGTGAGTAATCATGTACTGACTCACCGTGGAACTGGTACTGGAATGTCATATAGGCATACTACTCCACGTACCACACCCGTATCTCACAGAATCATGTGCCAAGAGCATACGGGGGTCCATATGTGCCAGGCGGATGTATAATACCCACCTCCTTACAATTGAATACTGAGCAACGTTAAACAGAAATATTGATACAAATTTAAGATAAATGTAGACTAAGTGTAAAACATTAGTTTTAAGAAATGGAATTATAAAACATCGTTATTACGACAATAAGACATTATTTGCATGTTAAAAGTTGCTTTCTTTGAAGTATTGCAGCGCAGGTTTAGGCACAAACACATACCAACTCAGGATTGGAAAATTAAAATACAAACTTATCATCATCTGACATTGAATTAAAGTGGGGTGCGCAATCTTGAGCCTTCATAAAAAGTGTCTCTCTAAGATCGTCATATATACGACATTTCAGTATCACATGCACTTCGGTTTCTAAAATACTGCAAAACGAGACATAAACGCAAATCTTCTGCTAAACCTTCGTAGCGACCAGTTTCGATTCTAATAGGTGCTACACCACACCGAAAATTGCTGAAAGCTGCTCTATGGCTGGGTGGCATTATTATTTTGCAATATTGTTCAACATTAAAATTAGTTTTCACAAGCTTGTACAGGCGTGACTTATTACGGCCTTTGCCGGAGGTACCTATATGGGAATTAATTCTACTATTCCAGTTTGTCAAGAATTTTTCGAATATCATATTTTCAACATTGCTGATAAAAGTAGAAGGTGGAGGAATGCTTTCTGAAATATTAGTATACTGTGTCAAATCGTTCCCATTTAAAAAGTCTGACACAGAATATATCCAGTGTTTGCAAGATCTACCCGATTTTAATGATGCCCAGAGAGCCACCCGTTTATTTAACCTATCATTATTCATGGTGGACAATTTTGACCAATATAAGCCGACACTTTTCCATTGGCGCACAATAGCCGGCTTCCAGCCCATTTCGCCGGCGATAGCATCATTTGGTGTGTATTTCCCTACGCCTAAATAGAACCGCATAGCTCTATTATGTACAGCGTCTATGCAGGAGTACGAACGAAATCCCCATATCGGAGCACTATAACTAATAACAGGCCATACAACAGAATCGTACAATTTTGTAAAAACATCATAAGGGACACCACCAATATTTTTACATTTGACAATGAGTAAGCCTAAAGCTCGACTGGCGCTCGGAGCAACACATTTAGCCATTATAATATAATCTAAATGTTCATTTTAGACAACGCCTAAATATGTATATATATCTATCTACATGTATCACATCAACAATGTCATTACCAAAAGAAAAAACCACATCCGTTCTTGATACAGAGTTTGGCCGAAAGTGTATAACATTACTTTTAACAGTATTGACAGGCATATCATTTCGACCACACCAGTCATATAAAACATTTATCAACAGTTGCAGTTCATCAGAAGATTTAGCCAATAGAACGATATCATCAGCATATAACATTGCACTGATTTTTTCATCACCTAAGCTAATTCCTAAATCAAGGGACTTAAGGTAGACAGCTAGGTCATTTATAAATAAATTAAACAATAATGGAGTCAGTACACAGCCTTGACGGAGACCGCACTGTACACCAAACCAATCCGTCTTATAAGAATTTACCCTGACACAAGACCTAACAGACAAATATAGTGACTTAGTTGCTGTTAACATTTTAGCAGAAATGCCAATATTAGAGGGTCGTTTCCATAAAAATATCATAAGCTTTTCTTAAAATCAATAAAAGCACAAAACGTGGACTTCTTAAACTTTTTTATGGTATCAATAATACTAGTTAAGAATAAAATATGGTCGGTAGTACTGCTACCTTTTCTAAAACCATTTTGTTCGTCTATTAATTTATCGTTTTGCTCTGACCACGAAGACAATCGTACGAGCTGAAAGTTGTTATTCCACTGATTACAATGATGCATGTTTACATACATAGCTAAATGGGAGATTTCTTCCCTGAACGCCTAATGTTGCTAACTATTGATTCGAAACTTGGTCGAAAATTTTCTGAGCTCTCTCTATTGAACATTAAGACACTGTAAAGGGAAGCAATTTCATTGTGGCCAAGGGCTAAAATTTACAGGTACATGTAGTATAGAGTTATCGATTTGACACCGTAACGAGTTTTCTCCCAGATGAATAAGCAATTAAATTAATGAACAAATAATTTCACTGTTAAAATTAATTCAAAGTGTGCGTTAAAGATGCTTTCACAAAGTGACAAAGAACTATTTGTGTATTCATTTAATACTATTATTTTCAATGCAAAGATAAATGCAATTATTTTTGTTTATTCCTTCTACAAGATAAACAGTACTGGCACAACATAGCAAAGGGCTACATCAACAGAAAGCTGCAATACAAGGAAAACAACAAAATAGCCAAAAATGTTATTCTATTCGTTGGAGACGGGATGGGTGTGTCAACTGTCACTGCCGCTAGAATTCTACGTGGCCAACTCAACGATCGCCCGGGTGAAGAAACAGTTCTGAAATTCGAGGAATTCCCACATGCTGCTTTTTCAAAGGTAAAGCACAGTGCCTTTATTATATACTATCAAAAAGTTCTAACCGGCAACTTAGTTTCAGACATATTTCCTCAATGCCATCAGCAATCTCACAGTTCAGTTTGCAGCTACAGAAAGGCAAATATGACAATAGACCATTCCACTAAAAGGTTTAGTAAAAGAAATTACAGGATAATTCATTATACTGTATCCAGGAGGCACAGATAAAAACAGATAGCCCCATTTTCAAAGTAATAAGAATTTGCTTTGATTGGTGGGGTAAGTTTTAATATTTTGAGTGTTCATTTCTGCATAAATCTGTTTCTTTAGCCATTTGCTATGGTAATTAAATGGCTTTGCTTGCGCTAATTGAATATTTCAAAAGTTGATTTTTCACTACATGTGATGAAATGCTGATTTTTGTGAATTTTAGAAAAAAACTGGGTACTTGTGTTCATCGACGTACATGTATCCTGGGTGTAATGATAAGAATTTTTGAAAGCTTTTTACTAAGTTGACTGATACATCTGCTTATTTTGAGATGTGAAGCAGAACTGTAAAGTTATTTGGGGTTTTAAAGAAAATGAATAAAACGGAAGTGGGCGATTAGAACTTTTGACTAGTATATTACGGTAAATGAGTACACTCTGTGCAACTTGCATTCTAACTCCATTCTGAACATAAGTAAACTCTACTGGGAAAGAATTTGCTCACGTTGGAGTAAATATTTCTTTTCAGTACAGAACATTTTTTTTTTGGTTGGTAGGGTTTCATCGCCCATGAAAACAAATAGGAATTAACATAATGTTGTCTCCCGTTGTCAGAGGTCGGAACATATGGCGGTACAATCATACGCCCTTAATATTTGGAATTAATGTTTTGATACCCAAACATTAATTTCAAATATTTCGGGCGTATGCGTGTACCGTCATGTCAGAACAGTGCATTCGTAAAACAAGGGACATTGGTGTGATGAACGGAGTTTCTGATAAAATTGCTTACGCAAATATGCCCATTTGAGGCTTGTCTAGTCGGGCATTTTGCATAGTGCGACTAATTTTTTTAGCAAACTGCATATGAGCCGCGACACGAGAAAACCAACAAAGTGGTTGTGCGCCTAGTGCAGACTCAGATCAGCCTGGGTATCCACCCAGTCCGATCAGACTCTTTCCTAACCGCTTAAAGGGTAGCTAAGGGTCTAAGCTACCTTCATGCGGACAGCTTAGCCTCTGATTAGACTGAGCGGATGCCCAGGCTGATCCGAGTCTGCGCTGAGCGCACAACCACATCGTCTGTTTTGTCGTGTCGCGGCTCAATTATGATTATGAAGTGACACCTCTCAGTGCTCTCGTTTTTTGAAGAAAGGATATGAAGTTTTAATAAACATAAATTACACTGACTATATTCATTTTCTTGGTTTCGTGAAGATTGTCTTGTAGTATTTATGACTGATCTGAGCAGTCAGGTCTTGTATATAAGTATATCGTACATCTGAGCATAACCTCAAAAGCTAAAAATTATTTGAAATTTATAAAATACGAAGAAACTTACTATCTGCTGTTCTATTTGAACTGGCAAGCGACTGAATCCGAGATAACTGCACATTGAAGACGCTGAAAAGCTGAGCATGTACACCATGTACACATCAAGCTAGTATACAGACAGGACAGTTTTAGTTATGTACTTGGACGTCAATTCGAAAATAATTGAATAATCAACAACGAAATGCCGTAAAAATTCTAATGGTGTGGAAAATGGGGAATGTGATCCATCACTCTCTGCACTATTTGCCATGCCTTCGACATCTTTGGAACGCGTTACTGCATTGTATATCCAAACTACAGTCAACTCTAGATATCTCAAAGTCGAACTTCAGCCCAAACTACTGATATCTCAAAGTAAATTTTCTGGTACCAGAAAATTTAATTTGAGATATCAGTATTTTGAGATAACAGGAGTTTAAAAGTAAATTAAAATAGGAAAATATTCTTTGATATAAGAAGAGACTTTGAGATATCAGTGTTCGAGATATCGGGAGTTGACTGTAGTCCATTTCATGACTGTTACGTCTCGCCAATCTCATTTTAGGTGAGTCCCAATTTTTTGTAGAATGTTTACGGGACTAAAATTATTGTAAATATTTCAGACATACACTTTGGACAGACAGACCCCAGACTCAGCAGGAACTGCGACCGCTATGGTGACAGGAGTGAAAACAAACTATCGCCTCCTCGGCTTAGATGCGTCTGCAAACCTGGGTGATTGCGAAGGTTCTGCAGGAAAGCAGATTGAGTCTATGCTTGACTGGGCAATGGCTGTGGGTGTGGGTAAATATTACATCCGAGCCGTTCCTGTAACCTTAAGGCGTTGCTTCATAAACTTTCAGGGAACAATAAGGACTGGACAAAAGCAACGCATTATAACAGTTTAAGATATTTTTCATTTAAGTTAAGTCACCTCTGTTATTGTGTCTGGGCCTGTGATGTTTTGTCATTATCATAAATTGTTTTATCATTTTTATTTTCTAGCCGGAATGGAGTTTTTATTTCCCTCATCAGATTAATTATCTAAACCACCGCAGAAAATGTGGACATAACATTCTCTTACCCTTTTTCAAAGAAAAGAGAAGAAAAAAAAAAAACATAGCGTCTTTTTTAACATTTATTCCAATATAAGTTTTGATACTTACAAACATTGTTACAATACAGATTACAAATGATACATGTAAGACTAGTACGAAAGCACACGTCCGTCTAAAGCTCGTGTCTCTAGTTAAGCCTAGAGGCTTAGTTGCCACTCCCACTTAGTAGTGTTAAGGTAAGCAGGATGGGAGAATTGCACACTTCTAAGCATCCCAAATAATATTAAAGCCCCCCGCCCTCCCCTAAAAGAAGCAAATTGTACGTAAGCAAATACTTAAACATATGTCGCCCAAGCTATATCATATTGCGAATACAAAGACAAGAGGGCAAACAGTATAGACCCAGATGAGCCGCCTCATGTGGATCTACGCTGTTTTCAAATTTTATTATTTCGTTCTTGACGCTTAAGTGGTTGCTCTTGCTCAATTGTGAACTCTTCTCGCCTAGTTGCTTGGCTATTTAGATGGCATAGAACATAAATCTAACCATTTTGGGAGTACTTTCTGGATAGAAAATGTCTTTTATGAGCAGTTTCAAAATATATATCTTTCATTTTAGGTAAATCAACCGGAATCATTTCCAATGCAAGGATAACACACGCAACCCCTGCTGCTTCGTACGCACACGCTGCCTCTCGAAATTGGGAGGGGGACGTGGATATGAAAGATGTGACAGGAGGCTGTAAAGATATTGCTCAACAACTCATTATGGAAAATCGGCAAGTGAATGTTAGTAGTCACATTTTTAGTTAGCCGTAATGTGTCTTTGGTTTGTGTTTGAGTATATGCCGCACGTCCTTGTTAAGACTATTTCAATTAATATCGAGCCGATCGTTATGCAGAGGTGAGCAAAAATACAACACATGTATAAATAAATGTAATAATATAAAAGAATTAAAAACGTATGTAAGTGGACAGTCAGGATTCAATACAACAGCACAAATTCTATGTGACGTATAACTGACTGGAACCATATGAGCCGCGACGCGAGAAAACCAACAATTTGGTTGGGCGCCCAGTGCAGACTCAGATCAGCCTGGGCATCCACCCAGTCTGATCAGACTCGCCGCTAGGCGCTTAAAGGGTAGTTAAGGGTTTAAGCTACTTCCTTGCGGACAGTGAAGACTCTGATCAGACCGGGTGGATGCCCAGGCTGATGTGAGTCTGCACTGGGCGCACAACCACATTGTTGGTTTTGTTGTGTCGCGGCTCATATGTCTTTGCGAAAGCGAGTCCTTTGCAAATGCCAAGAAATGTTGTTGTAAACTATAGTACTTAATAAAAGAAAGTTTTCACCACCATAGTTTTTTCCATAGACCTAATGCAATGTAGCCTTATTTCGGCTGTATAAAATGCACAGATGTAGCAATGAAAGACAAGTCTCTTTTTAGAAAAAAAATCGTCTGGTGTTTGTGGGTGATAACTGAAAAGTCGGCCCTCAATTCCGTCTGTCTTCGAAGTGCGGTCTTTCAAAGAATAAAAGATTAATTTTACTAAATTTTCCATATATTTTGTACAGAGCCTATACCATTAGTCAGTCAAAAACTTTTCTTGCACACTGGATAAGGATATTAGCGTGTTCCCCTACACCTAGAAATCTTATCTCACCCATGTTATCTCACACAGGACCGGATAAAAATCACGTGCATTCAATGCATTGGTTGTATTGGAGGTCACGCATCTGCGTGGTTAAGTGACGTTGGCATTTTAGATGATGACGTCACACAGACAATAAAAATGACGTCAGATTATGCGCGCCAGACGTTGACGTAAAAACCGAAAGGTGGTCGTTGAAAGCGGCGCCTTCTTTCAAAATCAAATAACGATATCGGGATTTGGTCGGAAGCTTTAGGCTTGTAAAGACCATCTCCCCTGTAAAGACCATCTCCCCGCCTAGTCTGATCAGAGTCTTTGCTGCCCGCATGGAGCTACCTTAGACCCTTAGTTACCCTTTAAGCGCACAGCGAAGACTCTGATCAGATTGGGTGGATGCCCAGGCTGATCTGAGTCTTCGCTGGGCGCATGCCACATTGTTGGTTTTATCGTGTCGAGGCTTCTATGATTTTCTTGTGTGGCATCGTATACCGAATCCTAGCCTAGCCACTGGGCGAAGAAGTAATATCAGTCATCCTTTTTCCCAGTTCATACAGCTAGTCAATACTTATGCCTCCACATCAGAAAACGAGCAGATTCAAGTTTTATAGGCTGGCCTGTTAAAAAGAAGCATTTTGTTTCTATAAAAGAAAAACCTTTTTATTATCAGACTAGTGCTAGTCTAACCTAATTCCTGTATTTGTGTTAGGTAATAATGGGTGGTGGAAGGCGATATTTTCTTCCAAATACAACCGTCGATCCAGAGACAAACACAATAGACGAGAACCAACGGCAAGATGGACTGGATTTGGTGCAGGTAAAATAGATAGATAATAACACAAAGTCACGCGGTAATAGGTTGAAAAGGCGATTCATTTCTCCATTTTTATTTTATCTTTTTGATTGTTTATATTTATTTTTCTTTCACCTTTGCCCAGCTGACACTGATGTCTGATTGACCCACCTTGTTGTTGTTGTTTCAGTTCTCGTTAAGACGTTCCCCGTGTAGCTTAGCGGTATGTAACCATAGTTGCACACGCCTGGCGCCGAATGTTCGTCCATGTGATTCATCCATTTATGCCTAGTGGACTCTTATATCCATGTCAAACTGAGGAGTCCATTTGTCAATTAAGGGGTGTCTGGTTTAGTTAATTGTATTTCATTTTAAGAGAAATACCCGTTTGTCTTATTCTTTAAGTGTAGGCTATGATTTTACGGCGTCTGATTTCGGTGTACACTGTGTTGTCTATGTCCCATTTATGGGACGCTTGGCATTAATGTCTTATCTATAGGTTTGAGTATAAAAGACACAAAAAATTTACTGACAATTGTAAAACATGAGAATCATGCCTCAGTTTAAGATTGATTTATTTACATTTCAATAATATCATAAGGCACGAAAAACAAAATAACGTACAGCAAAAAATTCAGCTTTGCTCTTTTATTCCTCAGGAACAGCTGTAATTTTTTTTTTCGTTTCAAAATCTATTTACAGGAATGGATGGACGACAAGAAAGACAGAGGGGTGGTGTATAAATATGCCTGGAATAAAGATATGTTTGATGATATTGATCCAAGATATACAGACTACGTTTTAGGTATATCCGTTTTTTTTTTGTTTTTGTTTTTTTTGTTGAAAAGTTGACCTAGTACGAGATACGATGGATGCATGGATGGATGGATTAACGATTTTTTTTTTATAAGTAGTCATATCTGGACGATGGGAGGGCTGTAATGAAAAGATGTGTGCGATGGAGCCCCGTTTACTATTGTAAAGATTTGAAAGGTTTGCCTATAAAGGAGCAAATTCGTTTCATTTCAGAGTAAAACTTGAGAAAGGGTGCAAACTCAAAATTGCCAGTGTTGCTACCTGTAAAAGTGAACCCATTCACCGTTAAGTTTTTCTTATCCCCCCCTGATTCGAAACAGGTACCCGTTTACTGCTGAGTTTAAAGAGAAAGTTTCCAGTTGCCGGGTGGCCAAGTCCAGGGTTCGAGTTGATAAAGTTTGAGAATAACCTCAAACTCAAAATAAAGTACACTGAATGGCTGCTTCCGAGCATGTGCTCGGAAGCAGCCAATAAGTGTGCTTTAGTTTGAATTTGAGAATGTACTCAAGTTTTATTACCTCTGGACCTGGTTTGAACCTGCGACCTCCCTGTAACCTTCTGCACCGTAACCGAGTCGCTCTAACTACTTTACACCGCCTGCCAGGTGAATAAATAAACAGCCGTATGCTTGTATTATGTCCTGAGTTATGGCCCTTGATTTATACTTCTATGTAGAAAAACGGCACAAATTGTCTCGCTACCTCAGCAGAACGCCGTTTGGGCAAAATTACCCGTTAGTTAACGGAAGAGCTGATGTTGCATTGAAACGCCATCATCACGCATATGAAGATCTAGATTTTATGGCGATGAACCTATAGTCTGACATAATGTAAGAAGCTGATATTATTGTAATGACATACATGAATTAAATCTAAACCAACTCCTTCAAGAGCAGAGAACGCATCCAAAAAAAAAAGAACGTGAGTCATTCTTTGAAGTTTCAGCCACTCAATCCTAATCAGTGATCCTGACGTCAATATCTGGTGACAAAAGCCAGAGAAAATCATACTGTAATTATTTAATTCTAAAAAAGACTGTCGATTCAAACACTGATTAACATTCAAAAGGGTCCAAATGATCGAAAAATACGTGGCTTAACCAATGAAAATTTCTGATATCTCAAAAAAGATCCTCTGAAAACCAATTAAATCTTATCACCTGGAGAAAACCTCATAAGTTTATATGACCTTTACTAGAATCAAAATTTTCGTAATATATGCACAGTCTCTGGTCGCTCGCCTGAACGAAAGTTCAGGAAGAGCTATTGTTGTCACCTTGGCGTCGGCAACCGCGTCTGCGTCCGCGTCCGCGTCCGCGTCAGCCGTCGGCGTCCGGATTGGATGTTTTGGTTAAAGTTTTTTATAGACCTGTATCTCCTTAACCCATGAATGGATTCTTTTGATACTTACTCTGTAGTTAGATATTGGTCCAAAGTTTAACAGGGTACCACCCCACCCCACTCCGTGACCTTGATGTCAAGGTCATGGACTTAGAAATTTTGGAGTTTTTTTTAGACTGGATGTTTTGGTTAAAGTTTTATAGAGCCCAATATCTCCCTAACCCATGGATGGATTTCTTTGATACTTAAACTGTAGTTAGATATTGGTCCAAGGTTTTCCAAGGTACTACCCCCACTCCCCTCAGTGACCTTGATGTCAAGGTCATGAACTTAGAAAATTGTCTTTTTATTGATTGGATGTTTTGGTTAAAGTTTTTTAAAGACACATATCTCCTGAATTCACAGATGAGTTCTTTTTATATTTGCATTGTAGTTAGATATTTGTCTAAAGTTTTACATAGTTCTTCCCCGACCCCTACTCAATGACCTTGATGTCAAGGTCAAGGACTTAAGAAATTTGTCCTTTATTAAAGTTTTCTAATTGCATACTGATCCAAAATGCTTGGCAGAGATTTAATTTACACTTGAACTGATGTTAGACACTGTTTTAAGTTTTTACAAAACACCATATACTTACCCCACTGGATGACCATGAAGTCAAGGTCATCAACTTTGAATTTTGTCTTAAAGATTTGGTATAGTTTTATATTTATAAAGACATAATTTCACAGTGGCACTATGGACTCAGTTGATACTAATACTTGGACTGATGTTAGATAATGGTTCAAGGTTTTCATACATCGTAGCCCCTGCAGCCCCCCAACCCCCACCTCGACCCCTTAGTTCTTTGACCGCAAGCTCATGGACTATGACATTTAATTTGGATTTTTTTATTTTAATTTTATTTTAAGACTTATTTCAGAAATAGCTTTTGTTTATAAACGTGTTGTCATTATGGACATGCTTGTCTGAAGTTTTATGCTAAGTAGTCCACACCACCATAGCAACTGTGTGATGGGCAAGCACGCATTCAGGCGAGCTATGCTGTCAGGCGACAGCTCTTGTTGCTCAATGCTGTTAACAATCTCACAGTTCAATTTACAGCCACAGACATGTGATTTTATCGGTAAACCATACCACTAAAAGGTTAAGCAATATTCAGTACACTGAATCCAGGAGTCACAGATGAATCCGGGTACCCCCATTTTAAAAATAAACAAGAATTTGCATTGAGTGGTGGGGTAAGTTTTAACATTTTGACCCAAAGCGACCACTGTCATGCCGGAAGAGTGTCCATTTCTGCATAAATCTGTTTCTTCAGTCATTTGATTTAGTTATGAAGTGGTTTTGCTCACGTAAATTGGATATTTTAAAGTGATTATTCACAAAATGTGACGAAATGCTGAATTTTGTGAATTTAAAAAACGGGGTAACTTGTTTTCATCGGCGCATCCTGAATGTTATTTTAAGCATTTTGTCAAACCTTTTGATGGCTAAGCTGACTGACACATCTGCCTATGATGCAAATAGAACTGTAAGATTGTTTGGGGCTTTGAAGATAATCGATAAAATGTAAGTGGCCGGTTAGAACATTTGGCTAGTATATTTGCTAACCTCTTATCATCTGCAGGTCTTTTCGAACCAAGCCATATGCAGTACGAACTGGACCGCGATAAATCAGGCCCGACAGGGGAGCCATCATTATCCGAGATGACAAGAAAAGCCGTAGAGATTCTGAAGAAAGACACAACAACTGGGTTCTTCTTATATGTCGAAGGTACGTACCTTTTTATACGGGTTTATCGTATTGGTTTCATCTCGAATAGT
This sequence comes from Ctena decussata, assembly GCA_963989385.1. Taxonomy (NCBI): domain Eukaryota; kingdom Metazoa; phylum Mollusca; class Bivalvia; order Lucinida; family Lucinidae; genus Ctena; species Ctena decussata. The sequence continues at coordinate 34,218,844 of OZ022510.1, read as the reverse complement.
GGGTTTCTTGGAAACCAGTATGCTTTCTCTGGTTTCGTCACCAGATATTGTCAGGGTCACTGACGAGGCTTTAATAGCCGAAACTACGTAGTCTGGCTCATGTTCCTTCTTCTGAATGTATTCTCTGCTCTTGAAGGAACTATTTCAGATTTTAATTACACGGCAATACATTTTGCAAATCACGTGTCATAAAACCATTTAGATTACGTTTAGACGATGAGACCTGTTGCATACAACAGACTTGTGTCATGAAATATATGTTTTGGAGTATTTAAAAGGTAAGTACATATTGTACATATTGCATGACACATGTTTCTTGCAACATGTATCGCATGGTAAACCCAGCTTTACTCGCCCGGAGTAAGATGGTGCTAAGTGACATATAGCCAGTACATATATCTGGTATGTGTCTGTTTTTGCCTGTGATAAATGGCGACCTTGCGATTGATTTTCATCATTTGATACGTTGTACATTTAATAGCAGAATATTTTACCGGCTAATTTGTACGTTTCTGGATATATTTTAGGTTCCTACATCCACTTTTTGAAACGTTTGAAGCTTTATTATGAGATGCATCTAACCATTTTTCCATCTAGATAAGATTGTTATCTAGACGGACCAACTAACTGGAGAAGGAGAGTTTTTATAACAAAATGATAAAAGAGAAAGGAATCAGACCTTTCTTCCCCAGCGTGGTGACCACATGCTTGGTAGAACTTCTCAAACATAACTCCAAGGAACCAAATAGGACAAAACGTGAAAAGCTTGCGGCGAAGCATAGCCCGAGCATTGTGAAATACTTTGTAATAATGTCAGATGCAGAGATAAAATTCAAATACTGAGACTGGCATGGTATTACCTGGTAATTTACCTTTTTTAACTGTCGGACTTGTCCATTTCTATTATTTGAATGATTCCATTTCTAGATTGAATTTTTTTTGTTGTTTTTTCGTTGGTTTTTTTGTGTGAGGGGGGGGGGGGGGGGGGGGCTGTGAATGTTCTCACTTTTATTCTATTTCGCATGAAAATTCCTGCAAGTAATCAGTGTAGGCTCATAACAAACGCCGTATACCGCAGCGTCTGAACTGGGTCTGCCCTGTTTGCATATATTCTCAAACGGATTTCCAGTCGAAAAAGGGTTAAATACTTTTGTCACAGTATAAGAGGGAGGACAGATCGATACAGGTTCCATGTGATTGAGGAAAGAATTGTTCCAAGAGAAAAAATACCAACCTGAAGTGATATAAGTTTTATCTACTGGAATTTGTTGCCTAATGGATAGGAGCACTGACATTTGAACATAAGGTCCCTCATCGCTGTGCGTTTAAGGCTCTGCGGCGCACATGTGATAAAGCAAAGCTCTGCTAACAGAATTTCAAGTACATTTTCTCAGGAGCTCTTGGATCTTGCCCACCTCTGTTTAACGATTGACTCATTGTAACTGAAATATTCTTGGAAAGGCTGTAAAACTCATATCAAATAATCATAATAATAAGTTTAATCTAGTACAGATTTTTTTTCTTACCAGGTTCCCATATAGACGTAGCACATCACTACGGTCTAGCAAAGAAGGCCCTACATGAAACATTAGAGTTTGAGAATGCTGTTCGAGCCGCAGTAGAACTGACAGACCCAGAGGAGACACTTATCATTGTCACTGCCGACCACTCCCACCCCTTCGACATACAGGGATTCTCCTACAGGGGGAATGACATCTTAGGTAAGTATTAAAACAGATCCACGGGTCATTCGCAGAGCTTTGGACAGGCTCCGTGCCAGGTGGTGCAGCCACGTTTTTTTCCGCCGAACCTCTTGGACACCATCCGTACAAGAATTGAAACAAGAATATTCAAGCTCTAGATACCCTTGGTTTCGAGGATCATTTTGAGATAACTTTTCTGATTTTTCCACGAACATATAATGTTGTGTCCGTCATTAGAACAGTTTCAGGATGTTTTTATGCAAAACTATGGAAAATTATCCTTAAATTATCCATGTAACGCCTTCTTATCTCTGGGGTATTAACTTGACCTGCTACATGTAGTAGCTCACCAAACAGGCATATGACGTCGAACTCACGTCGATGCGACGTGAAGACGTTGCATCGACGTCAGTACAACGTAATTCCGATGACATGTGCCCGTTGGGTCAGGAGGTTGGTGTCAAATTTCTTTCCTAGGGGCCGTGTGTTAAGTCCAAAGATACACTGAACTCTTGTTTCAGCCTTGTTTGCAATGTCTAAATTCCGAGTTGCGTACAAAGGAAAGTAGTAGTGCTAACTGAGTGCAGCGGCTCAAGGTTTAAGACCATTTTGCTGGATGTTGACTTTTACATTTAAATGATCAAGAGTTCTAGAATCGTTTGTCAGAGTATTCCATTCTGAATGAAAAATATCATACTCTCTCTCTGCACAAGCTGGTCTACAATCCTGCTTTACACGTGAATTCCAGTTATATAATTGAGCCGCGACGCGACAAAACCAACAATGTGGTTGTGCGCCCAGCGCAGACTCAGATCAGCCTGGGCATCCGCCTAGTCTGATCAGAGTCTTCGCTGTCCGCATGGAGGTAATTTAGACCCTTAGCTACCCTTTAAGCACTTATCAAAGAGACTGGTCAAACTAGACGGATGCACAGGCGATCTGAGTCTGCGCTGGCCGCACAACCACTTAGTTGGTTTTCTCGTGTCGCGGCTCAATTATTTGATCCATTTTGATGCATACGGATTGTGTATTAAGAATAATTATGAAGGCATTTTCGTTTGTTATACCATAGGAGTTTGAAATTCTGTCAATAGAATACCAAAAAAATGCATATCCTACAAAATCACACCCAGTTATTTAAATATATATACTATAGAAAGAGACAGGAATGCAATGCCTTTTGTACCCCACCCACCACGAAAATTCGTTCTCAACACGTTTTCAGGTAGTAAACAGCAAAAAGCGTTCCAATATACGTAGCGGTTACTTGTAACTAAATGTTTTCTATCATCCGCCACCTACAATACATCAGTATGTATTTCAAGAAAGCCACAAAAGAAGATCAAATCTGGCGACTGACAGCGAATCTGTTTTCTGAGAAACCATGTCCACTTCACGCGGTCGCGTGCAACAAGATTGGATGTGGCTTCCGGCAAGACGGTCGTGCGGTTGTCCACAAGACGGCAATTTGCTATTCTATGGGCGATCCATTGATCATCCTGAATATTACATTTTTTTTTTCGGTCCATAAAAATACCGAAACGCACAAAAACACCGAAACGCACCTGTAATTACCGGAACGCACTATAAAATTAAGGGTTTTCCACAAGATAATGGTTATTTGGGTTTAATACGAAGTTCTTATCTGGCTTATTTGGTGAAAAGCATTATTTGAGCCCTATATTGATATTTTGTATCAGAATAGCACAGATGATACCCTTTATTATATGTATCCATGTTTTTAAAGAAAATAACAAATGTAGCTATAAGTAAATAAAATGGTTATAAGGCCTAAACAGATTAATACTCCGGTCCGCGGAAACACCCCAAACCACCCCAAAACATCCCAAACCACCTAAACCGCCTTCATAACACCCCAAACCAGCCTCCACGGATATAAATTAGTCGCCCAAACCAACACACCAACATCTCAGGTCAGTTGGCGAGTATTATTCAACCTATAGTTTCTTTCTTTTTCTCTCTCATATCCCCTTCCGCCCCCCTAATTAAAATTATTTAACATTAAGGCTTATGTTTAAAACAGTTCCGTTTTCAGTAACTATCAAGACCGGAAAGCAGCCAATCATCGGAAAACGCCGAAAAACGCAGGAAAGCACTCATATTCTGCAGGAAAACACTGCCATGTGAAGTTGTGTGTGTGTGTGTGTGTGTGTGTGTGTGTGTGTGTGTGTGTGTGTGTGTGTCAGAGAGCGAGATAGAGAGCGAGACAGAGAGAGAGACAGAGAGCGGGAGGGGGTCTGAACGGGTGTTGAGTACACAGAACACAGACCAGCGGAATAGGTTTTATTTTCGTCCACAGTTAAGTAGTATAAACAGAAAAAGTTATGGCAAGAACGTGCTGATATGCAGGCTTGCTATAGAAATTTGTTGGAGTCTGTGACAAACTTAAAACGACAAAACATAGAAACGCAGAATCCTAGGGTAGCTGAATGACCACCTGTTTGGGAAAGGGCTGCTCATTCGGTTTACTGTGCGTGTCTTTTGTTTAAACAGTATTTTATTCTTCAATAAATACATACATACTGTGCGTGTCTTTCGTGAACTAGTGTCGACTTTTCCGTGGGTGGGTGCTTCTTTCCCTATTGGTTTTGAGAGCGGGATGTGTGATTTGATTGCATTAATTCCTGATCATTGTCTATCTTTTTACTTTTCATAGATGCGTCAAAACAAAAGGAAACAAATACAAGAAAAAAAAACAAAGAAAAAAAAGAAAAAAATAACAAAAACACAGCAATAATCTCTCTCTCTTTCTCTCTCTCAGATTTTTTACATCCGGGAATAAGTTATTGTTATAGACATCACTCTTTAAAGTTCCAATTTTGTCATGTGTAGGGTCTACGGTTTTCCATTTTCTCTGTCATATTGTCCTGCCTCTGCATAGTATATTGGAACTTGTGTTGTAAGTTTTTTATGTGGGCTATTCATGCCTATTAGCATAGGTACAGTGAAATATAACAAACCGAGCAGGCACAAACTCGTTGAAACAACGTTAAATCAATGTCAAGTTCGGATCAACAGTGATTAAACAAACAAGATTTTACCATTTTGTGTCCATGGGTATCACTTTCTTTTTGTTGGCACATGTATCTTAGTAAATTATGCCGGCATGTACGCAGATTTTGGAAGAGAATGTGAAAATTTCAGGTATTTCTTACAGAGGTGAACGACTTGGGGGCCAATTTTAGCTGCGTAAACTCAGTTTCAACTGACAAACTGCATGATTTGAAATAATTTGGCCAATTGCAATACCCTGCTTTTCACCCCCCCCCCCCCCTCTCACACCCCACCCCCAACACACAAACCTCCCCCACCCCACCCCTGCCACTATATCTGCGTTTGGTCGTGCTAAGTTTTCTTTTTTCTACTTTTAGTTGTTCAAAGGGAAATTTAAAGAGTAAATACACTTCAGGAACTGACTGAATCAGATCCCGAACCCTATCCCCAACATCAAAGGGAAAGATTGACAAGGACATTCCAACAAACAATAACTTACAAGTGATAAGCCGAGATTCCCAAATAGGTGGCAACTCAGCTATCTTTACTGAACTAAATAATTTAGACCAACAGAAGGGTTAAAGAGAAAACACAATAAGTTAAACAGCACCGAAAATAAAACAAATTCGACCGCAACGAAAGTATTGCCTTGGGACGGTCAGTAATAACTACTGGGGGGGTTAAACCGGTTTTACTGGGTCCAAACCTTCACCCTCACCCTCCGCCGCGGTGCGTTGGAAGGTTTTAAAATGGCCCACGCTAATTTTTTTTTCATACTTAATATTTTATTACCCACCAAGGTATCGTGGTTGCATCATATTACACTCTCAGATAGGCATGGTCAGAAGAGGAATTTCTGTCTTTCTTACTTGTATACTGCCAAATGTGATAGGATTATATGTCATTTGTGTTTCATGTATGTTTGTTGAAGCAGCTGAATAAAAAATATAATATAAAAATATTTTATTACCTGGGGTAAATCAATTAATAAAATGGAGGGCTTAATGCCACACCCTGCAGAACGCCTTATCAGACATGATGGGTAAAGCTAAGTTAAAACCTGTCAAATTAAATGTAAAGTCTGAATGCATTCGCTGCCTACTGAAAAAAATTGCGGGTACCATGAGAATTTTAAATTTATATGTTGATTCATAGCAATTGTAATAGTATGGACTTGTTATGGAATAAGTGATAACACAATAAAGAACGACTTAAGTGTTCTAACTAATTTTAATGACTATCTGAATTCACAATGCACGGTATAGCATTGGTGAAATATTTTAGAGAAGTGTCTATCAGAGAGGCAGCAAAGGCATTTATACGACCATTTTTATGATCAACCAAAATTTGAAAAATCTGTCAAAATAGGCTATAAATAATCAAGCCTGAAAACTAATTCTAATGTTTAGATCTGTTACTGTATTTGTCAAGCTATATTTTTTATTCAAAATTAGGGTAAGTATGTCCCCTCTTTTTGCGCAATGTTTCAAAAGATTTTGAAACCAGTAAAATAGCTTTTGAAACTGAAATAAATGTATGGTGATAGGTCAGGTTTTTCGGTGAATATCTGATTCATAGTAAAGGTAGGATCTTTCGTTGCAGCACTTGTTTATCGGTGACATTAATTATTAATGAGGTCCTACATCAATACCCATTCTGTTTGCCTGCAAATGTAAATATCAATTTATCTGGCTAAGATCTGGAAGCCGAGGATACTCCCCTGTCCCTCCCGCTCTCCCCACGCACACCTCTGCAAACTTATTTCAGTATTAACAAATATTTTTCATGCTGGGGCGGTAGTCGGGCGATGGTGCTGGTTATAACTTCCAGTGCCGGGGCGTCCTACTTATTTGGGTATAAGTAGGGCAAGGGCCTACTGTGCTTGCAGTAGGTGCGGGCGGGGTTGTTTGAATTTTTTCTCTCTTCTATCATTTCTCTTTTCTTTCTCCCTCTCTCTGGGGGGACGGCCCGATATAGACTGAAATACGGTCTCAAAGGGCCGTTAAACCCAAAACCAACCAATCTTTTTTTTTTCATGCATCAGTACCCTGAGTTTTTTCGTTTTGAAAATAACTTTTGGTTTGTATCTGTATATTGCTTAGGTGTAAGGCGAGATGTTCCACTTTTTGTTCATAACTTCTGCCTGTATCAAGTGCCAGTGTTTTTGGCCTCTATCTTTACATTGCCTAGGTCACGGCAGGGTGATCCATTATTTTTATTGCAACTACTGAGTGCATCAAGTGTTAGTGCCCTAAATTTAATTTGTTTAAATCTTTGTCTTGTGCCTATACACTGAACAGGCGTAGGGCAAGACTTCTACACCTTACTGCATCAAATATCCATGCCCTGAAGAATCAAAACAAAAAACAATAAGAGGCGAATGATCCAAATCATCTGGGCACCACAGTTTATGATGGAGATAAGCTGACACTTAGCAAGCTTGGAAGCCTACTCAACCCAACATCAACATATTGACAGCAAACAGACCACTTATGTTGAGAAACAGCACCATAGAAATAAGTTTTCAATTGTGAAAAGGTGCAACTTATTTGGGGCTGACAATAAACTCACTTGTTGACTATCGGTATCGTTGGAACTGTCTACTTCAGAACTGTCAATCCATATGTATTCGTACGTTGTACACATGTAAGACAGGGTGATCTATTCTGTGATCTATTCTTGACATTCCTGTTGCTGACTGCAAGAAAGCATGAACTTTTCTCTTGGGTTGTGTTGAACTTGTCTTTACTGATTGCTCCAATTATTTATTGGTCTTCAACTAGAAAGTCCTAGTATTAATGAAAAATGTTTTGAATAAGTTAATTATTTGCTCTATATTCTCCTACACATTTTCATTTTAAAGTCTTTGGACAGGTAGTCCTTAGAGGTGAATAAACGTCAAGCGGTTATAGCTGTTAAATGTTTCGATTTGTAGGCCAACAAATGAAAATGGATGAATTTTGTACAAATTGATTAATTTCACTATCTTTGCATTTATATCATCGTATAACTTGTTGCAGTTTTACCTTTGGTTATTTGTCTGACTCAAGAGCCAGAGGTCTCAGGCTCGATACTCAGTCAGGCCACATACTTTCGCGTCTCCTTCCGCTGATTCAAGAAGGGCAGTTGTCAGCTGCTGGCGAAAGACGAAAGTATGTGCACTTACTACTGGTTAACCGTTTAAGAGGTCTAAGCCTGCCTAGGAATAGTGTGGTTAGGGTAACTGACCGTACCTACATGACCATTGCTGTATACCGTGGACCTAAAGCAATAAATCAACAACAAAAACAACAACAGCATTTCGTTACTACACCAAGCCACAAATAATACGATAAGACAAGAAACAAGATGGAAAATAAAATAGCACCATAACAGGGAGCAAAGCTCATGACATGTCTGATAAGAATCAGAATTGGGTTAGATCGAAATAAAGCTCCATCTTTGACATCAATTCAATTCAATTCAATTCTTTATTGAGTCTAAGCACAATGTGCCTCTACCCTAACACATTTACAATGAGAAGAACAATACAAATGGAAGTAACAAATACAAACATTGCTCAAACATACTCGTTATCGGCAAGACAGATTGATTTCTAATATCAATCATGATACGTTGCTGTAAGTAACATGCATGACAAAATATACTGAATAGTATGCCAATATCTAAGATACCAGTGCATTACGTTTTTTCATTGCTTCATATATGAAAGCAGCAAGTTTTTTAATAATTCCTTTTTGAGATGCAGTCATTAATTCAACAAATTTCCTTTTAGCTGGCCATCGACAAAAATATGCTGAAAAATACTTTCTCCTTAACTCTGTATAAAAGGGGCACGCAAGTAAAAGATGAAACTCATCCTCGATTAAATTCATGTTACAACATTTACAAATACGATTAGCTCTGTCAATCCTGTTATACAGTCCTGTTTCAATTTCTAAATTATGAGCAGAACATCGGAAGCGCGTTAGTTCACTCCTGTGATTTTCATTTGTAACACATTCGAAATATTTTTCAATATAAAACTGAGATTTAAAAGACCTGTATGTAGATAATTTTGACATATCATTAAGATCCCTAAACCATTCTTGTAAGTTCTGGTCATAAAGACGTTCTATCGCCCTATTTATTTGTAAATTAGTAATATTATCTCGGTTGTACAAGTAAGAAAACCCTAACTCGTCTAACAAAGTTTTAACTTTCAGTGACCAGAATGATACATGTAAATTATCGTTGGATTGATTTATAATGTTAACCTCATTTATATACGCATGTTGTAATAATGTATTAGGAGAAAATATGACTTTAAACCAGTATTTTAAAATCCGTTCTTTCCTTTTGATAACTAATGGAACTCTGCCGAGTTCACCGTAAATTGCTGCAGATGGTGTCTGAGTTTTAACTTTCAGTATTTGTTTTAAAAACTTCAAATGTACCCTTTCTACGTCTGGTCCATGATGAAAACCCCATATTTCGCACCCATAATTCAAAACAGGAAGAACCATGGAATCAAACAGTTTCAGCTTCTCTGGAATAGAAATGCTGATTTTTTCAAATAGTTTATTGAGTGAAAATAAGGCCTTAGTCGCTTGCTCAGCTAATGATTTTTGTGCTTGGAAAAATTTTCCATTCGAACTAAGTGTGAGTCCTAGATAAGTAAAAGAGTTGACATTTGTTAGTAGAGAGCCTGCATATCTTAAAACTACATTTTCATGTCTGTTTCCCGATTTAAATACCATTGTTTTAGTTTTATCAATATTAACAGAAATATTCCATTTACAACAGTACTGGTATAAGGTATCAAGGAGAGCTTGCATATCTTTCTGGGATTCGGCGAATAAAACAGTATCATCTGCAAAAAGAAGCATATAAATTTGAATCTGAGTTATAGTGTATGCTGAAATATTGGTATTTGCAATATCAGATGCCATATCATTAATGAAAATAATGAACAGAAGCGGCGAGAGTGGTTCCCCTTGTTTAACTCCAACTATCAAAAAAGTCCGACAGTGTGTTCATAGACCTCACGCATACTTTTACCGATTCATACATTTTCTTAATAATGTTAATAAACTTATTTGAGATGCCCATATCAAGCAGTTTGACCCAAATGCCATTCCGGTAAACTAGGTCAAATGCCTTCCGAAAATCTATGAACGTACAATACAGCTTTTTCTACTGTTAATAGAGCAATCAATGATAGATTTCAAAATAAAAATGCAGTCAACCGTACTCCGATTTTCTCTAAAACCAAACTGACAGTCAGTAAGATGGTTTTGCGACTCCACATACTTCTTACGCAATCTGTTGTCTAAAACATGAGAAAATATTTTCGAAAATATACTGGTAAGGGTAATGGCTCTATAGTTATTTACATCTTTTTTGTCACCTTTTTTTGGTACAGGTACTATTATGCCACTAGACCAACTTTCAGGGTATACACAGTTATCGAACATGAAATTAAACAGCTTACAAAGGAGTGGAGAAATAACATCCTTGCAAGCAATAAAGATTTCGGGTATTAGTAAATCAATTCCGGCGCTCTTATTACATTTGAGTTTTTCGACTGCGCGAATCACCTCGTCTACTGTGATTTTTTCCGCCAATACGCTTGAGCTTTCTATGAAAGCCTCGTCGGAGCTGTGCTCTCGCGAAAACGGCTCATCGACAGAATATAGAGTTTTAAAATGTTCAAAAAAATGATTTTAAATCAACTTCGTTACTGCTAGACTTATTGTTTTTAATCTTTTTTATTTCGTCCCAAAATTTCTTCGGGCAGTTTGTTGCTAAATTATGAAGACGTTGTTTTTGTTTTAAATTGTATGCAGCTTTAGCGCGTCGTTTAACCTTGCAGTAATTCCTTCGTTTTTCTACCAATAAGTCCCGCATAGCTTGAGTGCGATTTTTCCTGAACTGCCGATTAGCGGTTTTTAACTCATTTTTAGCAATCAAACATTCATGCGTAAACCACTGACTGCATGGCTTATAACGGTCACTTGAAAAACTAGAATGAGCCGGCTTGGATTTCCCGCATATGTCATAAGCAGTATTGTACAGTGTGTGTGCAAAAGCGTTGATCCCATTATCAATATCGACTTCGCATGATAAAATTTTACTAGTTATTGTCTCATATGTTGCAATATTTTCGGAAATAACGCGTTTATATGTTTCACTAGCCTCAGCATCCCATTTTAGTAAGCTCACTGTATTTCTTTCTTCCTCGCTTCGTGATACTTTCTTTTCGGCTAATAACGATAATTGTATGGGCCTATGCGGGGAGTACAAGTCTAAATCATGGACAACAAAATTCGATACGGATGAAAGAAGTGTTGGTGTAATAAGTGCATAATCAATTATACTGTTGCCCCTGGTTGACATATATGTAAATTGACCTATGTCAGCATCGTCAAACAATCTGCCATTACATATTCGCAAGTCTGCACCTTTACATAACTCAAGCAGTTTAATACCAGAAGCATTACACTCAGTGTCCATTGAAATTCTAGGAATCAAAGATTTAAAGAAAAATCCGATTCAATACCCTCTAAAGTGTCAATATATTTATCAAATAAACTCGAATCAGCTGCAAAGTCATTTTGGACGCCAGTTCTGGCATTTAAGTCTCCCATAATAACGATTTCACCGATTTCAGAATACCTTCGTACTCCAATTTCTAAAGTCTCAAACGGATCGACTGTCAACATTTTAAAATACTTCGAGTCTTTGGGTGGTATGTACGAGAAACAAATACAGATATCTGATTGTAAGCTGAAAAATTGTTTATCGAGCTTTATCCAGAGAAATCCATCAGAATTTTGTTCTAGAATATTTATACCCTCTAGTAGTTCATTTCTGATAAAGAGGCAAATTCCGCCGTGACCTCTATTGCGCTTTCGCCTTGCTAGACTAGACGGCCGTGGTACATCGATGCATTTGTAACCACTTATTTCATAAGAATCCTTGGCAGTTTGCCAAGTTTCAGAACAAAAGAACAAATCATAACTTCTAACAAAACTAATAAATTCAACATCTTCTAAACAAGTTCTCAGACACTCAACATTCCACGAAAGAATCGAAATATCATGCCCTTCTCCTAATCCCTATTGGGCTGGATCTTTGTACTCAACACCATCAACAAAAAGTTTATCGCGTGTCAATGTAGCACGTTTTCCCTCAGAACGAAACTGCACCATCTTTGGAATAAGCGACTTTCGGCGCTCTTGAACGACTTTCGGCAATTGTTCGGCAACGTTGAATGGACTGTTTCTTAAGTTACACTTTTGAGCTATTTGTTTTATTGTGTCTTTATGTTCTCTTTTAACAAATTTAGCAACAATGGGCCTGATTTTTCCAACTTGCCGTTTACCGATTCTATGGGCAACATCAATGTCAAACTTTGACTCCGGGTCTGGAATTTTAAGAACAGCTTTACAGAATTCATAAACTTTGGCCTTACAATTTTCCTCGATTGTTATAGCTTCAGCATATGATTTTTGTGCTGTTTGAGCCGTTGGTTCTGTATTCTCGGTTGTGCTGTCCATATCAGTCTCCTGAGATGTCTGCATAGGTGGTTGTGCAGATGCTGTTTGACTCGACCACTGATGAAAGTTCGTATTTTCTTCAGGTATGCCCATAAAAAGAAGATTTTCTCTCATCGAACGACACTGCAAATCAACGACTTCTTCTTTTAAGGAACTGTTTTCAGTTTTCAAGACTTTATTTTCATCTGCTAATTTTTTGCACTCACCCTGTACCCTCACAATTGACTGTTTGTTTACATTTGTGGCTTGTGTATTGTTGTTCTGTGAACTCTTTAAGTCAGAAATGTCTTTTGAATGTTTTTCTAAACTCGTTTCAATTTGGCCTAACCTCAGCAACACATCATTCTGCTTTGCAACAATAGTGTCTAATGTGGCCAGTTTGCTCATGATAAATTCAAGTTTCTGAGAAAAGTCATTCATCCAGGGATTCTGTGTTATTGTTGGAGGATTAAATACACCTGTTGTTGACATAAAAGGATTGGCAGAAGGAAATATTGGTGTTGGCTGGCTGATGGAAGTTGTACCCGTACTTGAAGCATTAGCTGTGGTATGTCCAGCCTTTTCTTTGTTCTTCGCTCCCGACATGTTAAATGTGGTGGGTGGGGTAACAGCCTTTTTAGAACTTTGTCGTCGACGCTTTGCTTTAGGCTTTTCTCCGATTCTTGGTTTTCTGACATATGTCAAGTCTAAGTACAGTACCTCTGAACGAAATTCTGAACCCAAATCATCATGTTCAGCATAAAATTATGAACAGTTGCTCAATCTTTAAAGCGCTGAAAAAACTGCGACCATCTTGCCGTAGATCACGTGACACGTATCAATCAGTGAGAAAATCAATGCTTAAAAAGTGAGTGTCAATTAAAACTGCTAGGGCTCTAAAATAGTTCTGCTGGGCTCCAAATAAGATATGCTGTCAGTCTAGGTTAAGTAATTACAGGGTCAGTTTTGAAAAAAAGAAAGAAAAGAAGCCCACCAAATCCGTCTCTCGATACTGAGACGACCATTTTCTGATCTTTACCTCAGGTGTGGTGGATGGCTAAATTTAGAATTTAGCTCAAAGGGATAACTTTTCGGGGTGGGCCATTAAAACTATTTACAAGAAGCAGATCAATGGCATGCTACAACACGAGCCTCTTGACTGATAATCTGAACAAGGGTCTTAAACTCCTCAGCGGGTTTGGCAGAAACCGCCGAAGAGGGGAGACTATTCCACATAGAAATAGTCCTGAAAAAAAAATCTTCAGGACATCACTATATGCAAGGTATCTAGTGTATTGTGAATCACGGGATGTCCTAGTTCTTCTCAAATGATTTGATCTGAAAAGTTTCTGGTGTTTGCTGGGTTTCGACAAGGTGACATTTTCACTGATATGGTTTTAACTCTGAATTATGATAATACAGAGATTATAGTTCATTTTAATGTAACTTGAACATGAAGAATCAAGAACCAAACATACAGTTCAACAAGATAATGCTTTTTCTAATGCATTTGGGTCCCTGACGACCCACATTCAGAAGCACTGAAGTATAATTTACTGGGATCAGAATTTCTTTAATTTTCTTATACCCATACTAGGGGTATACAGCCTGTTTTATGGTAAGTATAAAATCTTGACAACAACTGGATCATACTTCAACTGATACTTAATTTTTGATATAGGTGTGGTTTTTACTGATTTTAAGGGGCTATACTAAACAAAAAATATTTTATACATAGCCCCTACTTGAAACATGAACATACACATTTCTAAAATGTTCCACGCCAATTCACCGATTTAAGTTTATAAATGATTATAAAATATGAAAAATTGATTGTACTAGGGACTCATTTTCAGTTACTTAAATCAATCCTGTGCTATGCTATTGTCAATCTGTTAAATCAATCTATCTACATATACATCTACCAATAAAGTGCATGGCCAATATTGGCATAGTCGCACTGTGAACAACCTTAAAACATTTGTGCTGGGAGGTTCTTATGTACAGTTAAAACCAGATAAAAACATATTGTTCACAATCACGGTCTTAGGATACCTGCACTGACAAGGAGCTTGAAGTCATCCAAAGTCGGTGCTGATATGACATTGGCAGGCAGGCCATTCCAGAGACGGCTTGTTGGTGGAAAGAAGGGTCCCTGGTAGGCGTTGATGGAGCAAAATATTGGAAGGAATAGTTCATAGTGTCCTCTAGTTGCTACTCCTGTGGCTGTCAGGTACTGGCCTGGAGGGATTTCAACGAGGTTATTGACGATCCTTTACATCATTGTGACTTTGCTCTGGTGTCGCCTCGATTTAAGGTCCTCCCAACCAAGTTCTGGCCAAATTGAAGTGACACTGCTGGTTCGGCGTTAGTCGGTTAAGCAAAATCTGGCGGCACGCCTCTATACAGACTATGTTTGGCTATGTTGAATTTTGTCACTGGGTCCCATACCGTCGAAGCATACTCGAGCTGTGGTCGGCTTATGGACTTGTAGCATTCGGCCTTAACATCCTTTTGATGCCTCATCTTGACGGAATACCTTTTCAACATACACATATATAATTGATGCAACCTATTCATGTCGAACTGGAACATGCCAAAAATAAGATTGTGCCCCATAAAGGTACAGCTGGGATCCGGATATCAGATGTTTTAACAACAGAAAGTCGGTCATAAAATGTTTTGACCAGTTTTTAGTTATTTTGAATCCTCCATATGAATTACCGAAACTGTGTTGTATGAAACCATTTCTAAGAAAGGCCATCGCATCTATGATGGAATATATAATCGCCGGCGTGCGAATAAGGCCCGACCGTGTTGGTGATAATGATTCTTATCCGCACGACCGTCGTGCCATTATCCTCGTCCAATTAAATGCGTCTCGTCCAATTAAATGCGCCCGCTCACGCGCTGTCAAATGTAAACAGGACATGGTTTCTCAGAAAACAGATTCGCTGTTAGTCGCCAAATTTTATCTTCTTTTGTGGCTTTCTTGAAATACATACTGATGGATTGTAGGTTGCGGATGATAGAAAACATTTTGTTACAAGTAACCGCTACGTACATTGGAACGCTTTTTGCTGTTTACTACTTGAAAACGTGTTGGGAACGAGTTTTCGTGGTGGGTGGGGTAAAAAAGGCATTGCATTCCTGTCTTTTTATAATACATATATGTATAAATATGAACGCGATTCTGTAGAATTTGCATTTTTTTTATTTTATTGACGGAATTTCAGACTCCTGTGGTTATACCTAGACGGAAAACTATTTTTAAGGTATTAAAGTCAGTTCGATTAAGAAACTTTGTTGAAATGGAAAAATAAGTAAAAATTGATAGGGAGAATTGATAATCGGTTAACGGGAATCGTAATCTAATCAGTAGGGCTATTTGCTAAGAAGCCTTCTGCAAATTTGGCTCGGTAAACTTGATAAATCTAGAAAATGAGTTTATAAGACTTGTGCCTACAATAGAGAGTTTAAAACCAACCCTCGCCTCTTATACAGGACTGGCAGAGCCACTGTCCGCTAGACCGGCAGATGATGGCAAGCCATATACTACTCTGATGTACAGTAACGGACCTGGCTACACCGAGGGAAGGGAGAACCTAACGGGTGTTGATTTGAGTAAGTTTTCTTTCTCTCTGCATCTTTTTCTTCATGTCAGCGTACTAAATTCTAATAAGGTACTGTGGACACGTACCTTATTGATAAGATTCATTCAAATTATGTAGGTTGAGTAATAATTTTATATAATTTTTTTGCTATAGAGTCAACTCTCGATATCTCAAAGTCGGAATTTAATCCCAAACTACCGATATTTCAAAGTAAATTTTCTGGTCCCAAAAATTTACTTTTAGATATCGATAGATTGAGATATCTGGACTTGAAATTTAAATAAGAATACGAAATATGTCTAAACTTTATGAGCCGCGACACGAGAAAACCAACAATGTGGTTGTGCGCCCAGCGCAGACTCAGATCAGCCTGGGCATCCACCCAGATTGCTTCACCAAGGCTAGGTAAAGCCAACTCTCGATATGTCAAGGTCAAAGTTCATCTCAAACTACTGATATGTCAATGTAAATTTTCTAGTCCCAGAAAATTTACTTTGAGATACCATTGTTTGAGATAACAAGAGTTGAAATGTAAAGAAAAACAGGAAATGCATCCAATCTGTATGTGTTTGCTATAAGAGGGTACTTTGAGATATCAGTGTTTGAGATACGAGAGTCAACTGTATATGATAATGGTATCGTAGACTATCATTTAAACCGTTCCAAGTCAGAAGTAGTGTCAAGGTGTATGCAAACTATAGTATACTTTAATCAGCCAGCAAAGGGGTAGTCTTAGACTAGCGCTAGTCTGATAATGAAAAGGTTTACCGTTTTTGATAGAAAAAGACGTTTTTTTTTTTTTGTTTGTGTGTTTCCTTTTTCTGGCCAGTCTATTAAACTTGAATCTGTCCCTTTTCTGATATATCCATTCATCGAAGAAGTCGAGCTATAAGTAAAGACTAGCTGTAAGAACTGGGAAAATAAAATGGCTCAGTGATATAACTTCTTCGCCCAGTGGCTGGGCTAGGGTAGTCTGGCCTGTGCGTGATCCGTTTTACCTAGGAATTACCAGGCCCAGAGGTTATATAACTTGAGTACATTCTCAAACTCAAAATAAAGCACACAGATTGGCTGCTTCTGAGCATGTGTACATTCTCAAACACAAATTGGCTGCTTCCTAGCACATGCTCGGAAGCAGCCAATGAGTGTGCTTTATTTTGAGTTTGAGATTATTCTCAAGTTTCATAACCTCGGACCCAGGTCCCTATGAAGTATTGCAAAACAGTGCAAACACTCACTACTTGTGGCTCAATTTTAGGTGGAAAGGATTATGTATTCCCCTCTGGTGTTCCTATTACACCCAAATCATCCCATGCCGGTGAAGATGTGCCCATCTATGCAGTAGGACCGATGTCACACCTTTTCTACGGTGTTCACGAGCAGAACTACATCGCCCACGTGATGGCATTTTCGGCGTGCATCGGACCGTATCGTGGAAAATGTGACCGAATGACTACAGACGATGGAACCAACGCGGGATCTAACACAAAGATGTCACAGTCAGTCCTAATTTTTGCAGCAGTACTGCAGTCGCTAGTATTTGCATGACAGTGACACCCTACGAGACAATAGGGGAGAGTCGGAAAAATTCGGACAGTGCCATTGTTTCCTTTATATGTCACTTGTTTGAATTTAAAACAAAGTTAACCGGACAAACAATGAAAATCCTGATGAGACGGCTCATCAAGAGCCGTCTCATCTGGATTTTTATTGTTTGCCATAATATGTCCGAATTTACCCTAAGAGACAATAGGGGAGAGTCGGGTAACTTCGGACAGCGGGTAAATTCGGACAGTGACATTGTTTCCTTTATATGTCAGTTGTTTGGAATTAAAACAAAGTTAACCGGTTAAACAATGAAAATCCTGATGAGACGGCTCATGATCAGCCGTCTCATCTGGATTTTCATTGTTTGCCATGATATGTCCGAATTTACCAGCCAGTCCGAAGTTACCCGACTCTCCCCTATCTAAGCAGCACTTCCATTTCAATCCAATGTAGAAAAGGATAAAGGTAAATATTTCCCATATCCTAATAGTCATAAGGGGCAGTTAGAGACCCACTGTATCTTGGGCACAGCTGATAAAAGGCGGAGCCTATCTCTCTCCTTTCGCTGCTTTATCCTTCCCTGATCCGAAAAAAGTTTCCATTTACTGCTGGGTTGACAGAGTTTTTCAGTCCTCGGCTGGCGACGGTGAGCCGCGAATTCACGACCTTCCACTCGACTACGGCACCTGTCTAGCCCTTCCGTGTATAGTGGATGAATCCCGAAGGGGCTCATGTTAGCTCTTTTAGTAACCCAATGTAGTTTACACTTCGATTAACGTCAGAAAAGTTAAGTTCTTTACTTAAATCAGCATTCGTTTCAATCAAAACCTTGATGAAAGCTTTATATAATCGTTAAGGTTAAATCATTATTTATAATGTATTTATACCGAAAAACATCATAAGGCAAACATATAATTGTATCTTGTAAGGCTTAGTTTTATGAAGGACAAGTAAGAAACCCTTCCGTGCATAGTGGATGAACCCCGAAGGGGCTCATGTAAACTTTTTAGTGACCCAATGTAGTTTACACTTCGATTGACGTCAGAAAAGTTAAGTTCATTGCTTAAATTAACATTCGTTAAAATCGAAACCTTGATGGAAAATTTTATATAAGCGGTAAGATTAAAGCACTAAAAACATTTACACGCATGGTTTCTGCTAACAGCGGAACAACGTCAATGACGTCACCGACGCCCAATCAGATGTAGATAGCCACGGTTTATTTTGCCATCATTAAAATCAGGTGACGTCGCATGGCTCAATGTAATTATTGGAATGTAAACTGCATTACGTTCCAATGGTTTACTATAGGGCTTTACCATAAATACGCCAAGAATGTAAATTTTAGATTCACTGATATCATGTCTTATAGCCATTTAGTAGTATGGTACCAAGCAAAAGTGAAAAAGAAATTAATTAAACAACTTGGGAGGATGGATGGCTAAATAGTCGTTTAACGGCTATTTCAGACACAATCCATTCATCCATCCATCCATCCATCCATCCATCCACTCGAGTTGACTAATGTCTCCGTCATGCACGGTAGCACGATTTCAAACATGATATCAATGGTAATATCAGTGGAAATAATATGGGCCGTATAACGTCTGTTTTGGATAAAGTTGCATTTTCACAAAAGCAAGGCAATATCTGTTGACCTTTCGACCGATAGCAACTTCAACTTTTTAGGATGATTAACATTTAGTAGTAAAGATTTTTCATAATAATAATAATGTTGGAAATTATCTTTAATCTGGGATACTTTCATACATGAAGAATCCAAATATTTCATCATACATTATTCTTATTAGTGTAAACAATATTTTATTCAAATTACTCTACATATACAAAACAATACAAATTCACAATAAGATAACCTATTTTACAGTAGCTTGAAAGGGATTCAGAAGAAAGTCTGCGACTTGTATAATCTGTATACCATTGTTACTGTAGATAAAGTTCTATATAATAAGTGATTTCAAATACATTATTTCCACTATTAAATTTGAAACTGATTTAACAAATACGTATTAGTATGAAAATCGAAGAATCTTCGAGGAATTGCAAATTGACCACAAATATCGATATTTTCGAACAGAAGACTCTTCATACTAGTAAATTTACGAATTCAAGAGTACATTCAACAAGATTGCTAGGTTTTATTACTGGTCTCTCAAAGCTCCACGGGGACTGGAATGTGAGTTTCAATCAGATATTCTGCATCACCATTAAAGACAAATAAACAACAATAATATCACGTCTGTAGTAGCCAGAAAATAAAAAAAATGTTTTATACAATATTAAAATTTATCAACATTATTCTACCAACATTTTTCTTATTATTTCATTAGATGCTTGATATTTTAGATGAGGTCTTACTGTACTTGTAAGGATATTAGGATATTTGATTAAGTTCGAGCCGACCGTTAAGCAAAGGTAGGGAAGAAAAAAAAGCGGAGGAAAAGATTCGGTTTTCTGACTTGTGCACCGGCCAAAGCTCGAACTCACAGCGACGACAGCCTGTCAGCGGCAAAACACTAGAAATGGATGTTCATTTATACATGTAAGATCCCACACCTCAATTCATTGTACGATGTTTCCTACGCAACATAGTTGAGCCGAGACACGAGAAAACCAACAATATGTATGTGCGCCTAGCACAGACTCGGATCAGCTTGAGTATCCGCCCAGTCCGATCAGACTCTCTGCTTAGCGCTTAAAGGGTAGCTTAGGGTCTTAGCTACCTCCATGCTGACAGCGGATGCCCAGACTGATCGGAGTGTCTGTGCTAGGTGCACAACCACATTGTTGGTTTTCTTGTGTCGCGGCTCAGTTAAAGTATGATTACCTATCAGATGTATGTTTCCATTTATCTTTTCGTTAAATGAATTTTTATATGCTAGAAATTCAATTGTACGACTTTTTTATATGACTGTGTAAATATCTTTATGGACTTCAAAATGTATCTTTTTTACACATTAAAACAAACTAACTATTCTTTTCTTTGTTTTGTTGTATTCAATTTGTTTTGTTTTCGTAGTGTACGCTCCATCCCCCGCAAACGAATACAAGGATGCGATCGCATTATAAATGTAGAAGGTGAAACTATGAAGGTTCACTTTTAAAGGCCCCATTGCTCTATCAGCAGGAAAAACAATTATCATGAGGTATTGCTGCAAGCTTCTCACTATAGTATCGTAATTGTAAATGACCGTGATTAGCCAGCTTTAAAAAATAAAACATCCTTGAGTTTCGCATAAAAAGGTTTGAAAAGTTATTTGGGTCATTTTAGTTGGCAACTAAAATAACCTACTTTCGATTTCATAAAATGGTATAAATACAATGTACAGGCATGGAGTCCCAATCACTATCCCGCTTATGTTTATATATTATTGCTAGACGGGAAACCAGAACAGGAAATTGTATTTAGTGAAGCGATTTGTTATTTTTCGAAAACTTGTTTTCTCTACTTCTTACCAGTCATATGACTCAATTTATGCACACCATCCCACATTTTATTACCAAACGTGAAGATTGGACCGCTTTTTACAATGATTTGAGTTTAGGCGTTTTTACCGCTGATAGGACTACGGAGACTTAAAGTTATGGCTGTGGTTTAATTTTGGGTGGAAATGATTATGCATTCCCCCATCTGGTATTCCCATATGGAATCAACCCATACCGGCGAACAATAATATAAGTATTGTTCCTTTAAGGTGGTGATAATCACTGATTTTGAACAAAGACAAAAATCTGCATAAAATACTCAAAATAACACTGATCTTTCCAAAACTTAGCAGATGCCTTTTTATATGTTGTTTCTCATAATTTAGAATCCCAAAATGCAGCATTTGTTAATGTTAAAAAGTGTTTTTATAAGGAAAGATCAAAGGGAAATTTTCTGCGAATAAATCTGAAAAAATAATAGCGTTATTGAAAATATACTTAGTGCTTAGAGTACCTTGTTGCATAATGGAGAGCGTCCTAGCAATTATTTTTTCAAACTCTTTCACACATTATTAGGTTGGGCGGATGAAAAAAGATGCAGTCTGTGTCCAATTTCTTTTGGTCAAAACACACAGGTGAGACAGGTAAAATTATTTTAACAAGGTTGAACAATTTCATCTACACACCACTGATCATTTCAGTAATGTATTATTTATACTGTAGGCGTTAACATAGGTATGCTTGCCTACCCTATGTTTAATAAATGCGTCCAGTGTACATTTACTTTGTACATTTGAGAAAAAGCTACCGTTTTCATCTGATCTACATTACAATTTGAGAAAAAGTTGGAATAAATAATTGCTAGGACGCTCTTCAGTATGCAATAATGCACCTTCAGCACTACGTAAATTTTCAATAACAATATTATTTTTTTCAGATTTATTCGCAGAATTTTTTTTTTTTTTTAATTTTGGTATAGTTTATTCTGTTTGTCTCAATACAACAAAGAACACAAATCATACACAAATGTACATATAAACCACAGAAATAATTCTGCAACACATACCGTGTAAAGACAGCTGAGCTACTTTTTCATTCAGAACATACCCAAACAAGTAGTTGACATACCCTATTAATCCCAACAGGTGCCCGTGTTCTAATACACACCCCTGTCGCTTTCCGTTAAGTAGCTAACATTAATTCCTGTTTGCTTATGTGGACAAGGCAACCCTTTGCATTGAAGACCACTCCTATAGGAAAGAATTTGCTCCCGGAAGGAGCAAATTCCTTCCTTTAAGAGTTGATCCTAGTGATCATAGGGGCAATATGTGGTTCTTTGAATTGAGGTCCACTCTCAGAGGAAAAGTATCCACTTCTGGAGGAGTTAATCCCTTTGCTCATAAAGGAGCAAATTCTTTTCAGAATCAACTCATAAAGGAGCAAATTCTCTCCCCCACCAGCTCACACCCAGTGAGAGTGTAGGCAAAATTACTTCCCCCGCAAATATAATAATTTTCTCAAATACCTTTAAAAGGAGGTGTTCACAATAACTATTTTACTACTAAAAAGCATCCCCTTCCATTAAATACAATGCTCCTACGACACCTAACAGGACCAATATGGGAAATATTTAGATTCTTGAAAATTACTGATAGCCAAAGCAACACACTCTGTGTAACCATTGCAGTACTAGTAATACTAAATTTACTAAGTTTCTATATCTTGAACTATTATATCTTATGACACACTATCTTTATGACTAGTTCAACCATTCTTATTATAAATGTATCATATAATTGTACAGTAAAGACCATTTTCCTAAAAAATGTTCGTAGGTTCTCGTAATTTTTGATATGTACATTTCATTTTCAAATTTTTGCTTCAAAAAGTTTTCAAATCCTTTTATGCTTACATTTTTCAAATAAAACTTACTTTTATAAACATAATATTTTCCAACAATAATGATATAATTTATAAGTACTTGAGAAGTGGATGCAAACACTATATTTTTCTTATCAATGTGGAAAATGTAATTGGCTTTTCTTCTTAACCATTGTTGAATTTCAATCCAAAACTGTGTTATTTTTTCGCAGGAATACAATAAATGTAATATGCTTTCTGCTTCTAAATTACAATATGAACAAAGTGAGCTTTCCTTTCTTTTTATTTTATGCAAAAAGGTATTTGTAACCAATATTCGATTGTTTATCTTAAATTGAAAGTCTCGTAATTTTATATCTTTAATAAAGATAAGATCCCTATTAATCTTTTTCCACTCGTCGACTGTAATTTCGCCAATTTCATTAATCCATTTATTTGGCAGTATAATCTCGTTTACTGGAATCATTTTATCATATATGTCTCTACAACCACGCCTACTTCTTAAAATCGAAAAAACGTAACTATTTATAGGCACATGATATAACATTAAAGAGATTTTAAATGGATCTTGTTGAATCTCATTTTTCCACTGCCTAGGAATTTTATATATCAAACGCATATAGTCTAAATAGGTTCCTAATATATTATATTTTTGCTTAAATTCTTGAAAGCCATATAATTCTCCGTTTTCGTTAATCAAATCAATAATATTTCTTATACCTTTGTTATACCAGTCCTTAACAAAATACGTGTCATTTTCATTTACATGTATTTTGGAGCTACCCCATAAAGGTGAAAACAAAATTTTTACTGGACTATCGATTTTTACTGATTTCAAATAATGTTTCCAACTTTCTAAGATATTCTTCCAGAAAGGATTTTGTATCTGCCTTATTAATGTATTACAATATGTATCACCCATCGAAAGTAACTTAGTGAAATTTATTTTACTTAAACTACTCCAGGTGTCAGTCTCAGAAAACATTATCAATCTCCTTAACCATGTAACTTTTAATGAAGTTATGAATACACTGACATTTACCATTCTCAGTCCACCTGCTTGTATATTCTTGATAATGTTCTTCCTGCTAATTCTGTCTGGGCCGTTACTCCATAAAAACTTATACATTTTAGTCTCTATTAACTTAATAAGTTCTCCTGGTGGATTTGGAAGCGCTAGAAACAAATGCGTAAACTTTGATAAAATCAATGACTTTAAAACTGTTACTTTACCCGGTAATGTAAGTTTTCTTTTAGACCATATAGCTATTAAAGTGCTCATTTTATGTAAAATCTCTTTGACATTTTGTTCCCAAATGTCAAAAACTTCTGCCGTAAATGTTACTCCTAGTATCTTTAACGGTTTTTGATCCCAATCCAAATTATATTCTTTACAAATTCTTTTTTCAGATTTACACATTGAACCTACCCATAGCGCTTTTGTTTTATCTTCATTAATTTTAAGACCAGACATATTATAGAACTGGTTTAGTATATACATCAACTGCTTTAAAGACTTTTCTGAACCGTCAAGGAATATTTGCGTATCGTCTGCGTACTGACTAAGTATATATTCGTTATTATTTATTTTAATACCATTCATCTGTTCATCATTTTTCAACATTTTAGCTAAAACTTCCACACAAAGTATAAAAATATATGGTGAGATGGGATCTCCCTGTCTACAGCCTCTTTGCAAAAGGAAATAGTCTGACATATGGCCATTCTGTAAAATACAGGACTCAGAACCTGTCTGGAATAGTTTTATCCACTTTTTTATGGAAGGTCCAAAATTAAAATAGTCTAGTGTTTTGTCAATGAATTTCCAAGAAATCGTATCAAAAGCCTGCTGCAAATCAATTGATATTAATAAACCAGGAATATTTTGCTGCTTAGTTTCAAAAAGAATATCATAGATCATGCGAATATTTTCCCCTATAAATCTTCCTGAAATAAATCCCTTTTGGTCTTTGTTTATAAGTTTGTCTAATACTGATTTAATACGATTCGCTATCACGGATGACATCAATTTATATACTACATTTAACAGTGAAATAGGCCTCCAATTTTTTAGAAGATGTCGGGGTTTATTAGGCTTAGGAGTGCAGGTTATGACACCCTGTCTTTGTGTAACTGAAAGAGACTCATTTTTATATGCGTAATTAACAGACCTTAAAATGAACTTTCCCAAATCTACCCAAAAAAATTTAAAGAATTCAGCTGTAAATCCATCGCTACCCGGGCTCTTGGAGTTCTTCATATTTTTTAATGCACTTGCTAATTCATCATAAGTAATATCCCCCTCCAACAGCATTGATTCTTCATCACTTAATTTGCATGAGTTTTCCCCAATTTTATCTTTTATAGGGACGTCATCTATATCTATCTGTTCTTTGTACAGGTCCTGATAATATTGTTTTTGTAAATTTAAAATGTCCTTTGTATCAATATATTCGTTCCCGTTGCTGTCAACTAGTTTTGATATTACTTTATCAACAAAATTTCTATTTTCTAAATTTAAAAAATATCCAGACGCCTTTTCTCCCAATTGTTCATACCTGCATCTAGACCTCAGCATCACCCCTTCTAGCTTTATTTTCCTTAATTCCGATAACTCATTCTTTTTCTGATCTAAATCATTTAAATCTTCTTGTGTTATTTCATTTAGTCTATTTGTAATTTTTTCTTCAATTGTTTTAATTTCTTTTTCTAATTTATTCTCCACCTTTTCACTATATTTCTTCTTATAAGAACTATATTTTATTGATTCCCCTCTTATCATCATAAGAATAGTTTCTAATAGAAGTTGATCATTAACTATAAACTCCTTATTTTGATAATTATTGATATTATTATTATCTTTATCATTATTATTATTATCATTATTATTATTATAATTATTATCTTCTTTGACGTGCAAATCTAGAACTTCATGAATTGTCTTCTTGATAATTTTAACGTACTCCTGATCCTTCAACAGTGAATTGTTAAATTTCCAATAGCCTTTGCCACGTGCCTGTTCAAAAAAATTTAATTTTAAAAGTACTCCAGAATGGTCAGATCTATATCCAGAAGTTATTTCACAATCGTCAAGAAAGTGAAAAGTTAGCCAACTGTTAAGAAAAAAATCGAGCCTTGCTTGTTTTATTTCAGGGTTAAGTTTTCTCCAAGTGTAACCTTTTTTATCTTCATTACATACCCTCCATGCATCTATATATTCCCCATCGTGTAAAAATTCTCGCACTGCTTCCCTTGCTTTTGGATTATTTACATTTTTATAATTATTACAGTCAAGATCAGTATCTAAAACTAAATTCCAGTCCCCACATATAATTGTCAATTCGTTATTAAATTCACTTATTATTTCCCTGATATTAACATAAAACTTTGGTTGATCTTCGTTTGGTCCATAAATATTTACAAGCGTTATTTTCTGTCCTTTAATAGTTATTTCTAAAATTATGTAATTTCCATTTGGATCTTTCAGAACTCTCCCTACTTCATGTTCAAAATTATTATTTAATAAAATCATTACACCTCTTTTGTTACTAGTCAACCCTGCCATAAACATACTGTATCCCCATTCGTTTTTTATGTATGATTCCGTCTTGTTCTCCAAGTGAACATCTTGCAAGCATATAATGTTATACTTCTTTTGTCTTAAATAGTGAAATACATCTCTTCGCTTTTGGGTACATTGTAGTCCTCGTGTGTTTTGGCTATAAATACTTATTTTACTCTCTATTACAAGTTATTTGTACATTTCCAATTTTCTTACTCAGCTTCAGGTTTAATCTTAATGTTAAATATATGCTCTTTGTGGCTTGAAAAGAACAGTTTTTTTGCAGAAAAAAGATAGAAAAAAAGCCTTCCCTCTCGTCCACAGGATTAACATGTAGACGGAAGAGAAAGATAAGGTAAAGGTAAACACTCACCTTTAAAACATTCATTTTCCGGAGTGGCTATTTATGACTTGAAGTTAATTTGGCATTATCCAAAATATTTAAACAATTTTATAACTGTGCATTTTACCGAGTTTTCTTTCACCTTTACTACATATTTAATTAATGAGATGTGATTGTTACATTAAGACTGCCCAGCAGGCACACGACGTTATTCGCAGAAAATTACCCTTTGATCTTTCCTTATAAAAACACTTTTTAAGCAGCATGTACGTCTATTTTGTATTCTAAACTGTAAAGAACAACAAAAATAAGAAGTATTCTAACTTTCAGGGAGATACATAACTTTTTTATGGTTTTATGCAGAATTTTACATTTACCATAAATCACCACCTTAACGGCATCATGGTCCTCAATTGAACGACTACGCTTGTAGTGTTCCAAGGTGATCTAGATAGTCGTTCACATAATGGGACACTATTTCGAATGTGTCTGATGATTTGGACTTCCTTCCAGCAGAATTAAAGACAATAAGAGCTGCAACACGACAAAACCAACAGAGTGGCATTCGCCCTGTCTGATCAGAGTCTTCGTTGTGCGTTTACCTTAGAGTCTAAGCTACAAATGTACCTCCATGCAGACAGCGAAGTCTCTAATCAGACTGGGTGGATGCCCAGGCTGATCTGAGTCTTCACAGGGCGCACATGCCAGTCAGTCGGTTTTTCGTGTCATGGCTAAAATATAGTAGGTGTACTTGGCATCAGTTTTCATGCTGCTGTCTTTCTATATATTTGTAGATGTAGTCAGACTGTATTCAAAGTCTATATAATGCCATAATTTATGAATACTAAATTGTTGTTACCTTATGCTGGTCTCGAACTAGCGAAAAGAAAGTAAATGGGAACTTTTGGCTCAAACTTAGCCCTGCGCAGGCCGATCTGGCATTTGCACATACATGTATACTTCCTTCCCATTTTATCTTCCTGATGAATTTACCGGGTTCGAGATCCCCTGGAGGGTATCTTTTCAATCGTAATCGGGGTTCCGTTGCACACAGCCTTTTATTATCACCCTCCCATCGCCCTGATATGACTAAAATACTATTAAAAAGGACGTAAAATCGCAAGTCATCCATCCATTTTGAGTAAGACACTAAATGGATTAGGGCACGGGGATCTCAAATAATTCTGAATTTTTTTTAGAACTGCCTATTTATTAAAATATATATAAAAAATATATCAATACAATTCTTACTTCTTCAGCCATACCCTTAACTCGCCGATAGGAGTAATGCGCCATGGCCAGAGCAAAGTCCTGGTATGGTCAAACCATGGCACAAGTAGCCGTCGGCTAAAGTTATCTGTTATTTGTATTACTGCACATTTGCTACAAGACGCAATTATAAAAAGTTAATTTTCACACAAACGAGCAATGCTCATAAATCTATACAACTGTACACAAAATATATTATTTACATTTACGAGGGATGGTTAAAAGCTCAAAAGCGATGTACATGTGTATATTGCACCAGCAGACTGTGCACTGTACTATTACTTTACCTCAATGCAACAAACCCACTTTTCCTTCAGACTCTCTATACCTTTAAAATAGAACTACAAAGAATTTAGTTTGGTCTTCAAACCATGCCTCTGTGGCAGCCATGAGTCCGTTCCACGCAAATGGGATTTCAAATTTCTAATGTAGTAGGAGGAGAAAAATCTTTAAAGAAAATTTCGTCGAGCGCCCCGACCGGGGATCGATCTCTCGACCCCCGAGATTATAAAGCGAGCACACAACCACTAGGATAAAAGGTCCGGATCAGTTAGACTGGTCAGTTATACGCTGTATTACATTTTTAACGAAGAAATACAAGGATTTCTTGTCAATATGAATATGCCCTTTTCCAGTTCTCTTCGAGGATTTATTTTCTCTGGGGAAATTAATCCCTGTAGATTGATTAGCTTCCCGATAACATTTGGAGATTAGTCATTAATGTACGACCGGGTACCGGCTTTTAGAACTACTTTCCTAAGCTCTTTCTTTCCACTGCAGTTGTAGCCATACAACACAGCTGGAATTGCCTTTTATAAACTTGAGAAAAAGAACAGACGCTGAACAAACATTATCAAACTTTGATGTGTATTTATGGCGTGTGGACATGAATGATTTTACGAAAATGCCATTTTATGTGGAAATGCATTGCCTTTTGAACGATACATGCTCCGCAATGTGCAATAAGAAATGTGTCAACCAGCTCATAACAGACTATATCGAGCGAGCCTTGGATCGTTGGGACCAGTAGCCATACAGGCGATGATTGTAAAGGCATGATGCAGGTTCCATTGGTCAGTAAATTATTCTTACTATAACAAACATTGGCCCGTTCAAAAAACAAAATGGCGGTCAAAGCAATTCAGTATTCATGTATCCTTTCGCGCTGTTGTGTACAGGCTCTCGGAAGGACGTGTACTTGAAAACATAAATACAGACGGAATTGTTCTTTAAATCAAAGGCATACGAATGTAATATACAATTTATTGAATCGCCACATTTAAGATATGGGATTTATAAACCTCGGGAGGTTTGAAGATCCGATAAAGAAACTCGTCCATCGGATCTTAACCCCCCGCCCCCCCCCCCCTCGGTTTATAAATCCCATATCTTAAATGGGACGATTAATTAACTCTGTCTATTCGACTGATACTCAGTCTCATATTCAGGAATATGCTTCTCTGATCCCGTTTTAAGGGCAGCTGAACTTCGAGCTAACCTATAGCTGGAGCTTGTATTCAGAAAAGTAAAAATATGTTTTAAGTAGGAGACTTGTATAATAAGTCTAACTCTCTATATATCTATATACATATTAAGACATCACTAATTGGCCGTACCATTACACTCCTCCATCCTACCAAAGAACATTTGTATCAGATGTTGAGGAAATGAAATACATTGTAATTATAATCCAGGTTCTTTTTGACTCCGCAACCATTGCTTCGCCCTTGTGCTCAAACGGTAATCATCCTGGCACCGGGCACCAAATTATGAATGTAATAGGAGGAGAAAAATCAGTAAAGAAAATTTCGTCGAGCGCCCCGACTGGGGATCGGTCTGTCGACCCCGAGATCATAAAGCGAGCACACAACCACTAGGTTAAAACGTCTGGACCAGTTAGACTGGTCAGTTATACACTCTTTATACCTATGTACATATTTAAACACCACTAATTGTCTGTACTACTACACTAAACAGGTTTGTGGATGCCCAGACTGAGCTGATTCTTCGTTGCGTTCACATGGCACTTTGTTGGTTTTGTCATGTCGCGGCTCTCATTTAAATACAGTATACATAGGCTATTAATACAGCTGTGTGATGCAAACAAGATACTGAACTGATGCTTAATGTCACTAAGATGAAATTATATCCACTTTGAACAGCTGAGAAAAACAAAGGACTATTAAATCTCCATTTGCTCTGAGTACCATTACTTTAAGATTATTTGTATAATATTTTGTATCAACGTGCAAGGGTACACTCCCCTGTTTTTCTGCCATTTTGCGAAGGGGAACAACTTGTGTGACGTCTTGTTTTCTTTCTGGCTTTAGCCCCTCGGTAGGGGACTACTCTTAAAGGAAAGAATTTGCTCCTAGAGGAGCAAATTCTTACCTTTAGGAATGGACCCCTCAGAGAAGGGAGGCAAATATGAATATGGTAAGAGCTGCTTCCTCTGCGTGGGTACCCGTTTACCTTACTACATAAATGGCACATCGCGTATATAGCTGCCACAACTGACATTAAATTTCACTAATGTTCGCGGAAATATTTCAATGCTAAATAAAAGACCATGGACATTAACAGTGTTTGCTTTGCTAATAATATGCTTTCTCCTGCACACGTCGGATCGTCAAGTGATTGGTGACCAATACATTTTTTACCCTTATACGGTCCAACACATGCAGCTAAAGCCATGACGTGTGCGACGTAGTTCTGTTCGTGAACGCCGTGAAACATGTGAGCCATTGGACCTTTGGCGTAAATTGGAACGTCTTCTCCACCATGAGTTTCGTACTCAACTGGTAGCCCAGACGGCCAAACCAGTTCTTTATCCTCTGAAAAATGTGTAACAAAGAATATCATACATGTAATGCCAGTAAACTTTGTTTGACCACGTTTTATTTGAAAATACTTTCTTATAAATTGTACATAATGCGTTTGCCGTAAATAAGAAATAAAAAGAAGAAATCCGCGAAAAGCGGTGTGGCACCTGCGGGGATTAAGTCACATGAGTTCCAGTTACACTGTAGTAGTAAGACTTTATCGCCCATGCTAAGGCTGGTGTGACAAAAGCAGATGTGACAAAATTGACAGTTAAACGTGTGAAGAAGTGACAAAAATTATTCTGGGAATGATGTACAAACAATATGCACAACTACAGACCATGACTAAACATCTGTGAAGTTTCAAAATGATTGGCCAAAAAGTGTAGGCGGAGTTCGCGCACTGTAAGAAAGTTAGTAAGTAAGTAATGACTTTATTTTAAGAGGGTAGCTCAATTGGCATAGCCAATCTTCCTTGAGGACCTCTTGCAAACAACAATTCAAAAAGTGTACTACATTACCAAACATAAGCAAACTGTACAACTAAAATGATGCATGTACATGATGCACACAAATGAAATAAATGATCGCACGCACGCACGCTAGCATGCAAGTGCGTACGTACACAAATTTATATTTATAACTAACATGTACATACATATGCACAATTAATCCAGAAAAATAGAAATATTACATATAATATACATACATACCGACATACTGAACGGCAGTGAAGGTATAAGGATTAATGAATTTCGTTTTTCATTCAATTCGTACATCCGTTAATAAACTACTTTAGAGTTGGCGCATCTTTAATTTCTAACGGTATACTATTCCATATAAGTGCACCAGAATATAATAAACTATTTTTGAATGAGTTAATTTTCGGCTTCGGAATTAATAAATTCTTGTTTGAAATTGATCGTAAATTTACAGTATCATTTACATTAGTATCCCTCAATTGGAACAAATCTGACAAATATTGAGGTGCAATATTATAAACAATTTTGTACATAACCTTGGCTTTTTGCAAAAAATACACTTTCATCAGAGGATAATATTTTAAGACGTGTTCGTGCCTCCTCCAGATTGGTGTATTCACTAACTAAAATAATCTTACATGCTCGTCTTTGCAATTTCGTAATCTTTGAAAGATTAAAATTGTTGACGGACGAACGGACGGGTACTTGCACGACTATATCGCCCCTGCTAACGCAGGCGCGACAACAACCAGCAAGGCGAGCTGGCGAGAGTTTTGAAGTTATGATAGGTTATAGGCCAAATCCTGTTTTCAAGACACATTAAATATTCCCCTCATGATCACCAAAATCAAAAGGTGTTCTTTGAAATGCATGTATTTCGTAAAATATATTCGAATAGTCCAACTTACGGGGTTAATCAAGAATGTGACTAATGACATGAACTTCAACTAAACCTTCAGGAGAGGAAAGAAAGATGTCCTATGGTGCCATTAATGTCGCCATTATTGAGCCGCGACACGAGATGACCAACAACATGGCTATCCGATCAGACTCTTTGCTAAGCGCTCAAAGGGTAGCTAATGGTCTAAACTACCTCCATGCGGATAGCGAATCTCTGATCAGACTAGGCGTATGCCCAGGCTAATCTGATTCTTATGGGTCTTCGCTGGGCGCACCGTATGCCACTTGTTGGTTAGGTCGTGTTGCTGCTCATTTTATTGACAACCAAAATTGCGTACGTACCTAAATCAACTAAAGTTAGATTTTTCCTTGGCTCCTCATATCCGGGTCCATTTGAATACATGAGCGTGGTATATGGCTTGTCGTCAAGGGCAGGCTCTACTCCCGCCACTGGATCAGCAAGACCTGCAATATCAATGGAAAAATAGAATAAAATTCACTCACCAATGACCAAACAGAGCAGTACGTCGTGGGTAACAATAATTTATAAATTAAGGAACATAGCACATGTTGGGAAAATACCTCTTTGTTAAATGTCGGCAAAACTTTTGAACGGATAGGACTTTTGTAGGTAGCTTTCAGCAATTTGCTTGTCTTAGGGGCCTCTATTACAGCAGCACACTAGCTTTGACTGTAACAATTTCTTCCTTCTTGCATACTTGCTTTTGCACAATGGACTGACTGATCAGTCCATGTAAACAGTGGCAGTTTAGTCCACTAAGCTGACATGCATAAACGCTTAAACATGTTAACTAAGTGTGTTCAACTACATGTACCATTGATTACAGGGAATGATCAGTCCGTCCGTTATGCCAGAGCCTGTTTCAAATATAAAGGCTTGTCTTTGTCAATCTTTCCCTTTGATGTTGGGGATAGGGTTTGGGATCTGATTCAGTCAGTTCCTGAAGTGTAGTTACTCTTTAAATTTGTTAATAGAGGGATAGTATGCATTCCATGCTCTACCGTGAAATTATTACTGCACAGACATTCAATTTCCTTTTGATGAATTTGGGTGAATTTGTACACTTTCTGCGGGAGCAACTTTGCCAGTTTTCCTCCTTACTCAATGAGATCATCTCTTAAAGTTGGATTTCGTTTTGGCAAGGCGGCTCGTTGACAAGGTCAGCCAATCTGTTATTACAACAGTTTTTCTCATGTGTTTAACTCGTTAAAAAAAGAGAGGTTTATATATCTAAACACATTTACACACTTTAACCACTTTAAGCAATTTAATGGTTGATCTGTCTCAAAATATCTCTCGGGATTTATAGATTGGGAAACAAACTAGAGTAAAGTCGGGGAAATTCGGACAGCGGGTAAATTTGGATAGTGGCAATGTTTCCTTTATATGTCAGTTGTTTGTACTTAAAGCAAAATTTACTGGGCAAACAGTGAAAATCCTAATGAGACGGCTCATTATGAGCCGTCTCATCAGGATTTTCACTCTCTGCAATGGTATGTCCGAATTTACCCACTGTCCGAAGCTACCCGACTTGGCCCTTTACCGAAAATAGGGTTTCCCCTGTACGAATATCCCTGTATGTCAAAAGCATGTGAGTGATCAGCCGTGACGACAATCAGTGTATCCTCCTCCTCAGTCATTTCTACAGCCTCCTTGACAGCGTCTTCCATTGCAAGAGTTTCATACAATGCTTTTTTCACTAAACTGTCATGATGGCCGTGGTCAATACGAGCGCCTAGAAGAAACAAAAATGTTCATATCAAAGTTCACAATTTTGTACTGCTGAACTACCTGAAAACCCTTTACTCTCTTTCAACACTAATATCTCAAAGTGACCTCATACATCAAAGCATATGCATGCTGTTTGGAAATATTACCCTGTTTCTTTACATTACATCGGCAGTTATAGTAAAGTAAATCTTTGGGGACAGAAAAATTTAATTTTGAGATATCAGTTGTTTGACTGTAAATGGCTATTTTTCAAAAAAGGGTAGCATTGAACTTATTTTTTAAGATTTCCTCAGAAAATATTTAGACAGTTACATGTATGCAGACGTTTAAGGTTTATGCTTTAATGCCAAGACGCGAACTTAACTTGGAATTTCAAAGAGATTCAAGATGTTTCCTACAAAATAGCCAATTTTTTTAAGGTACAACCGTAAAAATTAAAGAAAATATGGGACATCTAAAATGATAATAATAAAAACAAGTATTTGTGTTTTGAAAAATAACAAAAAAAACAACAACAAGATTTTACTATGCAGTAATGCGTCCAAAAGATGTAGGTCCTGATCTGACTGCCCCCCCCCCCGCCCCCACCTAAGAACAGCCTGATCTTAGTCTGCTCTATTTGCCTAGGCCTCGAGGTTAATTCAACTTGAGTACATTCTCGAACTCAAAAAAACACACACACACACTGATTGGCTGCTTCCGATCATGTGCTCGGAAGCAGCCAATCAGTGTGCTTTATTTTGAGTTTGAGATTATTCTCAAGTTTTATAACCTCAGATCCAGATCAACTGCACCGATACTTATAAATTGAACGGCTAGAGGCGATTGCGTAAGTAATGTAGTTCTAACAGATACCTTCTACCAAGAGAAAGAAGCCTTTATGGTCTTTTCGTAATATCCGAATGGCTTTTCTTGTCATCTCAGCTAATGATGGTTCGTTTCTGCCGTCTTCTTGTCTGTCCAGTTCATACTGCATATGGTTTGGTTCGAAAAGACCTATTTGAGAATGAATTAGACATTACAACACACTGGTCTGGTATTCAACACAGACAACGTAGACAACATACCAGAGTCGTTCTCAGTTAAGCTGGGCCATCAGCTATTAATTTTGTCCTTCGGATTGCCTTTCTTTCAATTACAAAATAACGGTCATGTTTACCCTCTGACAAGTTGCCCTTTGTCTAAAGAAGTAGATAAAAGTACCAAGACATGCATGCGTTTTGTTAGACGTTTTTAACACTGGTTCGAATAATGATACCCTGGTTTAAAATGCGACGTTTTTAAATGTCGCAATATTGCCGTTGCTAGATATGAACGCCGCACGGCTAAAAAAGATAAATCACTGCTGAAAATCGAGTTCCATTATTAAATTCAGGTGATTTCTTACATATTTCCCCGCTTAAACAATATCTAAAGAGTAATTTTTGCTACGAAATGAGACTGGGAACTAATGCCGCAAATTCTATGTAACCTACGTCACAGCGGTAAATTCGTGATACATGTATTAACTAAAATGGCCCGGCATCATAAAACTTATAAGATCACACGAAGAAAAATGCGTTCCTCAATATCTTATATCATTTGTGCAAATTTGCGCAATTTTGTATATTTTTCCCGACTTCAAATTACATTACCCTAGCATTTTTCTGTAAGAATGTAACCTTATGTCACGGGCTTTTCTTAAAACTGAGCAAAGCAATCGCTCTGAAACTCATGCGCAAAATCCTGCCTAGTAATAGCTACAAGATGCTGTACTTAGATTTCATGCACTGAAACATTGAATGATATAAAAACGTTAAAATGTGTGCACTGTAATCTACGTCACACGTAACCTACGTTACAACATCACTAAGACCACGTTTTGAAAGCGTTGACGTCATTTGATTAAGCAGCGCTTCATAGAAAACCCCTTTCTTCCAAAAAAGCAAAGAAAAACATTTTAAATTGAAACCAGCCAAAATTATCAAATGTCAGTAGATTAGTAAATGTGCAATGCTACGCTTGTCAAAGAAATCGTATGCGACATCGTCTTTCAACATATCTTAATAATGACATAAAATACGCCGTTTCTAGTTGTTAGGGTATGTCTCTAAACATGGTTGGTATTCCATAATCTAAAACTATTATCTGAAAATATTTTAAAGATTTGAAGCAGATATAATGAGCATTATGTTCGTGATTTTTCTTAAATTCTGGAATGGTTGCATATATGGGCACTTTTGTCCGCGAATGGCCCAGCTTAACTGAGAACGTCTCACCAACGAAAACTTCTGACTATAAAACTCGATTTTTTTTTCGCATACTACGTAATTTAATTTCAAATTATCTTTCATACGGACCCGACAGAATGTTACACTTCTTACTCTGACTAGTTTTTGGAATAAATTCCGTCTGGTTAAACTACAGTGAAAAAATAAAGTTTCTTCACCAATTTTTGTCATGGTCGTTACAACGACCATGACAAGCAATTGGTGAAGAAACTCACTTTTTGCGCTCTATTTATACTAGGCGCCATTTGTTAAAAAAT
The DNA here is from genome assembly GCA_963989385.1 of Ctena decussata. Lineage (NCBI taxonomy): Eukaryota > Metazoa > Mollusca > Bivalvia > Lucinida > Lucinidae > Ctena > Ctena decussata. The sequence goes on along the minus strand of OZ022510.1, from coordinate 34,182,458 downwards.
GGTCTTACTTTAACAGACTGTTGGGTGCGTAAGAATGATTGTTCGAATTTAAATTGAGTAGTATGTGAAAAAATGAGTTTAATGGTCAGAAATTTGCATTGACATGTACGTTGCACTTGTTGGCTGTGTTTAATGTCAGACCAGTGTGCTACACTGTGCCATATCGTTATGTTTCGATTTAAGCTACAGCAGCGCGTGATGTAATACAGTTAGACCACAGTTTAAGCGAGTCGAATGAACAAAAGAATAGAAAATGCTTAAAAAAAATAAATGTTGAGAACACGTGCAACTAAGCGGCATAAAGCAAATACTCATTGTTAACTTCCGGTTTCAGAACTCTTGATTTTGAATTCTTCAATATCCTAAAAACATTATCATATTCTACTTGTCTACCAATTATTTTACAGATTTTTTCAGATAGTATACTGAACGATTTATAAATACTTTTCTCATGAGGCGATTCCATGTTCTAATTACAACTTGCCATCATAGGGGAAGCTTTATCTGTGTTGGTAGAACTTGCAGCCCAACCACAATACAAGTTTATAACGCAACAAAGTTTTGGGATATACTGATACCAAGTCTATCAGTCAAAAACCTACTTTGTGTTCGTTTACACGACCCCAAAATAAAAAACCCTGCCCCACCTACACTCAGCTGTCCAGCTTTTTGCGCAACCAGCTTTTTGCGCATATAACACGGAGCCTTTTTATCCAGTGCATCCCCACAGCAGAAAACTAGTGAGTGTTACAACTAAACTTTGCAGTAATTACTCTTTTTTCCATAATAAGTATATGTAATCGTACTGTTTGACAAACTTAATACATCATGGCGCGTGCGTCTACAGGGCACTAGGACTTAAATCACTTATCTGTTGGAAGCAAAATTGAAAATGTAAATGTGTAGAAAGTACAAACCCAAAATATAGTCGGTGTATTCAGGATCTGCATCGTCAAACATTTGTTTGTTCCACACATACTTGTACCCCACACCTCTGTCCTTCTTGTGATCTAGCCAGTCCTAAATGTGAAGTGTTCATAAAATTCCTTCCTAATATATTCAAAATTATTAAAATTGAGGTAAAAACGAGAAAACCAACAAAGTGAGATATGCTTCCTGCGAAATCTCATATTAGCCTTGGCATCCACCTAGTCTGATCAGACGCTTTGCTTTGCGCTTAAAGGGTAGATAAGTGTCCAAGCTAGCTTTGTGCGGACAGTGAAGATTCTGATCAGATCTGGCGGATGTCCAGGCTAATTCAGTGAGCCTTTGCTGGGCGCACTGGTTTTGTCCTGTCGCGGCTCAAGTAAGAACTAGAAAATGTGTTTATGAAACACTATGCCCCCAACCTTATGCTTGCCTCTAAAGAGGGTTCATCCCATAATTTACATATCCATAATTTACATATCAGAAAGTTGTATTAACCGGTTCATCTAAATCTTAGTCTGTAACTGTATGCCAAATACAAGGAACAAAGCTTGAGCAGTTCTTTGGATGTTTTGTTCACAAGCTTGCTTATTTTTCATGTACATGCCACACATAAAATTTCAAGTCCCTATCCATGGGCTCTCAAGATATTTTGTTAACAAGGTTCCATAGGCTTAAATGCACTAAGTTGAAAAAGGGGCATAACTCGGTCAAAAATTCACAATTTTTTTCAAAGGTTAATCAGGTCATCTACACCTTGTGCAATGTCTTCCTGCAAAATATCGTGATCCTAGCATCAGGGGTTCTTGAGATATTTTGCTAACAAGGTTCCATAGGCTTACAATGCACTAAGTTGAAAAAGGGGCATAACTCGGTAAAAAATCTACGATATTTTTTCAAAAGTTAATCAGTTCATTTACTTCATAGGCAATGTCTTCCTGCAAAATATCATGATCCTAGCATCAGGAGTTTTCGAGATATTTTGCTAACAAGGTTCCATAGGCTTACAATGCGCTAAGTTGAAAAAGGAGCATAACTCGGTTAAAAATTCACGATATTTTTTCAAAAGTTAATCAGTTCATCTACTTCATAGGCAATGTCTTCCTGCAAAAAATCATGATCCTAGCATCAGGGGTTCTTCAAATATTTTGCTAACAAGGTTCCATAGGCTGACAATGCACTAAGTTGAAAAAGGGGCATAACTCGGTCAAAAATTCACGATATTTTTTCAAAAGTTAATCAGTTCATCTACTTCATAGGCAATGTCTTCTTGCAAAATATCATGATCCTAGCATCAGGAGTTCTCGAGATATTTTGCTAACAAGGTTCCACAGGCTTACAATGCGCTAAGTTGAAAAAGGGGCATAACTCGGTAAAAAAATCACGATATTTTTTCAAAAGTTAATCAGTTCATCTACTTCATAGGCAATGCCTTCCTGCAAAAAATCATGATCCTAGCATCAGGGGTTCTTGAAATATTTTGCTAACAAGGTTCCATAGGCTTACAATGCACTAAGTCAAAAAAGGGGCATAACTCTAGAAATACATGACCAGTGGAAAAAAGAAAAAATACGTGTCTGCTTATTTTTCATGTAGATGCCACATATAAAATTTCAAGATCATAGCATTAGGGGTTCTTGAGTTTCCAAGCTGCTTATAAGTGTTACGGACGGACAGACGGACGGACGGACGGACAGGCCCAAACCAATATGCCCCCTCAACTTCTCCGAAGTTGGGGGCATAAAAACTGGTGTTAGAGGGCTAGGCCTATGTTTCATATTTCATTACTAGTCATGATCGGATGATCAAACCGAGTTAGCTATTTTCTTTGGTATATTCCTTGATTCCAAATGAGTTTATTTTTCAGAACTCTTTGCATTCTAAATTTTGGCCCTGGCAGATTTAGGTCACTAATGGAAATATTGTCTCAACGGTCGTAATCAAATGGGCGAAATAATACGGCCATATGACCGATATACATTGCAAGGTTACAGTCAGTTGGCCAAAATAATGATAGCATATTTGCAAGTAGGTATAAAGTTAATGACCGAAATATTGTTTACATTTTCACATGTAAAAGTTCACCAAGCGACATATGGATTACAGAGATACATGTAAAGACTTCTAGCAAATTTAACGATTGCAGAGTTACGAGCCAAACTGATGGTTATACCAACTGCACATCATTATAAGACCAATACTTTAATTATTGACTGAAGGGCAGTGTCTATTATTCTTTGTTGATTGCCAACGAAAGCGTTCGTGATTTATCGAATCCAACACCCCTTAAACTCATATTTTAGAAATTTACCTGCCCAAACTGCGAGGTGAAGAGTCCTATTTCCTATATGTTGACATACCTGTATCAAGTTTCTGCCGTCCTTTCTGTGGTTTTTGTCTATAACGTTTGTTTCTGGGTCAGCGGTTGTATTTGGCAGGAAATATCTCCGGCCGCCACCCATGATCACCTGAAACAAACATTACTATATACCTATCAATGATGTTTTCTGGCCATCTGATACAGAAAGCCATATCAAACTCACGTTTTCTAAATCCGTATCGCTATCCCTTAAAACGAGGCAATGTCTGAATTCCAGCTTCAGGCGCGTCCTTTTTTAACGACAAAATGAGCAAAGTGGTGTATGAATATGCGCCCAGCAAAGACTCAGATCAGCCTGCGCATCCGCCCAGACTGATCAGAATCTTCACTGTCCTCATGACGCTTGCTTAGACCCTGAGCTACCCTTTAATCTCACAGCAAAGACTCTGATCAGACTGGGCGGATGCCCAGGCTGACCTGAGTATTCGCTCGGCGCACATGCCACTTTGTTGGTTTTGTCGTGTTCCGGCTCAAATAATCTCTTTAGGTGAATGGATACAATTTTAGTGAAAGCCATTCTGCCATTTCCATTATTCTCTTCTTTCTAGATAAGGATCAAATCTTAAAGGTAAGGATATGTTCATGTAAAAGTAGAATCTTCTCTTACAGATAAATCTTTTTTTTTCTTTTTAAAAAAAAAAAAAACCCTAAAACGAAACGTATTGTCTTCCTGTAAAGCAAACAGGAAGTCACAAAAATTGTTCCCGCCGTAAAATGGGGGAAAACGTTGAGGTGCATCCATAGACCTTAACATAGAACTAATTCTTGAAACAAAACAAATTAATTTTTGATGAAAATTCAAGTTGATCATCTGAATTATGTGTTACCAGTACAGTTTGACAAAAAACGTCGATATTCGATGCTTGCTATGGATAGATCGATGGATAACTTGCGATTTCACGTCCTTTTTTACTAGTATTTCAGTAATATCAGGACCATGATTGGGTGATAATGAAATGCTGTGTGCAATGGCACTCTGTTTACGGTTGAAACGGTTCCCACTTACAGCAGGGCTCGAACCCGGGACCGCTATATCAGCTGGCTATGGACATAACTATTTTGATATCAATATAGTATTACGTGTTTATTCGGTTCTAAAACGAGCAACACCCACACAAAAATATCCAAATTGTGTATTAATTCAGCTATAAAAGGATTTTTCTCTTCCAAAACAATCCAAAAATCTAGATCCGTCTTGAAGACAGAAGACGGATCTAGATTTTTTTGATTGTTTTGGAAAGGGAAATTGCATTTATAACCGCCAAAAATATAGTCGGTCTTCATGTATGTCCTTGTAGATCGGACTTTATCATATTTCGAAATATGTGTATATTTAGATTTTTTTTATTAAAAATAACGTTAAACTTTGTGAACTTGCCGCCTTGGACCTGGCTTTTAGGTTGAGTTTTCAAGAACAATAAGAATAGCATAACGCAATTCGAACAAAAAGCGTCCATATTATTATATATCTGAGAGCAATTGTTTAGGGTTCTAGGCTGAAAAACAATTGTAATGTAACTTAAATGTAGCGCTTCATTTGTTGCTAATTATATTTGTATAACAGTTGAACTTACATTGATATCAGGATTTTCATCCACCAGTTGTTGGGCAATGTCTTTACATGTTGTGACACCCTGTGTGTCTACGTCTCCCTCCCAGTATCGATTGGAAACGTGTGCGTACGCAGCTGCAGGAGTCGCATGTGTGATTCTAGCTGTAGTTACAATTCCAGTTCGTCTTCCTGAAAGGACATAAATTTAATTTTCTCAGCTCAAAAGTTATACTGATGATATTTCTATTTAATGCTAATAAGTGCGCATTCATGATGCTCGATGCAAGCTTGCTATTGGTCAAATACGTGAAAATGTACGTAAACGTTTTCTTTATGGCATTAAGTTAGCATGTCTGGACTCTTGCCAAATTTGCAGGCATCCTGGTAGATATGCCAGAATACACATTATATATATTACAGAGTGGCAGTAGTAACAAGTGAACCTGCTTATATTGTAACCTCTATGATTAGATCACGTGTCTTAGGTAGCCACCCTTTAAAACGAAACCAGGCCCAGAGGTTATAAAACGAGTACATTCTCAAATTCTATTACCTCGAACCCAGGCTACACCAAAATACATAGTAAGCAAGCCTATATTAACAGATCGCTTGTCGTAAGCAGTTACGTTTAGAGTTCAACTTTGATGATCCTGTACCCCACACTTTCTAAATTTAACAGGAACTTCTTGGAAGTAGTAGCTAGGCACTCCAAGCCATGCGTGCTTGCTTTTTCACAAACGTTAAGGCACAGCAGCTGCATGCAATTGGGGTAGCGATCTGTCTTTTTCCTTTACTTTATTCTATTTTATTTTATTTGTTTTTGGTTTCCTATATACAAATAAATGCTATTTACCGGAATCCATGGCCCAGTCTAGCATTGTAGTGACTCTTTTCCCAGCTGTATTCTCGCAGTCACCCTTTTGTGTCGTACCGTCCATTCCGACCATGTAATAGTTGGTCTTTTTGCCGGACAAAATGGCAGTTGCTGTGCCTGCAGAATCAGGAATTTGTCTGTCCATGTTATACGTCTGAAATAATTACGCATCATATCACCGTACACTGTAAAAATTTCCGTATGTTTTACGGCAGAATAACTGGAAACCAGCTGCCAGTCCTTTTCCCGTTATTTTTACTGGCGTCTGTCCGTAGAACATTTTTGGAAATCACGACATGGTAGGGGAATGCTGACTGGCCGCACTCGAAAATACCTTTATAAGGTTGAAGGGATGCAGGACCAATACAACACTTGTTCTATTCAGTCCTACTATGCGTGATAATAACTGCAAATTTTTACGGGACCCCGTAAAATAATGGAGAAAGGACTGGCAGCTGGTTGCCAGTTATTCTACAGTAAAATCTACGTTTTTTTACAGTGTACCTTTGATACATGTACAAGGATACTTGAACATGAACTTAAGGTCAAAAAGGTACACTTTCAGGGAAAGCAACTCTGCTATTTTTATTTTGCTCCCTTTTCAATAGGGGTCAACTCTTAAAGGAGCGAATTTGCTCCTATAGGAGCAAATTCTTTCTTTTATAAGTAGATCGACTTTTGTAAAGGCTTCCTCTGCGTTGGAAGCAAACAGGAAGACCAGAAGGTAGTTTCCCTATGAGAAAATGGCGGAAAAAAACATGGAAGTGTACGTAAACACCTTAAGGGCGTGTGAATCCAAGTGAGATCTGATCTGAAAAAAATGAGCCGCCACACGACGGAAACGACTAAGAAGGCATGTGCGCCCAGCGAAGACTCTGATCAGCCTGGACAGCCGTTCAATCTGATCAAAGTCTTTGATGTGCGCTTGCACAGGTTACATGTAGCTAAGGGTCTAAGCTAGTTTGAGGGTTCGGCGACAAATGAATATAATGCTGAAAACATAGGAAACACTGAATACGGCACTGAATAGAACATCTATTCACTACTTGGTCTCGCATACAGCCATTTTAGTAGAGTATCCGTTTCCTTATAATGTGTTAAAGTCCGTTTGCTCCCAAATGCAAACGGCATCCCCAGTATTTTCTCACAACTGGTGAGAGGTAGAAGATTTTCGAATTGCTCATTCTTAATTTTCATCCTATACATAACAAAATCATACTTTTGCAGAAATGTGAAGTTTTGCACAAAAACGTTTCTATACAAATAAAGGACCTAACTTATGTCATTTTCGCCTCTTATTTACAAGGGAGTAAAAGTTGGCTGTTGGAATTCCCGTTTAGTTTTACGTATTAGAGCAATGTGACCAATGTATGTTATCCCTAGAACAAAATTCGCATAATTAATTGAAACTTAATTTTGAATCCATTTTTTCTTATTTTTGTTACACCCATGTATTATCAAATTTTAAAATATACACTTTTTACTCGCAAAATGATATAATAGTTAAATGTTTATTTACACCATGGTATCACCTGACCAGCGATATCATGCGTTACGCGTGCGGACAGGTGAATACATTTTACTATTCCATTCATATACGTCCACACCTGTAGTAAACTACGAGTTTACGCTATTACCTATCAACAATAGTTTGGCTGTTCTGACAAGCATACAACGCCCTTCAGTGAAACTGCTCAGTTTTTGTATTACTGTTAATGGAAAATATTTTACAAAAGCATCCAAAAATTTGGAATTTTTTGTATTCTGTTATGTATAGTTATAGGAATCATTGAGACATTTGAACATTTGATGGAACTTTCATCGTTTTCGAGAAACTAAGCCAAACCCCGTTTGCACTTGGGAGCAAACGGACTATACGGCATGCATCACAATAGATAAGTGTTTGAAAAAGATGTACAAACATAAATGGTAAATCAAGTGAACCCGAACTTTGAAAATTAAGATCAAATTTACAACAAAAGTATTGAGAAGTATTAAACTGTAAAACGAATAACAATGGCGAAAGGCCGCGACACTACAAAACCAACAATATGGCAAATGCACAACGAGAGGACCGTCAGATTAGCCTGGGCATCCACCCAGTCTGAACAGAGTCTTTGTTGTCGGCATGGAACAACAACTATTATCCTACCTTTTTAGAGCGCAGCGAAGACTCAGATCATGTTAGGCGGATGACCAGGCTGATCTGAGTGTTGGCGCGTATGCCACTTTGCTGGTTTTGTCGTGTCGCGGTTCATATACATGTATGTTCTCAATGTTTACTTTTTCTCGTTATTTATTTCGTCATTGAATGTCACTCATTTAGGTATTAAACTAGTGTGAGTTGACACTCACTTTTTAATTCTTTCAAAAAAAAAATAATAACATTACAAAATGTAAAAGTATACTAGTTTGCGAACAGTTGAGTCCATGCGTCGTCGTAACGGTGTGGTTATTAAACACAGAATACAGTTACACACAAGGTCTGTCTATAGCGGCGCCACTTTTGAATCCATGCGCCCGATAAGAGCATCTCAAACACTTTTCATATTTTGTAATTACTTAAAACGTATGTATTTTTTTTTTTCATTTTTGGCCATAATGTGCTTTTAAGGTGACTTTTTTGTCAGTTTGTTTGTATGCTTTACCTGCAGAGTGTTTGCTGCAGTATATGTCTGTGTGAGTTAGTTTTAACTCTGATGAAGACAGAGATGAAAGCGCTTAGTTATAATTAACATATTTTCACTGTTAAATGATTAAGTCTCTCTCTCTGTATATGTATGTATTATCCCAAAAAAAAAAAAGTAATGTATTCCACAATGGTTTCGGATACCGCAGAATATACTTTCAGGACAATCAAAATTTCTTTTTTGCCATCATAACCACAAGAATGAATTAAACATGCTAAATTTAGTCACAATTTTTTACCACATCGTTGCTGTACACTGTAAAAATCGCGCTTAGCTTTAAAATACAAGTGGTTACATGTTAAGGTGTAAGCATGTTTAGGAATATGTCATATAGTTTAATATGTACACCTTTTCTATTATTTTCCCGGACAAGTCTGCTAAACACGTTTTATTCTGTTACGCGTTTCGGATAAATCCATTCTCTCTTTTCCCCGTTGAAGAACAAAAAAAAAGACGAAAATGTTGACAGAGGAAATTTTCAAAATAAAAGGTAAATATAACAATTTTTTTTTACGTGTTTAATTTCTAAACATAAACCTAAACATGCTGCAAATTGAACATGTTACGATTTAAACACATAAAAATCGGACTGCATATTTTGCATTAATTCTAAACACATTTTTTACAGTGTAAGCGGGTTTAATGACGTCAATTTCCAATGTCAGCCGATTTTTTGCCATATGAATGTTAGCATTGCGGTTTTGCTACCCTTTCTAGAATGTCTCAGTCGTACAGAGCTGATGGAAGGGCTAAAATAAAAGGCTGTGTGTAATGACGGTAGAAAAGATTTTCGCCTCCAGCTGAATTAAACCAGGACCGCTAGCTTAGCAGCAATCGCATAAGACACTGAGCTGCTGGGGCTCCACCTTGGTATCCGATTGAGATGGAGTGTAAACAAGACTTTCTTGATCGTATTATGACCCGTTATTTAGTAACTGTATGATACATTTAAATTCAAATCAGAAAGGTATTCAGCAAGGCATCATCTATAAAATGCAAATTTTGACTTGCGAACCCCATTCTCATTCATTGCAGCAATGAATTTTTAGTTTCAATAGTCTTGTTTTCACAAATTATAGCATTTAATGCAAATGCTATTTAAACCATAACACAGGAAAAAGGAGATATGTCCATGTACATTTCATTTACTTATACATTTGTATATTTGAGAGGTTCCTTTATTTCATTATGACAATGTCAGATTTGATCAGTCTGACACTGCATTCTGCGCCGCCTGATATGAGTCTTCACCGTTGGCCAAGATTCCGGTTTTGGAACGCAAGAATAGAGGGTAACATTGAAATCGCAACTATAAAACGATAACTACTTGATAATCCCCGATGCATGTCAATATATTTAATGCATACCAAACCATTGACATTGTATATCTCCTCGTATAAATCTAAGTAATGGGACAGACAGGTATGAGCAATAAATGCAGACCCAGATCAGACTGCTCCAAAAAGAGCAGTCTGACCAGAGCCTACATAATTTGCCATTCCATCTGCATCTTTTGAATTCACAACTGCCTTGTAAAATGAAATTGTTCCGTTTTTGAGACAATTATGGTAATTATTTAAGTAGTCGCAATTTTTAGATATTTTGTTGATAACACAAACTTCATACCCTTTAATACAAGAAAGCTGCCCAAAATGGCTAAGTTCTAAAGGCCGTTATTCTGTCAAACTAATTTCGTCTTGTCGAAAAAAAATAGCCACATCTCCACTGTGTGCCTATCATGTGCGCAAAGTTTGAAAAAGACCATTGAAAACTGTAGGTCTGGAGGAGTTGTATACACACATTTCATACCCTGTGGTCCAAAAACGCTGCCCAAACTAACTAAATTGAACAGCCGTAATTTTGTCAACATTAATTTTATCTCAATCAAACAGACACATGCACACCTTCTTTTCTGCTTACAATTTGTATGCACAGTTTGAAAATCCGCAAAGAATATAAACCTGTTGAGAAAATAAGCTGCCCAATTTTGTAATCCAGCAATAATCGACATGCACACCATTTTGTCCGGAACATTTCCCGCTTTTGTTTATATTGCATTCAAGTGAGAAATAGAAAAGAAAATTGTATTTTGTGGAGCAAAGTGCCATTTTTCAGCAACGTGTTCTCTAGTTACATGACTCTATATGCAGGCAACCCACGTACATGTATCATCAGCAAACGTGCATATTGAGCATTTTTAGCACAGGTAGAACTATGAAGACTAATGTTTATTTATTTTTCAACGTCATTTGAGCCGCGACACGAGAAAACCAACAAAGTGGTGGTGCGCCCAGTGCAGACTCAGATCAGCCTGGGCATCCGCCCAGTCTGGTCAGAATCTTCGCTCAACGCATGAAGGCAGCTTAGACCCTTAGCTACACTTTAAGCGCTTAGCCAAGAAAGAGTCTGTTCGGACTTTGCGGATGCCCAGACTGATCTTAGTCTGCGCTGGGTGCACAACCACTTTGTTGGTTTTCTTGTGTTGCGGCTCATTTATTCTATCAATTAAAGCCCCAGACACACATTCAGGGTTTAGGCCACGGTTCACCACGGTTTGACAAACCGTAGCACACCGTCGTGATTCGTAGTAGCACCGTAGATGCATCCGTCGTGTTCCGTAATGATCCCTGAAGAACCGTGGTGATCCGGGAGTCGCTACGGAAATTTTAAACTGTTTAAAACTTCCGTGGTGAACCGTGGTGGGTTGTGGGCGTGGCCTAAACCGTAGCGCAACCGTAACAGAATCGTGCTTATTCGTAGCGCTACCGTAGGTGTATCCGTGATTATCCCTGGCTTTCCGTCGGTATTCGTGGACAACCGTGGTAGTTTTGTCACTACGAAAACTCACTTTTTATTCAAGAAAAAAAATCCCAGACTCGAAAGTTTATGATCTTGGATTACTTTCCACCTCAATACAAAATGCCTACTGAAAATTAATTTTGAGTATAAATTTTTTATTTGTTTACCGATTTTCAAAATGTTTGCTGCACATTTTTCGAAAAATTCAGTACTATATAATGTCATAAAATACGTTTCTTGCCTACAAATAAATTAAACATCATCAACAAAAATCATTATCATGACCACCGTTCAACCGTAGACAATAGTAGGAGCCGTGGCGCTACCGTCTTGAGTCGTACTAGCACCGTATCGAACCGTAGTGGCATCGTAAGCGTCCGTAACACGACCGTGGAATACCCTTGTTGTCCGTAGTGTTGCCGCCTTAAACCGTCGAGAATTCGTAGATGATTCGTACAGACATCGTACAAACACCGTGAGAAACCCTAATGGAACCCTGGCAAACCGTAGTGATGCTGGATTTTCTACGGTTCATCCCGGTTTTACGGTCAAGGTCAAACCGTGGTGAATCGTGGTGAACCGTAGCCTGATCCGTGAATGTGTGACTGGGGCTTAAAGCAGCTAGAGCATTTTCATATTGTATGCCACTTATTTTGGAACATAAACGCGTGAAACTTAAAGCGTTGCCAGATCACTGAATTCTTTTAAAAATCTTAACAATACAAAATACACAAGGATGACAGAACGCCTACTAAATTTTATATAGACAACAGCAGAAGAAAGGACGCCTCACTGTATGTGCTAATAGAGAAGACAAAGACAGGCCTGCGCATTCGCAGAGTCTAATTTACAACTTCGATGTTCATTTTAGTAATAAATTCTTTCTAAGGAGTTTATAAAGGGAAAACATTCGACATTATATGTTTAAGGTAAGTGAGCCGCGACACGAGAAAACCAAAGAAGTGGTTGTCCGCCGAGCGCAGACTCAGATCAGCCTGGGCATCCGCCCAGTCTGATCATCGTCTTCGCTGTCCGCACGGAGGTAGCTTAGACCCTTAGCTACCCCTTGAGCGCTTAGCAAAGAGTCTGATTGAACTGAACAGATGCCCAGATTGATCTGAGTCTGCACTGGGCGCACAACCACTTTGTTGGTTTTCTCGCGTCGCGGCTCAATTATAATCGACACCTGTCATGACACTAACCATGCTAGTCCGTTCTGGGAGCATTCTTTAATACGGTCCATGACAGTCAGATCACTGGAGTCAAAATGGATGGGATGGCTTACGTTTTTTTTTTTTTTTTTTACTACATTTCAAGATTATCTCAGTCATGTAGAGCTAATAGAAAATGATTATGAAAGACTGTGTGCAATGAAACCCCGATTATGGGGGAAAAAAGAATCCGCCACCAGCTGGATCGAACCAGGACGCCTAGATCAGCAGCCAGTGGTTAACCCACTGAACTACTGCGGCTCCTCATTGGAGTAGGACTTGCATGAACAATATTGTTGCTAAAACATGTAAAATGGCCTAGTATTGATCATATTTCAGTATCGTATGCATTTACACTCGAATAAGTAGGGCCTATCCATGCAAATGTAAATCTATCCTATGTAGGGTATGTACGTTTGAATTTTTTCAGCCAAGCGAACAAAAAATAGATATAAAACTGTTATAAAATATGTCTTGTGAAGCCTTTCATGAACATTGAGTAGGCCTACTTGCATTTGAATGTAAAATTGAGCAACGACACAACGAAACCAACAAAGTGGCATGTGCTCCCTGCAAAGACTTAGATCAGCCTGGACATCCTTCCAGTCTTATCAGAGTGTTCGCTCTGCACTTACAGGGTAGCTAAAGGTCTGTCACCATGTCGACAGCAAAGCCTCTTATCAGACTGGGCGAATGCTTAGGCTATCTGAGTCTTCGCTGGGCGCACATGCAACTTTGTTGTTTGTCATGTTGCAGCTCGAATTTAATAATAATGCAACGACGTCACAGAAAAAGGTGATATTTCCATAATATACATGCATATAGTTACTTATTCAATTACTTATTTAATGATGACTGTGTCGGCATTGATCAGCCTGACACTGCGTTCTGCGATGACTGATCTGAGTCAACATTGTCGGTCAAGACCCCGTTTTTGGACGACAGATATCCAAGGATAAAAAAGCCAAGAAACATTAAACTTTGAAGTTAAGAAAAGGTGCTACCCGACACTTGTTGACACCCAAGGATAAAAAAGCCCAGAAACATTGAACTTTGAAGCTACCCGACACTTGTCGCATAGCTTAACCTAAATCATGGACACCTTTGTATGGAAGTTTTCTTTTTCAGTGCAGTGTTACCGTATAATTTCTAAGTTTTGGGACAGATAGGTCTGCGCAAACAGTGTAGACCCAGATCAGACTGCTCTGAGGAGCAGTCTGTTCAGAGTCTACACTGTTTGTCATCTCATCTGCATCTTTTGAACATATTGCTGCATTGCAAAACCAAACTGTTCCCGTTTTAGTACAAATATGGCACTTGCTTTACGTGTCCCAATTTTCGGATTTTCTTTTTCTTTTTTTTTTGTATTATTAGGCGTCCCAATATTTAGCGCAATCATGGTAGGTTACCAGCACACAAAAATAAATGGCTAGAAAAATGAATTAAGAAAAACTAAAATTAAAAGAAAAAACAAAACGCAAATAAAGCAAAAACTAGGACAGTGTGATTTAGTTGGTATTAACATATTTTGTCTTTTTTCATAACATATAAATAATACCACATACAAAATATACTAGGATTGGAACAAAAGCAACTTGCTTATTTACTTCTTCTAGTGATTTAGTTCAATTAGCAAATTTATAAAAAATGTCCGAGAACAGAAATATCACTAACTCATTATGATCAGACTGGTGGTTATAAATTCACAAACAAGGGCGTAACTGTCCATACGCATGTGCGTATTGAAATTTTGTCAAATTGACAAAATTTCAAAACGCACCTGCATATTTCATGATGCAGAAATTTTGTGAATTGGACAAGATTTCAATAGTAAATGCACACAGACACGTCTACATAAAATTTCTCTAGGGTAAAAATCTTATTCTTGTCCTCAAGAGGTATAAAACATAATTGTGTGAAACATGTAATTATCCCTAGTTGCGACAAAATACCGTCAACAAGACTATGGGAACACCTGTTTGTTTTCGACATGTAAAGTCCTCAAGTAGTTTGCCGCCAAAATAGTTAGCTACTTGTTCTGCCACTCATGTTGTTATATTATTTATAACCTGAGAAAATAAACAATTAGACATTTTCTCACAAAGGAAAATGACTTTTGTAGCTTATTGATTGCATACTTGGGTGAAAAAGCCCTTCTACGTATAAAGGAAAGAATTTCCCCTTGTAATATTCAGCGCCATTTTTAAACAGGGAAAAGTAAGTTTGGGACTTCCGTTTCTCATCCTGGACAAAAAACACTTTTAAAAACGAAAGGCAAATTGTTTCCTCAGAGTCCTAGTTAGAAACAGAAAATTGTGGAGTTGCTTCTCCTGAAAGTATACCCTTTTGCCTTAACCATATTTCGTAAAAATGAGCCGCGACACGAGAAAATCAACAAAGTAGTTGTGCGCCAAGCGCAAACTCGGACCAGCCTGGGCAGCCGCCCAGTCTGGTCTGACTTTACGCTTAGCGCTAAAAGTATAGCTAATGGTCTAAGTTACCTCCATGCGGACAGCGAAGACTTTTATCAGACTGGACGGATGCCCAGGCTGATCTGAGTCTACGCTGGGCGCACATACCACTTTGTTGGTTTTCTCGTGTCAAGGCTTATTAATACATGTAAATATCCACATAAATTTCCCTTAACAGTTTACAATATTCTAACTAATGAATTTTGCGACCTTTTTATTTTGGTGACTTTCGCGAGGAGGAAAACCAGCGAACTTAATCGCCGCAAAACTATAGTTCTGCAAGATTAACTTTTGAGGTGTTAAAGAATTTCGCGAAAAATTGGGTGCTATCGACGAATCAGCAGTGAAAATCAGCTGTTTAAATTAGAGTAATACCATATATTCACCTTTGATAAAGCTACATGTGGAAACTCCTCAAACTTCAAGATCGTCTCTTCTCCTGGCTTGTTATTGAGCTGGCCCCTAAGGATCCTACTTGAAGTTATAGTCGTGCTCCCTAGCCCGTCCCCTATGAAAAGGATCACATTCTTGGCCACATTCTTGTTTTCCTTGAGATTCAGTCTGGTGTTTATGTATTCTTCCGCTAGATTATTCCAGTAATCTGGGTCTGTAAAGGCATTAGATTATAAAGGGTTGAGACATTGATTGCACTTGGATATTTTTTGTAAATTCTCCATCAAATATATATTTTATGCGCCGTTATACATGTAAGAACCTTCTTTGCGAGACGGCTCTAATAACGGTTCACAGAATATGTCTTTATGGACAATTGGAAACGTATCACATTTCTCAGACTACAATCAACCACCCGTCTCTAGCTTTGAGATCTGTGGTGAATCACAAACAAGCTAATTATTCGGACAAAAATGAGCAATCTATCAGATTGCTAATGATCAGTCGGACTGAAAATATTAATATATTTAACTATACTTTTTGTTGTCAGTAACACCTCAGAAACGGCATGTAATGCCTGTATAAATATTACGTTTTCGTCCATATGACTCATCCGACACATTCAACGACACTACAGTGGATTGCGTGGTATATGGATTTATATATCTTAGCGTCTGCTAGCGTGATCTGCACAAAGATGAATGTATACACAGGGGTTGTTTTAGACTGGAATTTCAGTGCAATGGCAAGTGAAACTTGCATGATCAAAAAGCGATTTATTCTCAAATTATTCAATATCCTGTTTTATATGTTTATATGTTTCCAACAAAGTGGCATGCGACGGTGCGCCCAGCGCATACTCAGATCAGCATGAACATCTGCCCAGTCTCATCGGAATCCTCTATTGCGCGTAAACGATAGCAAAGGGTCTAAGCTACCTCCATGCCGACGGCGAAGACTCTGATCAGACTGGGCGGATGCCCAGGCTGATCTGAAGATTAGCTTGGCGTGCATGCCACTGTGTTGGTTTTGTTGTGTCGCAGGTCATATGTAGATGTAATATAACTTACGTTTTTCATTTGATGGCACCATTGGTAATCCATTAGAAAATCCACACAGGAATCCGACTAGGAAAACACAGAAAGTTCTCATGATGTTAACCTAAAACAAAACCAGCAAATGGAAAATAACTTACAGTTTACTTAGAATAAATAGACCATGTATTTTTAACAAAACCAGGCCTCTGTAAAACTTAGTCTGTTATAGACAATGTCAATCAGTGCATTGAAGTTTTCATTGTTTCATGGTCGAAAAAATCCTAATAGGTTTGACATTATCTTACATTTAGTATTATTCACCTCATAATAGCATATTCAACGTCAACAGTATGTGCATATGGGTTTGCTGATGCCACATTAATAGATTAATGGCATACGTTACTGGCTTTATCTCAGCGAGTTATAAAATAATAAAGATAGACTGAGGTTGCCGACAACTTTTGGTTCGAAAGTGCACTCAAAACTTGTTGTTCTATTGTACTCTTTAACCTTATCTTGAAATAGATCAATAAACAAATACAACGAGTCTAGTACAGTCTTTCAATTGACCCTGCAATGTTGTCCTGGCCCCACGGATGACTATGTTATAAATTCATTCCACCTGGACTGGTTTACAGCTGCCCAAGTTGTAACTGAAATACTCTTCAATTTTGTTTTCTCAACTCTTCTGTCTACTTTTTTTTTTAATTTTCCTATCACTTTGACCTGTAGAATCGTCTTTGCTAAGTCAAAAGAGCTTGAGATGTGGCTCTTATTTAGGGGTTCGTAATGTTCTCCTGAGGATGCTTGAATTTTTAGCGAGCATGTTTGCAAGTTACGTTGTCCTTGTATGAGATGCTCAATAACCTTCGGTAGCATTTAATCACAAAGCCCTGCAGTGTTTTGCGTAAAGTCTGCTGTCAAAGTCCACCTTTCGTGTTCATATAGGAAGAAAGATGTGGCAATATCCTCACTTTGCATACAAGGAATATGTTCATGTCTTTCCACAGTCACTCCATTTTTTGTAAGATGCGTCCTTGAGACAAACTTTATCATAGACAATTGTTCTAAGGTCTATGAAATTTGTAATTAATTTTCCAACATCTGACTTTTTTATCCGGATCTCCATTCAATTTTCAGTTCACTTCTAGTCTGTAAGGTGTGTCACGAAAAGACAATAAGAACGGAAGAAAATAAATCTAGAAAGAAAGAAAGAAAACAAAAGAATGAAAAACAAACGCTTTTCTAGGAACATATTCTGTTTTTGTGAAAATACATGTAGACTCCTTTTCGAAAGGGGTTAGTCGTACACGGAAGTGAGCTGTAAGTTACAAAAGTTGCTCCTTTAGTGAAAATGAGTAAGCATGTATATGTTTCCAAACGTTCTGCAGGAGGCTTAGCGGAACGAACCAATTGTTGCACACTCCTGGCTACATGTACGAGTCTGCCCAAATTTCTGCATCCACCATCCACAGCTTATACATGTAGTCATTAATATTTGAGCTGCGACGCGAAAAAAAAAATAAAATAAAGTGTTTGTGCGCCCAGCGCAGACTCAGATCAGAATGGGCATCCGCTCAGTCTGCTCAAAATCTTTGCTGAGCGCTCTAAGGGTATCTAAGGGTCTAAGCTACCTTCATGCGGACAGCAAAGATTCTGATCAGACTAGACGGATGCCCAGGCTGATCTGAGTCTGCGCTGGGCGCACAACCACGTTGTTAGTTTTCTCGTGTCGCGGCTCATTTGGCTTCGTATACAGAAATACCACATGGCTTACATGCGGATGCTGTAAACATTAGACTCATTCTCTTTTTTTTTTAGATTTCCCAAGGGTAAATCAATTCTCACTGCGAAAAACTGAGAAGATTCTGATCAGACTGCGCAGTTGCGAAGGCTGATATGAGTCTTGCCTGTTCGCATATGTCGTAAGATACACGTTCACCCGTCGATGTTTTCTTTCTTTCCTTTTTTTGATTAGCTCGCACTGCATAGCTGTATAATAATAACTTTCTGTACCTGTTTGTAAGTTAAAAATCCAAATAATCTAAAATCTTAACTGTTGGTGACCTTTGTGTAAGTGAGCCGCGACACGGCAAAATCAACAATGTGGTTATGCGCCCAACGCAGACTCAGATCAGCCTGGGCATCCGCCCAGTCCGATCAAAGTCTTCGCTGTCCGCATGGAGGCAGCTGAGACCCTTAGCTACCCTAAATGGGCTTCGCGAAGAGTCTGATCAGACTCGGTGGATGTCCAGGCTGATCTGAGTCTGCGCTGGGCGCACAAACACTTTGTTGGTTTTGTCGTGTCGCGGCTCAAGTTGTATTATTCGTGAGTGAAGGAGCCCCAAGGTATTGTCAATACGAATGCCCGAAGCACGCAACAACATACCGTAACATAATATCGAACAATCAGATTCCTTTCGACCTGAAATCGCCTTTCGATGACAGCAGGTTTCAAGAAAAGCGCTGAAAAATGGGCCAGTGTCGAATACTTGACCCTAAAATTTGATTTACTTGTACCTACTTGAAGAGAGAAATCGATTGTGCAATCAAAAGGAGACATAGTGTTTTAGTGTTTGTTTCTTAGTTGTTTTTTTTTATTTTATTTTTTTTTTGTTTGTTTTTGTTTTTCCTATAAATCTAGACCATTCTCTCTTTCTCTCTCTCTCTCTCTCTCTCTCTCTCTCTCTCTCGTCTTAGTTCTTTCTTTCTTTCTTTCTTCCAATTACGCCTTAATTCCCAAAGGGGACACATGTAGCTATAGTAGGGATCTTTAACCTGCACAGGGGATGACTCTCCCTGCACAGGGGGCCTCCAGTTAACGTCCCGATCCGAAGGACGGCACACTTGTTAGCACCATCCCTGCAAATGATGCTAGAAAAACGCGTTCGGACATAGGAAGATTTCGCCTCGGGCACAGTTATCCCATATTTTTGTCTTTTCCCTGCTTGTTTGGTAAGCTCTGCAGGGAGTTGCAATAAAGACATGGCAAAAAACGATTTTCATGATTCTCTTTCCATTGTCCTCCTGGTGTGTGTTTTAGGAATGGTACCAAGAGCATACAAACATACAAGGCCATGGTATTAGCATTTACAAGGAAATCAACATAATCCTTGAATATGCATTGTTGTGAGGGACGTTCAAAAAGTTATTGCATGCGATAACGCAAAAATATGCTGCGGCTGTGGAAAGAATATGAGAGTAATTGATCACAGGGTTTTAACCAGTCCGCCGATTTTCGCTTCCTGCAGAGACTGTCCGTCATATTTGGCTTCCGCCGAGACTGTCCGCGATCTCTTGCTTCCTGCAGGGACCTTTGTCCTCGAAAAATTGCTTCCTGCCGAGACTGTCCGCGTGACTCTACTTCCTGCCGAGAGTCTCGGCAGAAAGCAGAACTACGCAGACAGCCTCTGCAGGAAGCCATTTATCCTGTATTGAAGTTTCGGCAGGAAGCAAAAGATCGCGGACAGTCTCGCCGGAAGCCAAATAATACGGACAGTCTCTGCAGGAAGCGAAAATTTGCGGACTGGTTAAAACCCTGTGTTGATATGAGTATGGGAACTGGCCCTGAGTAGAATTTTAAAATTTACAACTAGATATCCAGTTGGCACTGTGTCCATTCGTGTACGCCTATAAATGCGAGTTGGAGCAGTGTACGCCGAGTTAGAAGAAGACAAGTCTCGGAAATGTCATCGTGGCTCTTAAGTAAGTTAATTTATCAGGGCTTTTCATCATCTAAATGTAATAAACTATTATGAGTGTATCTGTAACTGAATAACCTTTCAGACGAATATAGTTTCACGTAAATTCAATGTTCGATTAACTGAATATTTAGCCAAATCAGTACATCCTTTCAAGTGAGAGTGCTATTACTGAAAAAGAATTCAGTATTTCTTAACAAATACATGTATCTTTTGATTGATAGGGCCCTTGCTAGTAAGGCAGATATATATTGAAGCTATTGTAATACATGAATTTGTCAAAACCTGTCCGCTTTGAATATAGAAATCATTTGTAGGCAGGCTGTACTCTTTGAAGTGCACGCCGAGTTGCAAATACATAATTAACGAAAATACGGCGAGTTGGAGAACCCATGTACGCCGAGTTTAAGCTTTTTTGTCAAAAAGGGTGTACGCCTAGTTGGAGTAAAGTACTGCTCTGTGTGTTTTTGTTTAAAAAATATGCCACTAAATTTAGTTGCAACTGTCTAGCTGAGCCTTTATTGACATTGCTTTGTACTGATAGTGTCTAAAGTACCAAAGTCAGTCAGTTGTTGCTGGCTGTCCGATTACATGTATGAAAAATCATTCTATTAGTAAGTTCGACAGAATGATTGAAAATATTGTAAATAATTAAGAATCCACATTTTGTTTGTCTTCCAGATAACTGTTTGTACACAATACTCTCACTTATATTTTACTCCTCCGCCCGTTTTATGCAGAACGGTGTGCCCGTAGAAACCCTGGTAGCTTAGAATGTTATGCGCTGGCCTGCTAAGCTAGACCTCCCTGGTTCGATGAAGGGTTCAATTTCACACAGCCTTTCGTCATTATCATCATCCCATGGTCCTGATATGACTAATACTGTTAAAAATGACGTAGGGTCGTAAGTCACCATACCATCAATTCATCTGTGTCCGTATATAGAGGCATGGAAATCTATACATGTGCCATATTACAGTATGAACAAACAGCGCAGACTTAGCGCAACTTGTGCATCCATGTAGTACGTTCAGAGTCTGCTCCCTTTATATACAAACTGTATTTGAAATGCACCGTAATGATTCTGATTATCTTGCTGCTGCGCGTATGTCAATAGCTTAATGTAACTGGACATTAAGGAGTCTGGTTACACTGCTTTTCCGTCACTTTAATATAGGGAAGTTACTTTCGCGACTTTCTGTTTGTTATTCCCAGATGAGGAATCATTTCTAAAAGGTGCTCTACTCTTAAAGGAAATAAAATGCTAAGAACGGAGCATTTTGTTTTCTTTAAAATGTTGACCCATGTCGAAAAGGGAGGCAGAGTTGCTTCCCCTGAAAGTGCACCTTAAGGCGATTGTTTTTATCATTGTACAAAGGGACACATCTTCAAGAATTTAGAAGGGCGGAAAGAATGAAAATGACATAGTTGCTTCCTCTGAAAGTGTATTCATTTACCCAAGCTAGGTATCATTTTCTAAAGAAAATGAAAGTTATTGTTCTGCTAAGGAAAAGGACAATGATTTATTGACTCTTTTGCAAGACTCTTTTCTGACTGAAATAGCTTTGAAATCTCTCTCATCCGCTCTTCATTGGCAGACGCTTCTCTAAATCAGATGGGTGGATACGCGAATAGTTCCACATTTACTTTGCTGTGATCCAGGTCGGGCCACTCTGATACAATGTACCTCAATTCTTCAAAAGCAGCCCTTTCTCTGTTATTTTCGTGTCCGTCCCAATTTTCGTCTCTCCGCATATTTTCATAGAATATAATTGTCCGTACGTCTGCACAGGAGATAAATATGTTAACTGGGAGACGGTCTCGCAAATAGAATTATGTTGCAGACATGTGCAGAGGTGGTAACATTATGTCCGAATATACATGCGCAGAAAAGCAAAGCCCTTAAAGTAGCGACTACATCCGCTTAAATTTTGTGCTTCTTACTGGGCTTGAAGGAGTGATCACCTGTTTGTTGTTTGCCCATTCTTTCTTGTTTTAAGCAGACCACAGTGCCTGGTAACAAAACCATGTCAGACACATTGACTCAGTGTGTGTTGCTGTTTTGCGTGCACATTTACAGTTTTGTCGGTTTTATAAGGCGGACGCACCCCCGATGTTCAATGACGCTGTAAGCACCAGCTCCGACTCAAATGCCACTTATTTCAGCTCAGAACTGTGCATTTTCTGGTCTATTGGAAAAATGGATCGGACAGGTGTTGTCCGTGGGAGTCGAACCTTCGACACTTTGCGTGAAAGGCGAATATTATCCATTAGGCAAGGCCCTGCACATGGTTGGGCGGCGGGGTGGGGATGCTTAGGTGTTATACCATATGAATTGTGTCAAAAGGGACTGCAGCTTATAACATACTTATCAGTCTGTGCGTTTGGTTAAGGGTATAAAGCTTATAACCATGGGCAGACTGCTTTTGCACTATGTGATATGCAACCTTTTTACTCGCTGCTTAGTCAGCGTTAATGGTTGGTGCTTGCTTGTTTTAGCTAGGATGCTTCGAAATTTTCTTCAGGAACAGTTTCTTTTTTCTTTTTTTTTTTTCCGTATTATCACTGTACTTAAACGCAAAGTGTAGCTTCATTATTGACTCTGACTCTCTGACTATCAGTGGAAGAGCGTTCAGATTGACGATTTCCTTTCAACATGTACAAAATTTGTTATTTATGTCAGGTCTGTATCAAGTAAGGCTCATAAATACAGAGCATGGTACATGTTTGGTCACTAGTCTTTGAGTTTGGCGTTTATGTACTCCAACTCGCAGTACACTCTTTTGTCAATAATGATTAAACTCGGCGTGCACAGGTCCTGCAACTCGGCGTGCACTTTGGTAACACCCCTGGTGAAAACAAATACAAACAGCTCTCTCAGTTTTACGATCTGTATCTCGTGTGCTCTGATGGTCACAACTTGATCATTTCTTGTTACATTTTATAATTTTGGTAAATGAAGACAGTGTTTGCGTATATTTAGTACAAATTAAGACAAGTAGTAAATATTTTGACATGTTCTGCAGGGATTTGCGACGTTTCTTGTGTTATTACAAGAGGGGTGCTTTGAAACTTTACCTCCGGCTGTAGATGATGTATGAGACGAAAACTGTCAAGAAGATAGGGAAATAAATCTTAGTTAGCTGTTAAAACACATGACAAACACTTACCTCTCGTCTGCGAGCATTCTCTGAAGGTTTCTAACTCGGCGTACACTGCTCCAACTCGCATTTACAGGCGTACACGAATGGACACTGTGGTTGGTATTTCACCTAAACAGGTTTGTTATGAATTTATTGTTTATTGCTTTAATTTTCTTTTTAATAGAACTGTTAACTTTTTTGTATTATATTGATTTCAGCCTTTTTAAGTAATACATGTACATGTACCTAGCGTTCGACAAATAGGACACAGGCAAACAGTGCAGACCCAGATCAGACTTCGAAAAACGCAGCGACTGATCAGGGTCTACATTATTTGATAATGACATCTCGGTATTCTCCCTTAGCATAAAAAATAACTAAACCAGACAAATGGACCCATCCATTTAATAAAGACAGAACATTTCTCTGGGTTATTATTCATTTTCGTTTTCTGCTGACATTTGTTAAAACTGATAAGATTTGCAAGAAATGTATAAATTGAATGCGATGGTATAGTTATATGACAAGTGTATTTTTAAAATGCAAGGTCACATATATATCTGGGAAACGACTCGATACAGACTGAAATACTGTCTTAAAGGGCCGTTAAACCTAAAACAACTACATGTAACTAACGTTTACATGACCAAAATCAACAGAGCGAACGCCATTCATATAATTATTAAGTAATTTGCAGGTTTTATCATTACCGTTGTACACAGATCTAAAAATTTGGACGCCCTTATGCACTACTCTTATAACAAGTAAATGGATACCCCATGTTTTCCGTAATTTTCAAAATGCACTTGCCTTGACAAAACAAACGCTTCCCAAAAAGGAATTCTACACTTAAAGCAAATAATTTGCTCTAAGCTTATGAAAGCCATGAAACATTGGCCCCCACTCCCAAACCCCCATTAAAAAGGTTTAGAAACATATCAGTAGAGTATCCGTTCCTGAAAGTGGACCCTTTTACATGCACCTTATTTGAACAGCAAATAATTTGAAACAATAGGCGTAACCGCAAATATTGCAGGCCCATATCACACTTCTCTTTTTGGAGACTGCACTTTTTGCTGAGGCATGTATGCATTGCCGTTACCGTAAACATTCTAAGTATTGAGACATTCGTCTAAGCAAACAGCACAGACTCAGATCAGACTGCTCCCATAGGAGCAGTCTGATCAGGGTTTGCACTGTTAGTAATTCCATCTGCCTCTTTTAGATGCATCACTAAAGTGTTAAACCGGTCTGTTCCTTGTTTAGGACAATGACGGTAATTATTCCAGGTGTCCCAAATCTTAGAAGGTTTTACGGTATTCCGAAAAATAAACAAGTAACACTACACTTACCTTTTACCTTTTCAAAGCGCTGAAGATTGACAAATGACACATATAAACTTTATGCATATGATAGCTCATTTTAGCCGAATCCTTGGAAAAGATTCCTTGTTGCAGCTGCAAACTGCGAAAACTCTGCTCAGCAAGCACTTCCACCAGTCCGGTTAAATATTCTTCCACTGGCGTATTGACACGATCAAATGAATATGAGAGCGAAATCGTGGATTCCGGACAGTCTGCGAGCATGGGCATGCTACTCTATGTTTCACTTTAGTACATGTCGCAAGGTACATCAGAGCAACGATGCATATATTTGGCTATTAGATTCGCTTCCTTTTTGGCGGTGCATAGTTACCTAATCATGCATTTTGAATACAAAATAGATATGTTTGGTGCATAGAGGGAAAAGTCATTGAGGAGCGATGAAGACTTAGACGGACCAGAGCAGTATTGCGGTCTTTTTAGGGCCTGTCTCAATCTGAGAAAAATAAAAGTTTTGGTTCTGTTATATTTTGTTTTATCTATATGATATGCAAGGTCACAGTGCATCTTCGAGAGCATAAATTACTAAATCCACGTTGTTCCTTACGTACTCAAGGCTGACTCTATTCATATATCGGATTTCCCGCCATTCCGTCATTTGGTTGCAATGAGTTGTTTCCCTTGGCGCCTGTTATTTTTTGACAGATACATTTGCCCCTCAAAGGAGATAGAATTCAAAATCACAATCTTTATGTGCATCTTCATACCATTATGTCTTCCTGCACTTATTTTCAAGAACATCTGTTGCAATAACAAGACTGAGCCATCTCCCAGAGAGAGGGAGAAAGAAAAGAGAAATGATAGACATGATAGACGACAGAAACAAATATCGACACAATCCCCACCCGCACCTACTGCAAGCACAGTAGGCCCTTGTCTCACTTTTAATAATTATTAGGACGCCCCGGCACTGAAATTTATACAGCACCATCGCCCGACCACACAACCCCCTAAATTAAACTGGGAAAAATGCAATAGTTTCATACGAGAGAGAATTCCAAAAGGATTCCTTTTGAGGGGATATTATGAGGAACGGATAACAATATTTCCATTGAATGAGATCAATAAATACTGTCAGTTATTACAAATAAAATGTTTAATGAAAATAAATAAAAATGAATGTTGAGACTCATATTTAGTCTTTAGCTATATTTATTTTCTGTCTAGCGGTTTTAAACGAATACCTATATATAATTGCTGTGTATATGTCTAGGTTTAAACCTGCAGCTTGCATAGGATGGATATACGAAAAACTTTTATTAGATTTTTTCCTAAGTTTGAACACATTTTCATCTGTTTGTTCACGCTTCAAGTGACTAGGTACCGTATTACTCCTATTAAACGTCCCGGGTGTTGCAATGTGAAAAGGGGGCGTTATTTAGAGCGTAAAGTGTAATATTTACAAGTTGGTGTATTTACTGAAAAGCCCTATAGTAAACCGTTGGAAAGTAATGTAGTTTACATTCAAATAATTACATTGAGACACGCGACGTCAGTGACGTAAAAATAAGCAATGGCATTGTACAATCTGATTGGACGTCAGCAACGCCATGACGTCATGAACGCCGTTCTGCTGTTAGCAGAAAAGTTGCGTTTACATGTTTTACTGCTTCAATTTTAGCGCTTATATAAGATTTTTCATGAAAGATTTAATTGAAATGAATGTAAATATAAGCAATGAACTTAATTTTTCTGATGTTTATCGAAATCTAAACTACATTGGGTCACTAGCAAAGTTTACATGAACCCCTTCGGGGTTCATTCACTTTGCACGTGACCCAATATAGTTTACACTTCGATAAACCTCAGAAAAATGAAATTCATTCCTTAAGTAAATTAGCCACTGACAAAGCGGGGGCGTTCATTGGAGCAGAGGCGTTTATTAGGATTAATACGGTATATTGCGGTACTTAAAAGTGACGATGGCATGTGATTGGGCAAATAAGCAGGGTAACCAGCAAGGTATACTAGTCAAACGTTCTAACAGACCACTTAGTTTTTATCATTTTTCTTCAATGCTATTCACAATCTCACAATTCCATTTACAGCCACAGATAGGCGAATATGTTGGTAAACCATACCACTAAAAGGTTAAGTGTTATTCAGTTCACTGTATCCAGGAGTCACAGATGAATGCGGGTACCCCATTTTCAAAATTAACAAGAATTTGCATTGAGTGGTGGGGTAAGTTTTAACATTTTGACCCAAAGCGGCCCCTGTCATGCAGGAAGAGTGTTCATTTCTGCATAAATCTGTTTATTTAGTCATTTGCTTTTGTAATGAAGTGGTTTTGCTTACTTAAATTGGATATTTCAAAAATTGATTTTTCACAAATTGTAACGAAATGCTTAATTTTGTGAATTTTAAAAATGGGGGTACTTCTGTTCATCGGCACATCCTGGATGTAGTGTTAAGAATTTTGTCAAACCTTTTGATGGCTGAGTTGACTGACATATCTGCCTATTTGGGGATTTAGATAGAATTGTAAGATTGTTTGGGACTCCGAAGAAAATTGATAAAATGTAAGTGGCCGGTTAGAACTTTTGGCTAGTATATATATTAAGAATCTGATCAAATATGTATTGCATGTGTCCGACATTTATTCTTGGATGTTCAAGTTATACTACTCAAAACTCAATACGGATCACTTTAATCTATAGCAAAATATATGTAACAAAACATGCTGAAAAATGAACCAAATTTCATTTTGAGAAGCCTTACATTGATAAAAAATCTCTAACATTGGAAACTGAAAACAATTTTACTTGTGTATGACGACAGCAACTGCAGGGGCACCCTCGACATCTTACGTGAAGGAGCCGATTTTAGAAATCAAGCAAGATCAATTTCGATCGTTTTTTTTTTTCATTCTAAGTAGGCGCCAGTGACACGGTAAGAGACGGGCATTATCGTCCACCGGAATAAAGCCTGGACCATCAGCTCCGGAGTAGTGAAAAGCGCGAAAGCGATAGCTTACCAAAAGCATAACTTAACTGTGCATTCGGTTGGCGCAAATATTATAACAATCCATAATGAGTGTCCATGTAGGATAGGGAAATCTCACCCGAGGGGTCGGAATTTCAACCAGGGACGAGGCTTGCCGAGTCCCTGGTTGAAATTCCGACCCCGAGGGTGAGATTTACCTATCCTACATGGACTGGCTCATGATGGATTATTTTTCTCCCACTGTTAGCGGATTTTTAACCTCAAGTCGGATTAGGCTTCAGAACCGGAAAATTCTAACTTTTTAACCAATGATCTGAAGTAAATTATGACCAGCCCAGTGTGTTTATCGGGTAAATTATGACCAGCCCAGTGTGTTTATCGGGTCTTAAAATGGGTATAAACATAGTTTGCACCTCAAAATTGGACGGAAAACACGAATATGTGGACTATTTTATCTTCCAGAGGGCGAAAACAAAATGCAACTTAGCCTCTCACGTCACGCGCGTCAAATTAGCTGGCGACATTTTTAACCAGTTTTAGTGACGTCATTAAAATTGAGTGACATCACAAACCCATTATCTGCTATCAAACATCATCCGACATTCTTGCGTGTCCATTTTGTTCATTTAAAATTAAAATATTAGTCAAAAAATGAAAAAGTCTGGTTGCTAGTATAAGAAAGATGTTGCCAGGTATAAGATTATAACAATCCATCATGAGTGTCCATGCAGGATAGGGAAATCTCACCCGAGGGGTCGGAATTTCAACCAGTCCCTGGTTGAAATTCCGACCCCGAGGGTGAGATTTACCTATCCTACATGGACTGGCTTCAGAACAGGAAAATTCTAACTTTTTAACCGATGATCTGAAGTAAATTTTGACCAGCCCAGTGTGTTTATCTGGCTCTAAAATTGGTGTAAACACAGTTTGCACCTCAGAATTAGACGGAAAACACGATATGTGGACTATTTTATCTTCCAGAGGGTGTAAACAAAATGCAACTTAGCCTCTCACGTCACGCACGTCAAGTTAGCTAGCGACGTTTTTAACCAGTTTTAGTGACGTCATTAAAACTGAGTGACATCACAAACCCATGATCTGCTATTAAACGTCATTCGACATGCTGACGTGTCCATTTTGTTCATTTAAAATTAAAATATTAGTCAAAAATTGAAAAAGTCTGGTTGCTAATATAAGAAAGATGTTGCCAGGTATAAGATAGAATTTTCTTATATGAGCTGAGAGCCTATCTTATATAGGCTAAGGTGGGAGAAAGAAATTTCTTATATGAGCTGAGAGCCTATCTTATATAGGTAAAGGTGGGAGAAAAGGAAAAGTTTACCCTGTTGCGTAGGAAAAAATCAGGTTGAAAAGCATGAGAAACTTTACGAATCTGCACCCTTCTCTCAGTGTGATAGTCATTTGTTTTAAAGATAGTACTGTAAAAATTCTTTTGGTGGGACAGAATGGTCTAAGCAATCAGGGAACTCTCAGAACAGACTGCTCTGTCAGGGTTTAAACCTTTTGCTATTCCATCTACATCTTCTAGATGCATTACTGCATTGTAAACTGCCTCAAAGCACCGTTGAATCCCAAATAACTTAGTCACCATTCTTGTCAAATGTTCATGTTCAATTAAAATCTTAAAAAGTTTCTTCAAGAGCAGAGCATACATACAGAAGTAGGAACATGGGCCAGACTACGTAGTTTCGGCTAATAAAGCCTCGTCAGTGACCCTGACAATATCTGGTGACGTAACCAGAAAAAAAGCATACTGTAATTTTTAATTTTAATTGGGCAGTCGATTCAAAGACTGATTAGTTTCAAAAGGGTCCAAAAATATAAAATACGATGATCTAGAATAATAGTCTAAATCGATCTAAAATTTTAGATTTCTCAGAATCTACCATCTGATCTCAAATGATCTGCACTATGGATGGTGTACGGGGAGACGTTTTACGGTCGCCACACGGCAATTTTGCAAAGGACGCGAAAGTCTCTCAGATATGCCGACTACACACTGACTGCAATACTCCTTAAAACACCATTGAACCAAATGACAACATACATAAAACCTAGGTCATCATTCTGTCACAGCTATGCAGGGTTACCATTTTACAAGGGAAGCAATAACACCAAGATGTCTATGTAAAGACTGTGAAGTTAATAGCCCTTTGTATTACGTAGAATTAATATACTTGGAAAGAAATGCATAAGAAATCTTAAAACTGTAATTTATGGTTTACCCTGTTTCCTTTTAAGTTGAATTGGTACTTTCAGGGGAAACAACTTTACAATATTTGTCCCTCCTTTCTGATGGGAGTCAACTCTTAGAGAAACGGAATTTGCTCCTGTTGAAGCAAATTCTATGCTCAAGGAGAAGATTTTATCTATGTAAGGCTTCATCCACGACTGCAAACAGGATCTCATGAAAGTTGTCTCCCTTTGGAAAATGGCGAAAAAATCACGGAGGTAACCCAATCACCTTTTGCCATAATTTGTTCATCATATATCTTGATACGGCACGTTCAGTTCAGTTCAATTCTCCTAACGACGTTCCCATGTCAGAACACACGCTTTTTTTATATTCGACGGAAAATAAATGAGCCACGAAACGAGAAAACCAACAAAGTGGCATGTGCGCCCAGCGTAGACTCAGATCAGCCTGGGCATCCGCCCAGTCTGATCAGAGTCTTCGCTTTACACTTTTAGAGGGTAGCTAAGGGTCTAAGCTTGTCTATGCGGACGGGGAAGATTCTGATCATACTGAGCGGATGCCCCGGCTGATCTGAGTCTGCGCTGGACGCGTGACCACTTTGTTTATTTTCTCGTGACGCGGCTTAAATTATCTTAGAAAGAATTCCATACAGACCGAATAAAGTGTGTCTTTTTCGATACTAAATGATAAATCACTGTTAGGTCTGCGTAGAAATCTGTGAGACGGCAGACTTCGTGTGAACCCATAAAAAGGAAACTTTAAGGAAAGAAGAAGCTGATCAGTAAAAAGCGTCCTTGGTACATGTACGCGATAACCCCTTCCTGGTGCGTTTCGTTCGTGCGTTTTACGTACAAAGTTCAACCCTTACTGTCTAGGAGTTATGCTTTTGCATATGAGATAACTCAAAAAGAGTCGCCTTCCTTATTCGAGGCTCAACAATTTGATACTATAAACCCACCAGTGAAGTTATATGAGCAAAAACCTTATGATTAAGGACTTATGGACCAGATATGAAATTCTGACAAGGCCAGATAACTCAAAATATACACGCACTAACCCTTTAACTACATGTAGTAGTGGCTTTTTGTGGCTCGCTCGGGTCATACCAGCGGGCACATGACGTCGAAAGGATACCGTCCTCACGTCGATGTCAGTACGTCGCATCGATGTGAGTAGACGCCATACGACGCCATGTGTCGGCTGGTATGAGGAAGATGGCCAAGTTCTGCAAAGCGGAGTTTAGTGGGGTGCTTTTTTGTTTTTTTGGTGGGTACTCTGATTTTCGGCTATCTTTGATGAACAGTGAAAAAGCTAAGGCCCCATTGCTTTATCAGTGGTACACATCCACATAACATTTTATTTTGAGATATCGCTACAAGTTTTTCACCACGATTTCATTATTGTAAATGACGGTGATCGGTCGGGTTTCATTTATTTAAAACGCCATTAATACTCTAATATAATGTTCTGAAAAGTATTTGGGTCAATTTAGTTGGCAACAAAAATGACTTACATTCGCTATCGTAAGTTTGAGGTGGTTGGGTGTTGCTGGGTATAACTTCCAGCGCCGTGGCGTCCTACTGATTTGGATAATAGTAAGGCAAGGGCCAACTGTTCCTGCAGTAGGTACGGGTGGGGTTGTTTGAACATTTTTCTATCGTCTATCATTTCTCCCTTCTTTCTCCCTCTCTTTGGGAGATGGCCCGATATAGACTGAAATACTGTCTCAAAGGCCGTTAAACCCAGAACAACCAACCAAAATGTATCGTAAGCGTTTGATATGTGGTAAAATTATGGTGGCTGGTTTGTGCCATTTCGTCTTTTCGTCTTTTCGCCGCGAAAAGACGCCACGCGAAAAGACGAAAAGACGAAAAGACGCCATGCGAAAAGACGAAAAGACGAAAAAACGCCAGGCGAAAAGACGAAAAGACGAAATAACGCCAGGCGAAAAGACGAAAAGACGAAACCCGCCACGCGAAAAGACGAAATTGCAGCGCGAAAAGACGAAAAAACGCCATGCGAAAAGACGCCATTTGAAACTCTTAAATTGTCGTCTTTTCGCGTGGCGTTTTTTCGTCTTTTCGTCTTTTCGCCTGGCGTCTTTTCGTCTTTTCGCGTGGCGTTATTTCGTCTTTTCGCGTGGCGTTATTTCGTCTTTTCGTCTTTTCGCGTGGCGTTATTTCGTCTTTTCGTCTTTTCGCATGGCGTCTTTTCGTCTTTTCGCATCACGTGTTTTGCATTAAGATATATCAATATATCCTATTCTAAATGCAGTTAATACTCTGAATACTTAGACAGGTGTTTCTTTTTTAAACTATGTAGACCCTGATCAGAATGCAATCTGTAAAGAAGTGTACTAATCACGGTTTGCAGCTTTTGCCGCTAAACTGTTCTTTTAAAAACATTACCGAAAATATGAGGAAAGAAGTCATTATGGTATTTCTACTGAACGGACAGAAAAGAAAATGAGCCGTCCTAATGTTTTGGAGTAAAACACTCCAAACATATTTCATCCTATCTTAATTTTGATCTTAAACTGCCTAAAAGATTAACCACTTGTTGACCATGTAATCTCTCTCAAACTATGGAATACAAACATTGAAACATTGTTGTACTTCGCTGTATGAAAAAATAATGATACGGTATTTTCCCTAATTTGACATACATTTAACTGCAGCTAACCCTAAATTTGGACAAGTTTATAGTTTTCTAAAGACGTGCCAATCGCAGACAGAGCAGAGCCTGATTAGACTTCTCTTTGGCTTATGTGTCCCAATATTTAAGAATATTATGGTATCATTTAGCTGCAGCTCAAGCTATAACACTTTCTTATAGGAAGTATTTTTAATCTGAATGCACCTCTGTGAGAGATCCATTTTAAATTGAAAATGTGCCTCCTTCCGCCTTTTTTACAAAGGGGCACAACTACTGTTACTTCCTCTTCAAGTCTTCTTTAAACGGCAGGGATGGATTTTGCTAGCTCAAATAGGGCAGCTGAAGACAGGACTAGGTGGAAAAGGAGTGTTTTAGAGTCATCTGTGGTGCCCCAACGAACGCACAAGATTATGGGATAGGCTAGACTAGACCAGCGGTTGCAGTCAGTTCGACCGCCCCCCCCCCACCCCTCCACATACACACACACACACACCCTCGCCTCAGTGGTCCTTCAGATGTGACTCTAAACCGCGTGGTCCTGTCTTCATATGACCTTAGCATTGGTGGGACGTTTTGCCCAATTCTCTCGATCTCTCAGTTTGAACAATAATATTGTAATACAGTTTATTAAAAAAATACATTACAAGCAAATAGTAGATTAGGTGCTAGCATTAAGTAATAAATTTGGACCATGTTACCATTATGATCCTAAATCCTAGGACATATGTGCCCTGGGAAAAGAGTGGTCTGGTCAGGCTCTGCATTGGTAACCATTCTGCGTATGTTATGATACAGCTCGAGATATGAAAATCTACTTGTTCAAACTTAATAAAAAAAAAAAAAAAAAAAAAAAAAAAAAAAAAGGGTTATTTTTTACGTAGGATGCATGGAGACACAGGTTTCAACATATTTGCATCTGTGCTTAAGGCGAACGGGACCACTCTCAGGGGAAGCAATTTTGCATTTTTGCATCCTTTCTTAAGGAGGGTCAGCTCTTAAAAGTAGAATTTGGTCCTCAAGGAGCAAATTCTTTCCTTTAAAAGTAGACCTATTTAAGAATCTATTTTTTCTGTTTGCTTCACTTCCCTATCTTGGAAAGCAAATAGAATGTCACAAAAGTTGACCCCCTTTGTAAATATGACAGAAGGGGACAGAATGTTCACTATTAGAGAGATCTTTCTTGGAGGTGTATACATTCAGCTATACAGTCAAACCTGCTTATGTGGTCACCTCTATTAAGGGATCACCTGTCTTGAGCAGCCACCTTGGTCCTTTGAACCAAAATACAGTGTAAATGAAATGTATTATGGGGTCATCTGTCTTAAGTAGCCACTTTTTGTCCTTCCCTAGGGTGACCCCTTAAGACAGGTTTGACTGTATTTCTCAAAAATGCTTGCTACAACAACGTAATAGCTCTACCTACGCTCCTGAATGAGTAAATTTGCGTCTGCTAATTTTTAAGTCAACATGGCCCAGATTATTTTAATCAATAACTGTAATTATTGCCGACCCCATACTAATACTTTTAGCTATCCTTTTCACTTTTAACAACTTTTATTTTTCTGTCGGATAAAATAAATCCATCCTAATTTTCATAAGACTGCTGCTAGATACTGATTATCTTGATTAAATCTGTGTTTGATCTCATTCAACAAGTCACAAATTTGTTATTCAATCTAAACGGTACCATAGTGACCCAAAATGTTGCCGACCCCACGTTAATTTTATAGTCTATCCTTACAATTTTTAGCTGTCAAAAAGATATATAAAAAAGCATTTCAGTGGCAAATTCTGTGATCAGACTGCTTCTGTAGCTGCGTTTGCAGTAGTCTGATATGAGTCTATATTGTTTACTCAGACAAAAGGAATCAATACAGTTATTTGTGTGTCATCTTTTCGTCTTTTCGTCTTTTCGCCTGGCGTCTTTTCGTCTTTTCGTCTTTTCGCATGGCGTTATTTCGTCTTTTCGCGTGGCGTTATTTCGTCTTTTCGTCTTTTCGCATGGCGTCTTTTCGTCTTTTCGGCGCGAAAAGACGAAAAGACGCCATGCGAAAAGACGAAAAGACGAAATAACGCCACGCGAAAAGACGAAAAGACGAAATAACGCCACGCGAAAAGACGAAAAGACGAAATAACGCCATGCGAAAAGACGAAATAACGCCATGCGAAAAGACGAAAAGACGAAAAGACGCCACGCGAAAAGACGAAAAGACGAAAAGACGCCACGCGAAAAGACGACAATTTAAGAGTTTCAAATGGCGTCTTTTCGCATGGCGTTTTTTCGTCTTTTCGCGCGGCAATTTCGTCTTTTCGCGTGGCGGGTTTCGTCTTTTCGTCTTTTCGCCTGGCGTTATTTCGTCTTTTCGTCTTTTCGCCTGGCGTTTTTTCGTCTTTTCGTCTTTTCGCATGGCGTCTTTTCGTCTTTTCGTCTTTTCGCGTGGCGTCTTTTCGCGGCGAAAAGACGAAAAGACGAAATGGCACAAACCAGCCACCATATAAAATACAGGGTACAAGTATTTTATAGATGGTTAAATACAACGTCTAGCTCTTATTGATATTTCATTGATTAACGGGGTTTTCTACCGGTAGAAAATAATTTATACTTTATTATGTAGAGACTTTTGTTTTCAAAAATAAACCCCTGTTCCCCTACTTTTGCCAGTATATGACACAAAATGCATATCGGTCGACATAGATCTGCTGCCATAAAAGTATACGTTTTCTTATTAGGGTTTGTACTTTGACGATTTTACCACTAGCAGGACTATGGAGTCGCTAGGCTCATGTCAGAAGAACAATTTCGTCCATTAGGAGGCGTTTGCTGATATCAACCTACCGCATATTTGGATGCAACACTTTTTCACAGCAGTCTACATAGCATCCGAGCTTAGATCTGTAAGGTTACCATACTGACAATAAATATCGATAAACAACAGAAAATTTGGACTAATCTTCTGTTTTTCATTTAGATTGTCATAAAATTAAAGCGACAGTAATAAAATGCATTCATTTCATTCTTTGAGAAACGAATTCTCAGTGTAGTAACAGGAAAGATCGGTCATTCACTACCTTCTTTTCCCCCGCGCCTCAGCTTGCCACTGATAAATAATGTGTATATTGACTGTACACATATGCATGCAAAGAGGCTTGCTGAGGCACAGTGACTGTGGGGTGGGGGAGCATCTTCATAAAACTTTTCCAATTTTCCATACATTCAATTTTAAAAACTTGCTTTTTAGACCACAAATCTGAGTCTGTGTGCGATGTAATTAAAAAATTATTTTTGTGTCAGTTATAAGAAATTCAAAGAAACACATTTCATTTATCCCCGATCTTATAGGCAGATTTACATTAACAACGCTCATAGGTCCTTTAATGCGTCAGATAAGGTCATATAACTGTGTGAACTCATAAATTTGAAAAGCCTTGAGAAACAAAAAGCTGTTCACACATCTAGCAATACTGTGTCAAAACAATGCTGTTGTCTATGCGATGCCCAAAGCTATTTTGTTAAAGTGAAAAAGTACACTTTCATGAGAAGTAACTGCAAGTTTTATTTTTACCCTCCTTCAACATCGGATTCTTCTCTTAAAGGAAAGAATATGCTCCACAAGGAGCATATTCTTTACTTTAAGAGTAGAATTTTTCAAAGATGGTTCCATCGCAAAGGAAAGCAAACTGGAAGCCACTAAAATGTTTCAACACAGTAGAAATGGCGGTAGGACAGGTCGCCGTACCCATTCACCTTAAAAATGACATTCATATATGTCTTTATATGCCATGACAAAAGAAAAACTTACCTAACAGTCAGTAATATAAGTAAATTTTCTCAGTTTCTGATATTTTTTTTATATTTTTTTTTATTATTTTTTTTGCCTTAACCGATCATATTGATACTATTTTGTTTGATATATATCTTGGAATCAAACAGGGAAGAGACTTGTCAGACCGCGCGATCGCGCAAGCTGATCTTCGCATTTTGCTCTTTAAACACGCTGCAAGAAACTTTTTCATATCATGGCTTCTACATTTGTATTCAGAGCATGCTTCATTATGCGTACCATCCACAAACAGACTGCATAGGCGAGACTACAATAAACTTTGTTTTGACATGCCTCGGTAATGCAGCGTTGTTAGATTTAGCTTATATGGAACAAACAATCTTTTATTCAGCACCTGGAGCATCTAGTTTGAAAACAAAGAAACTGATGACAAAAACAAAAAACAACAGTTTACTCACTGGACACAAAATTTTGAATTATTATCAAACCAACGTTGTGCACCGTTATGACATTGAATCCATTGAAACAGCTGCACGTGTGCACTATATTAAATAATTGGAGAAAATGTGGTTGGCATTGTTTTTATATATCTTATACAGTCGACTCGGGATATCTCGAAATTAAACTTCATTTCAAAGTTATGATAGTATGATCCTTAAAGTCATGTTTTCTGGTCACATAAGTTACTTTGATATACCAGTAGCTTGATAAAACAGAAGTTAAAATGTAAAGAAAACAAAGAAAATATGTCGGAACTATGTCCTTTGATATAAGAAGGTACATTGAAATGAAGGTGTTTATATAAAGAGATTTAACTGTATTTGATTGACGTAATACAACTTAACAGACTTGCGCTTGCATCACAGTCATGACAAACTGAGTTAACTTGCAAACGATAATTTGTTAGGTCAAATGACAAGAGTAGTCAATGAGTGCAGTCGTGTGCAAAGTAAAACAGCGTTAAAGCCGCCCTTAAAACTAGTCACTTTACTTATCTGTTTCTTTTACATACTTAGATTATTATCACTATATTGCCAGTGGAAAGCTTGTTTCGACGCTATATGACCAGACGGACGACTTCAGTCACAGTCACATTTCCAGTTTTGAGTAGCGATTGTCCTTTGACATCTGCATACTGATTTTACGTCGCTCAGTTACTTCCCTTTCCTTGAGCAACTATCAAACCTTTGCTGATAGAGGTTAGCTATTTATTAAATTGCTGTCAATGGGTTGTCTCAGAGCAAGTCTTATGTCAACATTTAAAAAGTTCCATGTGAGACACCGTGACCTCGTTGATCCCTAAAATGTGACAGTTCCTAAACTGACTTCTTATCTGATGGCCACAGGCGAAAATAATATGGTTTTCATTTGCCGAACATTTTTTCATTGACAAATTCTGCAGACATATTCATATGGCAAATATGGTATAAAAAGCAGGTGATGCTAACTTCATTCGATCACCTGATTACACCTCTGTTCTGACATCGAAGTCTGTGTGTCTAAATAAATATTTTGGATTTGTCAATGGTTCTATGGTACACGACTTTGGACTTAATATTTTGATAGGTTGCTAAATAAGAAAATTTTTAATATAATAAGGGTCTCCGTTTTAGAATTATTAGCTCGCCTCTCTGTAGGGCTTGCCTGTCTTCAGCAGCCAACGTTTGAGTCCAATGAAACCAGAAAAATATATAAATAAATAAATAAATAATAAAAAGAAATGAAAGTAGCAAAAAACAAAAACAAAAGAAAAACAGTGAAAATGATCCTGTATTAAACGGTCACCTGTCTCGCGCAGCCTATTGTTGTGTTCCATTAGGATGACCCCTATTACATGTTTGACTCTAGTCACTTACTCGTTACTGTATAATTTAATGTACGAAGCTTAAGCCAACGGACTACTTAAGTTGGTGATTTATGGTAAATGCAAAAATCTCCATAAAACCAAAAAAAAATAATAATAATAATAATAATAACGTATCTCCCTGAAAGTTAGCAGACTTCTTATTTCTGTTGTTCTCTAAAGTTTACAATACAAAATAGACGTACATGCTCCTTAAAAAAGTGTTTGTTTTTTTATGAAGAAAGATCAAAGGGTACGATTCTGCACAGAAATCTAAAAAAAAACGTCGTTATTGAAAATTTACGTAGCGCTGAAGGTACGTTATTGCATAATGAAAAGCGTCCTAGCAATTATTTGTTCCAACCCTTTGTTTAATTGTAATGTAGAGCAGATGAAAACAGTAGCTGTTTCTCAAATGTTCAACCATGAACAAGGTAAATGTACACGGCACACATTCATTTAATACAGGGTAGGCAAGCATACTTATATAACACCTGCAATATAAATGATACATTTCTGACATTATAACAGGTATGTGTAAATGGAATTGTGCAACCTTGTTAAAATATTCTCACCTGTGTGTTTTTACAAAAAACCTTAACAAAAACTACGTCTTATTTTGTCTGCAGCTGATAATTTGTGAAAGAGCTGGCAAAAATAATTGCTAGGACGCTCTCCGTCATGCAACAAGAAACCCTCAGCACTAAGTATATTTTCAATAACAATATCATTTTTTTAGATTTCTAGGCAGAAAATTACCCTTTGATCTTTCCTTATAAAATCACTTTTTAACATCAACAAATCATGCATTTTGGAAATTATGACAAACAACATAAAGAAGGCATAGGCTAAGTTTCGGGAAGATCTGTTGTATTTTTAGTAGTTTATGCAGATTTTTCTTTGCCCGAAATTAGTGATTATCACCACCTTAAAAAGAAGTAAGACCTTTACTACGATCAAGGACAAACGCTTAGTGTCATTCATATATGAGCCGCGACACGACAAAACCAACAATGTGGTTGTGCGCCCAGCACAGACTCAGATCAGCCTGGGCATCCGCCCAGTCTGATCAGAGTCTTCGCTGTCCGCATGGAGGTAGCTTAGTCCCTTAGCTACCCTTTGAGCACTTAACGAAGAGTCTGGTCAAACTTGGCGGATGCCAAGGCTGATCTGAGTCTGCGCTGGGCGCACAACCACATTGTTGGTTTTCTCGCGTCGCGGCTCAGATCAATTTAATAAAGGTTAAACAATCTAAATATATGCACGACGATCATCTTTACATCACAATGTAGTGTCTTTTCAGTGCCACCATACCTTCAACATCCTTGAACGCCGAGGGCTAGAAACATGTAACAGGTTAAATTGTCAAGCGGTTTACGCTACAGTACGTTAAAACATAAAACTATGATGGGACCAAAAAACAACACGATGTTTCAAACACTACAGTGATCCCGAGACGATGCAATGAGCAAACAGTCTATGAAAATGGTCTGAGCAAAGAGAACGTGACTTGCATGAAAATTTAGGGTTGGTCTTTTCATAGCTGAGTTATGTGCAAATCATGGTGCAAGAACATTTTTCTGCTGCCTTGGCTTTTGAAAAATGGGATTTCTTTTACCGGAAAAAGATATACGTTTGGACACATTCGATTTCAGGAGTTAAGTGTGTCAGGAGTTAAGTACCATTCCGGCTAAGAATCAGGCAGGTGGTGGCATATCGAAGTCTTCAGATTTTGACCAAAACTTGTGTATAAGTCCATTGGGTGACCAAACCTGCACATGCAAAATCTAAGGTCAGTCAGTCAACGGTTGCTATGGAAACCAGGGGATAATTGTTTTCCTTAGCAACAAGCAAATTATGCTTGAACATTTATATAAAATACAACATTTTTGGGAAGCTAAAACTGTACACAAAGCAAAAATAGTCCTTCTTGAAATGTGTCCACTAACACAATGCACATTATTGGTATCGAACTCTGTTTGAAGGTTTATGAAATAAACGTCAGCATGTGTGCTATTTGGGGTCAAAGTTCACCTGGGTCAGCGTTTTTACAGAATTTGTGAAAATAGTCAAAAAAAACTGAAATCCAACCCAAATATTTTCTATAGTATAAAAAATCAAAATATGCCAGCATTCAATGATTAAAGCACAGCTATGGAGCTTTCAAAATCTGTAATAAAATTACTGTATAAATTTCTCCTTAGCAACCAGTTTAACACCGTAGCAACCACTCCTTAGGTGATCTGTAAATTTTGACTGAATTGGAAACAGTATATCTTTGACATTATGCAATGCAGGAAGGCAATAGTAAGTTATGTTTCAAGCATAGGTATTGAACTTTTACAATTTGTTGAAAACCCTATGCACAATTTTCTCCTTAGCAACAAATCTGTGCCCTTAGCAACCAACTATTAGCAGATATGAAACATTTGGTTGACTTCAACAAGCAACATATTTGATATGTGACAAACTATGACAACACATATTAGCTTAAAAGCGGACAGGTGTTTAATCTGTTGAAAAACGTGTGCATATATTTGTGCTTAGCAACCATTTTGGGCCCTTAGCAACCACATTTTAACAGATAACTTTTCAGTGAATTCAACACCAAAAATCTTCTATTTACAGAGTACTATGCAGAGGATTGTAATTAATGACTGAAAAACAAGTACTGGGCTTTTTTAAGATCTTTTGACAACCTTGTACATACAGTTTCCCTTAGCAACCAGTCTGAACCCATAGCAGCCATCTCTTAACAGAAGACTTTTAACTGAATTTCATATGAAATGTTTTGTATAACTAACAAAGTATGAAAATAATTGCAAGTAATTTTACAACACTAGTTACTGACTTTTAAATTCTGATGAACAATGTGTGTGTATATATTTGTCCTAGTAACCAATTTTAGACCTTAGCAACCAACTGTTCACTGATTTTGATTTTGAGGGAAATTTCTTTTTTTAACACACTTAATAAACAATTGTGTGTGATGTATGAACCACAAGTGCTGACTTTTACAATATGCTGCAAGATGGGTAAAATTTGTCCTTAGCAACCAATCTGAGTCCATAGAAACAAAATCTAAATTTAGACATGTGATTGCTTTGGCTGGTTTCCATACGGAATATCCTTTATACGCAAATTAAGAAGACAGTTTAAAAGATGCTAGAAGCACAGCTACTGGCTTTCAAAAATCTGTTGAAAATTGTCTTTTTTTTCCTTAGCATCCAATTTGATCCCTTAGCAACCACCTTTAAAACAGATTTAGAACTTTAAAGTGAATTCTAAATATACTCTGTTCTATTTGCAGTAAACTGTGCATACATTGTAATGTGTGAACAGTCGAGCCTGCTTATGTGGTCACCTCTAATTTTGGGCTCCTCTTATGTGTGTGTGTGTGGGGGGGGGGGGGGGGGGGGAAAGTGGATAATTTCTTGGACTAAAATAGTATAGAACCTGTATTAAGGGGTCATCTGTCTGTAGCAACCAATTTTTTATGTCTCCCTTGGGTGACCCCTTAGGACAGGGTTTGACTGTATACACTTTTGTTAACCAGTCTGAGCCCTATGTTGAGCTGATCATTAGGCAGAGGTTGTCAAAAACCAGAGCTCCCAGGCAAAAATACATCTGACCTTCCGAAATCCGTAAGCAGAACTTGGCTTCATCACATGTGCAAGCCCGAGGCTTGAACACACAGCAGCGAGAGACATAATGTTTAAGAGTCAGTGCTCTTATCCAGTAGGCCATGTATGTACGAAAGATTTTGTAGAAATTGATCACAAGGCCTTTTGTTGTAACAGTTGTTATTATCTTTATTATCTTAGCAGAATTTTTGATTGGTTGGTTGATTTGATGCTTAACGTCCACGGTAAACAACTAAGGTCATGTTGGGACGGTCAGTTAACCTAACCACACTATTCCTGGGCAGGCTTAGACCTCCTAAGCGGTTAACCAGTACTAAGTGCACATACTTTCGCCAGTAACTGACAACTGCCCTTCTTGAATCAGCGGAAGGAGAAACGAAAGTATGTGGCCAGACCGGGATTCGAACCCAGGACCTCTGACTTACGAGTCAGGTGCCCTACCGATTGCGCTACCCAGCCCGGCCTTAGCAGAATTAATCCATATCCTAATACAATATATATAGAAATTCCAATGATATGAGTAGCATTATTGTGCTTATAAATATGCATCTTATGAAAATATGCAAAAGAAAAGATTCATATTAGCCTGCACTTCTGTGCAGTCTGATCAGCTTTCGTTTTTATGAATACTGGGGAAAGTGAAAAGTGACGTCCCTGATCTAAGCAGATGTACAGACTGATTACAGTATTCATAGTATGGCTTAAGATGCATACACCCAATGCTTTTCCACCATTTTTTGCCAAGGGATACAACTTTTGTGAATTCTTGTTCAATTCTCCAGCTGAAAATACCTTTCCAAAGTGGGATCTAGTGTTAAAGGGATTAATCTGCTCATGCAGGGGCTAATTCTATCCTTTATCGGTTGACTTTTACACAGAATGTAGGCATTTATGAAAAGGGCAGTGTTGTCTACCCTGAAGGTGTACCCATTCACTTTAAGGTCCCTTTTCACTCCACATCAATCTTATATTGATATGCTAGAAATATGGTTAACCTTTTGTGAACATGTTCATCAAAACAACATTCACCGGCCTAGCATGTGTCCTGTCCTTTGACTCACGTGTGTAAATGCACTCATGAACTTCCTTATAAATAGGTAAGATTATTGTATTAAAAAGCTAACATGGTTCCTTAGCAATGTTCATTTCGCATTGAAAGAAAAAGTCTTGGAGCACCAATCAAATAATAAGATACCTCCTTAGGGTATATTAAGTGAATGACATACCTGCAGTGGAAGCAACTCACCATTTTCATTTAAAGGGAGCGAATTCTAAAACGAAAGAACTGGCTTCTTCTGCAAAATTGACGGACGCTCGGCGCCCCGTTACTGCGGCTATGGATTCGTTCCGCTGAGGTGCGGGGGTAACGTCGATATGAGAATTGAAATACTACTACTACTACTCTAGGAGTAAATTGTTTTATTTTTTAACCAGTAATGCAAATTGAGGGTGATCTCATATTTGAGAAGCTATTTGTCCAGCAGCCAACAAGAAATCAAGAAAGTTGCTTCCATTTGTAAATATGGCAGAGAAATAAAGATATACAGGATATTTGACTTTTTCAGTGTAAGATCACTTTTTATTTCATGGAATAAACACCAAAAGCAGTATTTTCAGGGGTGGTCAAGCAACAAGTGAACAGTGTAAGATAAATTTTTATTTCACCGAATGAACACCAAAAGCAGTATTTTTACTTGTGGCAAAAAATTTTAAGTCACAAAACTAATGTATTTCAAACATTTCCTACTTTTTTTCCCCTGCCTTTTTAAAGAAAAGCGGAGGGACATAGTTTCTGTGCTTCCGTCCCCCTAAAGTAGTAGGTACCTTGTGTGAGCAACTCCTCCTACAGTTTTATGCCGATTCTTTCGAAACTTCACAGGAGTTTTGGTCATGGTCTGAAGATATGCATGTGGTTTGGATATAATCCTAAGATTATTTTTGTCACTTTTTCCACAAGCTGAACTTAGTCACTTTTAGGCGTTTTTACTATCAAAGTGACTAGATAGTGGTTACCTTGTGTGCGCAACTTCTCCAACAGTTTTATGCCGATGCCTTTGAAACTTCACTGGTGTTTTGGTCATGGTCTGAAAATAT
This sequence comes from Ctena decussata, assembly GCA_963989385.1. Lineage (NCBI taxonomy): Eukaryota > Metazoa > Mollusca > Bivalvia > Lucinida > Lucinidae > Ctena > Ctena decussata. Next base: position 34,138,716 of record OZ022510.1, on the reverse strand, counting down.
GCATGTGGTTTGGATATAATCTTCACATTATTTTTTGTCACTTTTTCTACAAGCTGAACTTAGTCATTTTTTAGGCGCTGTTACTATCATAGTGACTAGATAGTGGGTACCTTGTGTGCCCATCTTTTCCTACATTTTTATGCCGATTCCTTTGAAACTTCACAGGTATTTTGGTCATGGTCTGAAAATATGCATGTGGTTTGGATATAATCCTGACATTATTTCTATTGCTTTTTTCGCAAATTGAACTTAGCCTTTTTTTTATACATTTTTACTATCAAAGTGAATAGATAGTGGGTATCTTGTGCGTGCAACTCCTCCTACAGTTTTATGCCGATTCCTTTGAAACTTCACAGGTGTTTTGATCATGGTCTGAAAATATGCATGTGGTTTGGATATAATCCTCACATTATTTTTTATTACTTTTTCTTCTACTTGAACTTAGTATTTTTTTATCATACATTTCTACTATTAAAGTGAACATGGTGAATAGATAGTGGGTACATTGTGTGTGCAACTCCTCCTACAGTTTTATGCCGATTCCTTTGAAACTTCATAGGTGTTTTGGTCATGGTCTTAATATATCCATCTAGTTTTGATATAATCCTAAAATTATTTTTGCTACTTTTTCTGCTATTTGAACTTAGAATAGATAGAGGGTACCAGGTGCGCTACTCCTCCTACAGTTTTATTCCTTTTAAACTGTACAGATGTTTTGGACACGGTCTGGAGATATGCATGTGGTTTACATATAATCCTATAATATTCAATACGAAATGTCTTAGACAAGGCATTTTCCCCCATTTATTTCGCTACGTGAATTTTGTTGTCTACGTTTTGGTGCTTAATGGTTAATCAACTAATGTACTGTATTAACTATGGATTGTGTGACCTTTTGTGTTTTGTATATATTTGCTCTCTCTTTCTCTCTCTCTCTCTGAACTGAATGCTTTGAACGCATGAGAGGGCTTTCCCACTGGGCACGCGACGTCGATTCGACATAGAGGCGATGCTTATTCAGCGTGGGACGTTGAATCAGCGTTGATTCGGGTCAGCGTTGCGTGCCTGCTGGGTTGCTTCTATTAAAAATCTTCAGATCTAGACTCGGTGTAGTCTTTAGATTGCGTTCAATACATTATTCTATAATGCAGCATTTTTAGAATGCATCTGTTAAACTTACTCCACAGCGTTTTCATTTTGTTACAGTCATAACACACTGAGCACACAACGTTGAGTGGGCAGTGACTCAGCGTTGAATCGACGTCTTGACGTCAAGTCAACGTTCAGTCATCGATTTGTTAACGTTTTGTGCTTGCTGGAAACCGTCTTAAAGTGTAATATTAATGTTCATTATTGCTCCCAATGTTATTTCATGTATATGTAAGTTAGGTGTAATAGAGATTGTAGTGTATTGCATGATGAATAGACGGTTTCACTTTTTCCTCTATTTTTTGGTCATGTATATATGTTATGTATGTATATATGTTATGCATGTTTTATGAGGGCCTCAGGGAAGATTGGCTTTGCCAACTGAGCCACCCTCACTAAATAAAGTCTACTTACTTACTTACTAAAATTTACATTTTTGTCACTTTTTTTCTACTTGAACTTAGTATTTTTTTGTACCAGGCGTTTTTACTAACACATTGACACGTCCTTTAATTGAAATAAACAATAATGGGGGGGGGGAGGGGGGGGGACATAAATTCTTTGAATTTGCTCTTTTTTCTACAACCCGTATGGTTCATGGCACAAGGAGATAATGTGTTTGAAATTCAGTAAATACGTTAAGAGGTGGTTGATAAAGGGCTCGTACGTACTGCTTGTACACGTTTTCAACATATCTCAAAAGTCAGGCAACGGTACCTTAAACCTTTTTATAACTGTCTTAATTACTTGTAGGACAAAAACAGACATTCTTTTTTTGGACTTCAGCAGAAAATTTGTCTTCTTCAGGGGGCTGTCAGTTCCTCTGGTAACATTCTAAGTCTTCTGAAAAATGGTTGCTAAGAGCTTCACCTGGTTACTAAGGACAAGCACATACGCATTTTCTTCAACAGATTTTAGATCTTGTCTAACCGTTTGATCCAGACATCACTTACACTTGTCATAACATTTTGCTAATAAAAATGCTCTGTCCTGAATTCCGACAATAGTCTCACATCTAAAAAAAGGTGGTTGCCAATGCCCCAATCTGGTTTCTAAGGACAATTGCATGCACATTTTTTTAATCAGATGGTAAAAGTTCAGGTCAGAGGTGCTTTAGATATTACTTATAACAAGATACATTGTTATGTTGCTAAGAGAGAATAGTTTGATCATAATTCACTCACATGCTCCAAATCTGTTAAAATATGGTTAAATCATGTGGTTGCCAAGAACTAAAACTTGTTGCTAAGGACATATACATGCACAAGTGATTTTTTCCTGAGTGATTTTTAAAAGTAAGTTAAATATATTCAAAAAATTACTGCAGCTGTCTTCATAGATTGCTGATCATGAAAGGTATTTTGTATGGAATTTAAACCAAATTCTCAAATCAGTTTAGAGGTGGTTGCTATGGGCTCAGACCGGTTGCTAAGGACAATTATATACACAAGTTTTGCAACAGACTGGTTAAGTCATGCATTCTTGCTTCAATGATTCCTTACCATTGTCTACATAGTACACAACAATCAGAAGGCATCAGATTTGGACTTCACTAACAAATTCTAAATTTGTTGATAGGTGGTTGCTAAGGGCACAAACTGGTTGCTAAGAGCAAATATATACACATGTTTCACAACAACATTTAAAGGACAGGCAGCTGTAGTTTAAACATTTCAATAAAAGTATGGTTATTCTTACTTGTAAATCAAAGATATTCCTCATGGAGTTCGGCAAAAAGTCTCAAATTTGTTAACGGCTGGTTGCTAAGGGTTCTAACTGGTTGGTAAGATGAAACATATGCAAATGTTTCTCAACAAAGTGTTAAAGTCCAATACCTGTGCTTTAAACTTCTCTTACTATTGTCTTCCTATATTGCAATACATTGAAGATATATTGTTTCCAATTCAGCCAAAATGTACAGCTCGCCTAAGGGATGGTTGCTAAGGAGTTAAACTGGTTGCTAAGGAGAAATTTATACAGTAATTTTATTCCAGATTTTGAAAGTCCCATAGCTGTGCTTTAATTATTGAATGCTGGTTTTTTTCGATTTTTTATACTATAGAAAATATTTGGGTTGGATTTCGGTTATTTTTGACTATTTTCACAAATTCTGTAAAAACGATAACCCAGGTGACCTTTGACCCCAAATAGCTCACATGCTGATGTTTATTTCAGAAACATTCAAACAGAATTTGATACCAATAATTAACATTGTGTTAGTGAACACATTACATGAAGGGCTATTTTTGCTTTGTATACAGTTTTAGCCTCCCAAAAATGTTGTATTTTACATAAATGTTCCAGGATAATTTGCTTGTTGCTAAGGAAAACAATTATCCCCTGGTTTCCATAGCAACCGTTGACTGATTGACCTAAGATTTTGCATGTGCAGGTTTGGTCACCCAATGGACTTTTTACACCAGTTTTGGTCAAAATCTGAAGACCTCGATATGCCACCCTATTAATGCATTCTGCCTGATTCTTAGCCGGAACGGTACTTAAGTGTGATTACTCTTGAAACAGAATATGTTCTGTCATCGGATGTTTTATAAGTACTCTCAGGCTGGCTAAATAGCATCTGCCTGGTCACGGCCTACACAAATTAACCAGATAGTTCGGCCTGAATCATAACGCAGAAATATACAGAGGCTATGAACGGCGGTTAGCCGTCTTATCAGGAATGTTAATGAATATTTTTTTTCTTATTTTCGTTTAAGCTGTAACCTCATTTGACCCTTACCTACTGTATATGACCCCAGTTTGCTGTGTATTTTGTTTTGTATAGGTTTGAGCGCGCCTTTGTGAACACAAATGCTATACCTACGTGTCGTAGTTCGAGTATACGTTCGCGTTTGCGTCAGCCAAGGCGTCGGCGTCCGTGATAAGATCAGTCATGTTTACAGCTGCGTTTAACTCAATGTTTATTTCTGTGTCCTACTAACTACTACAGCTGCAATTATCATACTTGGTACATATATATGCGTCAGTATGACTACAGCAGCTGCATCACACAATTGTGTGTCCCAGACCTAAATGCTACGGCTAACTAATTTTGTTGTTTGGCACCATTGTTAAGGCAAAATTTTTAGATTTGGTGGTACCTTAAGGCATGAGAGTTGAATTTTGGTCACATAGGATACCTCTTTAACAACAGCAACTACAAAGTATATATGCTGGCTCTTGTGCCCTGGCCCTTATTAATGGTTCATAGTTCAGTGTGTTTGCCTTATATTTCCAACACTGTTTGTTGGATAAACATTATACCTGACGTAGTGAGTCAGTTTGGCACTGCAAATAACATCAAACAACAGTCAACTCTCGATATCTCGAACACTGATATCTGCAAGTACCCTCTTATATCAAAATTATACTTTAGACTAATTTCCTATTTGTGTTTACATTTCAACTCCTGTTATCTCAAACAACCGATATCAAAAAGTAAATTTTCTGGTACCAGAAAATTTACTTTGCGATATCAGTAGTTTTGAGATGAGCTTTGACTTTGAGATATCGAGGGTGACTGTATATATAGAGATTACTATGACCTACAGTTCAAGTACTACCGTACAGTGATTATGATATATACTGAGGGAAATAAATTTAGCACTATTTTACAAATCAGAGTATAATTCAGCCTTTTTTTAAAAGTAGGAAATTGTATTGTTTCCATAGTGTAAGGTATCATTTTGGGTACCAGAAACCCAAGAATTAAGGTTGAAAGTTTATTTATAGAGCAGAATCGCGTCGCATTTGTACTCAAGGGGTTTAACCTAAAAAATGCCATAATTCTTTTATGCAACTCATCTTTTTTGAGGCGCTGTTTCATCTTCAAATCTTACACCAGAGCCAATTTGCGGCGGTGCAGACATTTGTGAACAAGGACACGGTGTTATGTGCTAAAAGATTGTTACCATGACAAACGTAAATGTGCTTATGATGCCGTCAAAATTGGCATTCACAAAGCAATTGAGACTGAGCAAAAGTCACCGTTAACGAATTGTTTCAAAATCTTAAACCAAACTGCAATGGCGTGGCTTCTAAATGAATAGAACACTTTCAAGCAATTGGTTACTGTAAATTGGCACTATTCCCGCAGGTTTAACCACACCAGGTCCGACAGTTACGTCATTCTGACGTCAGTTTTTAAAACCATCAAAGATCCTCTTGATATCAGCAATATTGAATTTAAAGTTTTTCTTCTCTAAGTGCACATAAGGGCCATTCAATATCCACAGATTTTGTCAATTTCCGTCATAACGTAAACGTGACGCCTCCATTTAAATCTTGAAAGGTTATCGTCGTTGCATTAGAATAAATGGATTGCATGAGGTAATCTTTTTGCATGATAGTGTTCTCCAAGTTGACAGTAATAAAGTGCAATAAGATTCGAGTCGAAACGTCAATTGATAACGTTTAAAATGGCGGTTGAATTTTTCGACAACGTAACGTCAAACTATCGTGCCCCATTGCCGGCTTCTTATGCGTTTATTTGCAAACCCATTTACGGTTTTCTTGTTCAAGGTTCCAGTTAAAACCTTTCAAAAGCATTTTGACAATTTTCTTTGTTTGATTGTTTGTCAGCCCGCGCAAAGAGTGAATTCATTTAAAGTGACGTCAAACGGGCGTTAAGTCACCTTTTTCGTCCAAGTTTGATGTAATCGCAGTCTCCTAACTTAAACTATCTTCATGCGATCAACAACAATGGAATACTATCCCTAAAGAAAATTTCACAACCCTTTGGAAAAATTGCTAAATTTATTTCTCTAGGTATATCTTGAGGGTTTTTAAGTAGATATCCATCATGCCTAGGATAATTGTTCAGTCTGGCACTGCAAATTGGTTTTGTGTTGTATCTCCAACACTGTTAAATAGAGGATCTTACATGAGTGCTCATGTAATATTAAATTTATTAAACGAGTTGGGGAAAAATAAGATGCGAGGCTATGCCGAGCATCTTATCGGTTTTCCCCCAACGAGTAAAATAAATTCAATAATAGAGGAGCACGAATGAAATATTCTATTTATCATACGCACTTATTTTCGCATTTTATTTGCAGAGTTTATACTAAAGCGTTTCGATTTTGCCATTAAAAAAGCGACGTTTTTTGGACGTCAATGCATAACGTTGTGACGTACTTTGCATATTTAATCCACAAATGGATTACGTCATATGATAAATAGATTTACATTGTACATGGCAAAATTGAGTTAGTCTGACTCTTTGATGATCTCGTAGTATTTGAGGTCACTCTCGTATACATTTCATCGTTCAGTGATTTTGCTTCAAATTTTAGCACTGTTTAATGGTACATGTATTCTTTATATAACTGAGATAAAGACAATGACCTCATCTGTTTTATGTAATTCTAACTGTGAGAATCAGGCATCCACGAGACGCGCTTTGCGGTCTTTTGACATCTCTTACATTTTTTGTGACGTGTCGTATTTAAAAAACCCAAGGGTACTTACATCCTACAACTAAGTTATGGCTTATTCATAAGAGTTTTGTTCAGGTGCTAGCTTAGACCACTAAATGCCTCTGCTTGTTCAAAGATTCCAACTTTTAAAAGTTTCGTCTAGTAGATTTGTTCAACAGTAAGTTACATACATGCAGCGAATCAGCCAAAATGTCAACATTATGTTTACAAAAACTATTCAGTCACCATATATGTTTCTATATATATGATTATGCCCATTACTAACCCTTCAAATTTAGACAAGTAAATTAGTAGGTTTCCTATCAATATATTAAAACTTACAAAAAAGGGGCAGACTCTAGCCAGAAGGACCAGTCTGATCTGAGTCTACACTTTCTGACTTGTTTTTGTGTAAATACGATAGTACTGTTATAATGATGCAATGAAACAAAGTCCAGATGTACCTTTTCTGTTGTGATATTCAAAATGAAATGCTTTACAATTCTGTTGTTTAGAAAAGCTATGTGACTATTTATTAAAACAAGACAAGTGAAATGTTTAAAATGAAACATTGTTTCAACAATAATGATGTAACATCAGGTACATGAATAAAATGCATCCAACCTTTATAACATGCTACAATAGTACATGATAAGACAACCGTATATACAACGGACCCTGAACCTCGCCCATGATAAATTACGACTAAAGTGGCGTACAATAAATGCTTCGTATAAAATTGAAAAAAGTCAAAGATTGAAAAAAGCATGTCTGATTAAGATAGTTCACGGGAGATGCTGACTCTCTCTCTCTCCAATATTCGTTTTTTTCTTTGTGTGTGTGTGTGTGTGGGTGGGTGGGTGGTGGTGGTGGGGGGGTTGGGGGGGGGGGGGTTGGTAACAAACCAAAAAAAACAACACTCTTTTGTGTCAAAGATTTCTGGGTTGTTGTAAAATTATTTCACCTCGAAACAAATCTTATTGATATACACTATAACCATGTCAACCCGAAAATTGGTCTTGCAGAAATGTATAATCTAAGAACCGCTTTCCTCATAAGCCATCCATGGTCAAGTTTTAACGACCTAACTGAGGTACTGTGTATTTTCCATCTTTTTCGAGAACGACACTAATAAAACAGACTGTAAACCTGCAAATTTCACAACCAGCACGCAGAACATATATTTTGACAGCGAAATGACCACGGTTTTCAGTCTTGTTTAAGCTATACACGTGCGACACAGGTGAAACGAAAAAACACATTTTCATAAAAATAAACAAAATCATTAAATCAGTGGATTGAAAATCAATCTAAAATATGTAACTGCAACATTCAACCAATTATTATTTGGTGTTCAACTTTTTGTTAGGGAGATGAACTCTATAAGCACAGAGCTTCCGTTCTCATCCCAAAGCTTGTACTGGTATCCTATATGTATACATATGTAAATATGCCTGTCAACTGAAAAAGCAAAATAAAAAATGTTTAAACCAACTTTTGTTGCAACCCGAGTTCGATGTTAATGACCGTCGCAACCGCACGGTTGAATCTTGCTTTATAAAGGACAATTCGTGTCAATAAATCATTGACAAGTGATTTGTTTGTAGAGATTAAATGCATACATGAACAATTATATGGCACAATTTATGAACAAGCATTTGCACACGTACATGTGATACAAAATATAACACTGACATATTAGTTCAAAATTGCAATGTTAAACATCGAATGAACTCCACAAAACATAACTGTCATACAAATACCTACAACATACACCGACATATGGTTTCTCATAAATGTATGCATTATTTCGCTCTCAGTGTAAGGTTTAAAAACTATATCTTGACTACCTCGACATAAAATATTATTTCTGGCAGTAGTTATCATCTAATCATGTATATCGGGTTCTGCAAATTAACGCAAGTATTATGCTCAGGCTTCTGACTAAACCTCGCATATAAGACTTAGTTCTGTTTGATCGAAACTGTCTGCAATATGCCGGGCGGATATGAATGCAGGCGTCTAAACCTTTTTCTCTAAATCATTTGCAAAACTACTTAATATGTATCGATAATTTAAATAGTTGACTACGGACACAGTCATCATTTGCTAGATCGGAATGAAATTATGCAAAATATATACTTGTATGTCTCAGAAACATATGCTTATACATGTACACAATGAACAGTTCAACTATAAACTGATTTAACAAACTTCTAACCTCACAACGAAACCATGCACATGAAATGCTTTTCAGCTGAAAAGACCCAGTATAGTGTGCTTTATATTACAGATAACTGAGCCACGACACAACAAAACAAACAAAGTGGATCGTGCCCGGCGAGGACTGAGATCAGCCAGTCTTATCGGAGTCTTTGCTGTGCGCTTAAAGGGTAGACAAGGGTCTGAGCTACCGCCAGGCCTACAGCAAAGACTCAGATTAGTCAGGGTGGATGACCAGGCTGTAAGACACTAATGATGCCCCCGTGCAGCGCCTGTCACATGATATGTATATCTATAAAGCACCTACAAAGAATCCACTGAAAACATAACCTGCCATGAAAAAAACTGCCCAAAATGACTAAGTTAAAAAGGCTGTGATTCTGTCAAAATTAATTCTAGACCTATCAATATGCCTCATCATATCTTCAAATATGTCCACCATATGTAGACAAGGTTTGAAAAAGATCCATTGAAAACTGTGGAGCAAGTTGATAACACAAAGTCCATACCCTACAATGCAAAATTTCCCTAGAATGACTAAGTTCAAAAGGCCATAATTCTGTCAAAATTAATTCTAGTGCCATCAAAAACCCACATGCACATCTTCAATACATTCACAGCATGTATGCAAAGTTTGAAAAAGATCCATTGAAAACTGTGAGAGGAGTTGATTACATGAACTCTATACCCTACAATGCAAAAATTTGCCTAAAATGACTAAGTTCAAAAGGCCGTAATTCTGTCAAAATAAATTCTAGGTCCAACAAAAATCCACATGCACATTTTCAATATGTCCACAACATGTATGCAAGGTTTAAAAAAGATCCGTTGAAAACTGTGGGAGGAGTTGATTACACAAACTCTATACCCTACAATGCAAAAATTTGCCTAAAATGACTAAGTTCAAAAGGCCGTAATTCTGTCAAAATTATTTTAGGTCCAACAAAAATCCACATGCACATTTTCAATATGTCCATAACATGTATGCAAGGTTTGAAAAAGATCCGTTGAAAACTGTGGGAGGAGTTGATTACACAAACTCTATACCCTACAATGCAAAAATTTGCCTAAAATGACTAAGTTCAAAAGGCCGTAATTCTGTCAAAATTAATTCTAGGTCCAACAAAAATCCACATACACATCTTCAATATGTCCCCAACATGTATGCAAAGTTTGAAACAGATCCATTGAAAACTGTGGGAGTAGTTGATTACACAAACTCTATACCATAAAGCGTGACGAACAGACAGACGGACGGATGGACGGACAGACGGACAGACAGACAGACAGGGGCAAATCTTAATGCCCCCTGACTATCGTCACGGGGGCATAAAAAAAATGCTCAGCGCTTCGAATTAGAAACCACTAAGTTAAGCAGGGGCGTAGCTAGGAACAATGACTCAGTACGCACAATCATGTTTTATACTCATTAAGGGCAATAATAAGGGGTTTAGCCGTTAAGATATTTCAAATTTTCATGTCTGTTGGCAGTAAGTATTAAAATTATGCCCAATTAACAACAGTTCAGCATGAAAATACGCAGGTGTGTGTTGAAATTTTGTCAGTTTGACAAAATTTCAATACGCACCTGCGTATTTGCGTATAGGTAGCTACGCCCTTGTTAAGGAAAAAAGTCCGCGGAAGCGGTGTCTCGCTTTCAGCCCATAATGTTAAAACAGAGATAAACCCGAAAACCCGACGACGACGAAACCAGAAAAGTAAAAGATATGACTCGCTTCTGCTAGTTGCAGGCGAGACATAAACTTGAAATGCTCACCGATAGAAAAAAATCAGCTGAGCTAAATTCAAATCTCAAAACCATATCAGCACATGACGTCTGCACAAGATTTCGCATAGTACAGGTCATATAAGCCGATTATTAACTAAAAGGTGATTGGATTTCCGATGGAAACAACGCTGCTAAATTCAGTTTTAACCCCTTCTCATTCTCATTCATGGTTAGCTCCTAAAGAAAAGAAATCGCTCTGATTTGAACAAATTCTTTCTTTCAAAAATAAATGTTATTTGGAAGGTTTCAACGTCCAGGGAAGCAAACTGGAAGACACCAAATTTGTTTTCTTTTTAATAATTTGTGGGAAAATGGCAATGAACACATACAACTAGAAGACATGTTGCAAGTTTCGGTTGTCAATGCAAATTTTCACGAACATTCTGCCTATAAAATGACCAACAACGTCAACGCTGTCATACAAAGGCCTGTCCTACGGCTCACACATTCCAAACTTGCTGAAGCCGCAGTCCTAAAATACACCTTTGAAGAATATTCTGCCTGCAACAATGACAAACAACGCAACGCTGGAAGTATTTAACGTCGACGCTGTATTGCAAAGGTCTGAATTACACCAGCACACTGTGACACCATGTTTCTCCTCGCAGTCCTCTTCCAAACTGATCGACGAGCAAGACCTGGCAACAACTGTAATATAATGTAAAACATTTTTAATGTATCTCCCGCGATGTATACAGGCAACGGAAATAATTATTGTGCAAGAGGTTGCCCGAATACAAAATAAAAGAAATAGGCAAGTAGAGGAAGAAGAAAGCAAATTAATTAGTTAAGACAGTCTACCAAACGAAACAAAGTCCCGTCAAAAGCATTAGCACATGTACTTGTCAACTGGTATTTACTAGTTATTTTATACACACTCCGATACTGAACGCTCCAAGCTAAGTATTTTATTGCCTTATAAATGCCAAAGACCAAGACAAGGTTACACTATTTTAGTTCAGTCCTAGTTACATGTACTGGTCGAGGTGATTGTGGTCGGGCGATGATGCTAGGTAACTTTCATATCAGTGCCGCGGCGTCCTACTAATTTGGATGACATAAGGGCAAGGGCCTACTGTGCTTGCAGTAGTAACGGTTGGGAGTTGTTTGGAATTTTTCTCTCTCCTATCGTATCTCTCTTCTTTCTCCCTCTCTCTGGGAGACGGCTCGATATAGACTTTCAGACCGTCTCAAAGGGTCGTTACACCCCAAAATAATGATAACTAGAAAATGTGTTTGTAAAACACTATGCCCCCAACTATATGCCTGACCCTAACAAGGTAAGTTAAAAATATATAGGTCAGCTAATTGTTTATAGTCTATTCATCTAAGAATTATCAAGGTTCTAGCAGCTATGGTTCTTGAGTAAAAGACCACCCCTACAATGTTTTGAACAAACAAGAAAAAGGGCAAAACTCTGTCAATAATAAAATGCAACACAACCATACCCTCATAAGACTGATCAACACATCAAATACTTTCAATACTCCATTGCAGAGGTCTCTGTGTCAAATGATTCAAAAGTTGGAAAAATGGCAAAGTTAACAAAGGAGCATAATTCAGTCAAATATTTATGAAATCAGCCCGAAAGTTAATCAGGTGATCTACACCTTAGCCCCTAGCTGTATGCTAAATATGAGCATCCTAGCTCCAATGGTTCTCCCAGGATTTTGGGAACAAACTTTTATTTAGTTTTTCGAAAAAGGGGCACATAACTCTGTAAACACAAGGCTGACAGAAACGAAAAAAAAAGAGGTCTGATATTTTTTATGATCTATTTATCTATGAATTATCAAGGCTCCAGCAGCTATGGTTCTTGAGAAATAGACCATCCCTACAATGTTTTATACAAATAAGTAATGGGGCAAAACTGTCAATAATGAATACAGTATGACGTAATCATCATCAAAATGATTGACACATCAAATACTATCTGTATACCAAAAATCAGGTCTCTAGGTCAAACGGTTCAAAAGTTGGAAAAATGCCAAAGTCAACAAAGGGGCATAATTCAGTCAAATATTTACGAAATAAGCCCAGAAGTTAATCAGGTGATCTACACCTTAACCCCTAGCTGTATGCCAAGAATGAGCATCCTAGCTTCAATGGTTCTCCCAGGATTTTGGGAACAAACTTTTATTTAGTTTTTCGAAAAAGGGGAACATAACTCTGTAAACACAAGGCTGACAGAAACGAAAAAAGGGGTCTGATATTTTTTATGATCTATTCATCTATGAATTATCAAGGCTCCAGGAGCTATGGTTCTTAAGAAATAGACCATCCCTACAATGTTTTATACAAATAAGTAATGGGGCAAAACTGTCAATAATGAATACAGTATGACGTAATCATCATCAAAATGATTGACACATCAAATACTATCTGTATACCAAAATTCAGGTCTCTAGGTCAAACGGTTCAAAAGTTGGAAAAATGCCAAAGTCAACAAAGGGGCATAATTCAGTCAAATATTTACGAAATAAGCCCAAAAGTTAATCAGGTGATCTACACCTTAACTTCTAGCTGTATGCCAAGAATGAGCATCCTAGCTTTAATGGTACTTCCAGTATTTTGGGAACAAACTTTCATTTAATTTTTCGTAAAAGGGGCATAACTCTGTAAGTACAAGGCCAACAGAAAATGAAAAAATACGGGTCTGCTAATTTTTTTATGGTCTATTCACCTATGAATTATCAAGGTTCTAGCAGGTGTGGTTCTTGAGAAATAGGCCATCCCTACGATGTTTTGCACAAATAAGAAAAGGGGCATAACTCTGTCAATGATGAATATAACATAAAATAAACCATCAACAAAATGATTGACACATCAAATACTATCTGTATACCAAAAATCAAGTCTCTAGGTCAAACGGTTCAGAAGTTGGAAAAATGCAAAAGTTAACAAAGGGGAATAATTCAGTCAAATATTTAAGAAATCAGCCCAAAAGTTAATGAGGTGATCTTCACTATAGCCCCTACCTGTGTGCCACATATGAGCATCCTAGCTCAAATGGTTCTCCCAGGATTTCGGGAACAAACTTTCATTTAATTTTTCAAAAAGGGGCATTACTCTGTAAGTACAAGGCCGACTGACAAGAAAAAAATATGGGTCTGCTTATTTTTCATGCTCTATCCACCTTTTAAATATCAAGGCCCCATCAAATACTGTTCTTGTGAAACAGACCAGCCGTTATTATGCTTTATACAGATGAGAAAAGGGAAATAACTCTGTTACTGGTGAATGCACCTTAATGCAGCCAACACCAGAATGATCAGCACAGCAAATACTAGTAGTATATTAATAATTAGGGTTCTAGGTCAAACGGTTCAAAAGTTGGAAAAATGCCAAATTCAACAAAGGGGCATAATTCAGTCATTTTTGACGGAATTTGCCCAAAAGTTAATCAGGTGATCTACACCTTAGCCCTTAGCCATATACCAAATTTGAGCATCCTAACTCAAACGGTATTCACAGGATTTTGGGAACAAACGTTCATGTAATTTTTTAAAAAGGGGCATAATTCTGTAAGTACATGGCAGACGGAAAAGAAAAAAAATACGGGTCTGCTTATTTTTCATGCTTTATTCACCTTTTAAATATCAAGGCCCCAGCAAATACTGTTCTTGAGAAACAAACTACCCATTATTATGCTTTATACAGATGAGAAAAGGGAAATAATTATGTTAAAAGTGGATGCATCATAACGCAACCAACATCAGAATGATCAGCACATCAAATACTACTAGTATACCAAACATTAGTGTTCTAGGTCAAACGGTTCAAAAATTGGAAAAATGCCAAATTCAACAAAGGGGCATAATTCAGTCATTTTTTGCCGGAATTTGCCCGAAAGTTAATCAGGTAATCTACACCTTAGCCCCTAGCAGTATTCCAAATATGAGCATCCTAGCTTAAACGGTTTACCTAGGATTTCGGGAACAAACTTTTGTTTATTTTTTTTTGAAAAAGGGGCATAACTCAGCAAGTACAAGGCTGATTGACAAGAAAAAAAATATGCATACTCTAGTTTTTGATAGTCTACCCACCTATGAAATATCAAGGCCCCAGCAGTTACGGTTCTTGAGAAAATGAAGCGTTACGTACGGACGGAAGGACGGACGGACGGACGGTCAGGCCCAAACCAATATGCCCCCTCAACTTCTTCGAAGTTGGGGGCATAAAAAAACAACAACAAAAAACATAGTTACTGGTTCTTAGTTTCCGTTTCCAATCCAAATTCTTCTATCTTTTCAAGGAGAAAGTTTCACGAATAACATGTAGGAACCAGGAGATACAAGTCAAAAATTCTAATGTGTGCATGTAGCTTGTGTTTCTTTCCCAGCTTATGGCTATTTAATTTATGTTTTTGTTTCATGAAAAACAAAAAAACAAAACAAAACAAAAAAATACGAATAAGAATAGTAACTAGCAGGGGAAACATGATCCCTTTTCTTTATTTCGTATTGTATTTACCTAGAAAACTGACTAATAAAACATTTTATAACTTTGCACAGAATGCAAAAACATTTTCGCTATTCTTTGCACTTGTCAGTCAATTTATATCTTAAAGTTTGTTTGTTCCTTACATCTGAAAGAGATAGGACGTATTAGATAACAAGGAAACAGTATTTGTTACACAGGTCTTCATTTCAGGACAAAAGAAAGCTGTCTTATTTGTCTATACATGTATCACCAAGTCACGAGGCAAACCATGTTCAAATATTTTACTTCCGAGCCGGTGTAACGAAGTAAAGTGACCCCCATAGAATAACGACCCCCCGGTCATTATTCATCAGAAAAAGTGACCCCTTTTCTATAAAATACTAACTCCCTTTGAAAAATAATGACCCTCCTGATGATATATATAAAATAGTGACTTCCCGGTTAGTTTTCTTTAAAGAATAGTGACCCCCCACCCCAACTCGGTCATAATATTATGACTCCCCATGAACCAATTGTGTCTTCATATATGCTTATGGCACATAGAATGTTGTGTCCGGTCTGTTACAACTCTCTTGTTTGATGATGGATTTTAAAATAAATTGGCATAAATGTCAAGACGATGTATCGCGCGCTAGTCCTAGGTACTTAACCCGAAGGTCAAGATCACAGAGATCATTCAAAGATAATGGTGCCCTGCTATATGACTCTGGCAAACAGAATGCCGTGTCTAGCCTGTAACTTTGGCATTTGTGGGTAGACTTTCAAATAACTGGAAACAAATGTTAATCACATAAAGCCAATGTATTCCGTGTTAGAAACTAACTAACAAACTAACGCATCCCCAACCTCCACACACACACACACACACACACACACACACACACACACACACACACATCTGTCCCATTCAAAGTTAAATCGCTCCTCACGAAAAAAATAACGACCCCCTTCACTTTGTTTTCTTTTGAATTTGACTCCGGTCATTGGTTTCTAAAGAAAAGTACCTTGAGTACAATGATACTTATTTACATACAAATCGAAATGACATGTGTGTGGTGAAGATTTCGTCAACTTTCCTGAGTGGCACGAAAACAAATTTTCTTCAAGAAATTTGTAAGCACTACTACTGCTACGATAGCAGCTGCAGTAGCAGCAACAACATCAACAAGTATTACCAATAATAAAACTCTGCGGTCATAACATAATAAGATTATAACACCCCCCCCCCCCGACACACACACACACTTAACCCAAACACACACACAGAGACACACACACACACATCCTTCCCAACAACATCAACAAGTACATATTACCAATAATAAAAGTTGCAGTAGTTAATAATCAGTTAGTGGTCGATTAGGTTGGGATTAATATTTTATAGCCATCATCGAGGGGGTTAACGGGAGTAAGTATAGTTTAGAGTGGTGTCATTTTGTACAGAATAATGACCAATGACCAGGGGTCGTTATTCTGTGGGATCCCCAGAGAATAACGACCCCCGGTCATTATTTTTAAAGAATAGTGACCCCCTATCCCTGATAATATTATGCTTCCGCGGTATAATAATATTATAACACCCGCCCCCTCCCCCTCAACCTAAACACACATACATCCCTCCCAACAACATCAACAAGTATTACCAATAATAAAACTTGCAGTAGTTAATAATCAGTTAGTGGTCGATTAGGGAGGGATTAATATTTTATAGCTATCATCGAGGGGGTTTACGGGAGTCAGTATCTTTAAGAAACGGAGTCACTTTTTCTATATAATAATGACGGGGGTCGTTACTTTGTGGGTTTCCCATAGAATAATGACCATCCAGTGAGAACCAGTTGACCCCTGGCCTTGAAATTTGATATGTAGCATCAAGTACTCAAGTACTACCAACATTGTTCAAGTGATGACCTTGAGATGGGCTTGTCTTTTTTTACGGCAAGGTCGAATTAGCTTTTTGGTGCTCGTATGTGGGAAAATGCTTGAACATAAGGGTTCATGGAAATTAATCCTTAAAAATCTTCTGCACTGGAACCAAAAGATTGATGGACCTGAAACCTTGTATATAGCATTGCCACTGACGTTCTATCAGATTTATTCGAATAATGAGATTGGTTTGACCTTGGCCTTTTTTTACAATAAAGTCAAATAATTTTCTTTATAATAGAAACTGTCATAATATATTTTTAAGACTTTGGGATAGCCAATCAACTTAATGAATATTTGAAGAATTTTAGTATCAGAGGACAAGGCCATTCTTTGATCGTATTTCAACAGCTTCAAACAGCTCTGTTAAACGAAACGACTGAGCTGATTGAAGCAAAATGTCACATGGAACCTCTATGAGTCAGGGAAACAGCAGTTTGCTTGAACGGTTCTGGTCACATGACCAATATATCCGTTGTGCCCAGTTCTGGTCACATGACCAATATGTCCGTTGTGCCCATGTATTGTAAACCTTTAAAATTCTTCTTCACCCAAACGACAAATGATATTAAAATATGATATCCAGCATTTTGGGTATCATATACATGTAGTATCAGCTTTGTTCAAGCGACCAGTTTGATCTTTGCCTTCTTTTACTCTGGTGAGCGATTCAGGATCTCATGGCCCTCTTGTTTTTCATTTCATAGAAATTGCTGTAAATTTTATGCAAACAGTGAAGAAAATGATCAGACACGCATTTCTGCTGCGTCTGATCTTAGTCTGCACGTTTGCCCCTGTCCAGGCTTAAATGGGTTAATGTAATCGTATGAGCCATAGGTGCGTACAGTATACTCGGAATGACTTTACTTTTTTTTTCTTTCTTTATTTGTTTATAATTTTTTACGGGGTGGTTGTGGGTAAGGCGGGGGTGGGGGCAGGTTGTGAGACGGGGTGACGTTCTTTTTAATTTCGCGAATTGTCATTTAACTTCGCGTAGAGGGTTAATAATAATATGACCTGTGAAGGGGGGGTCACTTTTTTAAAAGAATAATGACCGGGGGTCATTATTCTATGGGGGTCACAATTCTTCGCGAAGGGTCGATTTATTACGTGTGTGGGGGTCATAATATTATGACCGGGGAGTCATAAAATTATGACCGGGGAGTCACTATTCTTTAAAGAATAATGACCGGGGGGTCGTTTTTCTATGGGGGTCACTTTACTTGGTTACACCGGCACATGCTAACGCATGAAATCAATGTCCTTGCATTCGAACGAAATATGACTCAAAACGCAACTTTATGTGAGGGCGTATTAAAAAGATTGTCACCCTTTATGACCACATTTATTCGTTTACCTTGTTTATTGTCCGTTTCAATCTTTGACTTCATACAGGACCCGCGACAATCAGTAGAAGTTATTCCGTAGGCCTTGAATGGGTCCAAGCACCCCTCACCTACACTCACCCCTGATAAGCTTCCACACACATAGCATCTCATGCTACGGCTAAAGTATCAAGAAAATTTGGATTATTAAACTTAGGATATATTTCAAATTATACAAGCTTATTATTACTATTCGACCTAACTAACTAGTAGGCCTTGTCAGGAAATTGCCAACTATGGAATTACAATACTTTAAAACTTATTATTACACTGAAAGTACTATCGTTATTAATTGATTTTTATTTATAATTCTAAAACATACATGTATGAGCCGCGACACGAGAAAAATCAACAAAGTGACCATGATCAGAGTCTTCGCTGTCCGCATGGAGGTAGCTTAGACTCTTAGCTTCCGTTTAAGCGCTTTGCGAAGAGTTTGATGAGACTGGGCGGATGCTCAGGCTGGTCTGAGTTTGCGCTGGGCGCACAACCACTTTATTTGTTTTCTCGTGTTGCGGCTTATATGTTGTTACATATACGACTCCATAAATCATATAATGCACCGCAAAGATAGTTCTGCTGAAATTCATCTGAAATTATGCCAAATAATGGAACGATAAAGGTTTTCCGTAGCTTTTTGGGGGTTACTAAGGAACAGCCGTGTCATGGGCGTAGCACACTTTCATATCAGTGCCGCGGCGTCCTACTAATTTGGATGGCATAAGGGCAAGGGCCTACTGTGCTTGCAGTAGTAACGGTTGGGAGTTGTTTGGAATTTTTTTCTCTCCTACCGTATTTCTCTTCTTTCTCCCTCTATCTGGGAGATGGTTCGATATAGACTTTCAGACCGTCTCAAAGGGTCCCAATTTCTTGCCTTTCACCGTGTTTTACCACTTCCTGATTTGAATTAAGTACCCGCTTACTGTTGGCCTAGTGGGATACCAAGTCATGAATTATTAAAAAGTCCGTAAAAAGTGAAATCGCTATAATTACAGTTTCCTATAGGGGAGAAAAATCAAGGAATACACAAGCACAGTCTTTTATGATTAAATTGAATATCTGTTACAACAAAGACATTGATAATAAATGAATTATTACCTTTCTTTTACCAACAAGAACAGTATAATGAAAACAAAAGTCATGAGCGTTTTATGTTCCATGTTCCTATGACTCTTTTGTAACACAGTTTATAAAGTACTGGCAGATGTATGCCGATGTTGAATATTGTTTTGTGCAAAGTTTACTTATTATTATTATTATTTTTGTTCCCATAAAAGGTCGTCCATGGCATAGTGTTTATAAACAAAATAATGTATGGGATGCACTTTGCCGCGACATATGCAATACCTTGTGAAATTCGTCTAGGTTTGACCATTCTTATTACCTAATGTAAATTTTTCAGATATAGGAATGGTAGCCTCAACTTCAGTCATTTTCAAACATTATCATATCCCAGGTGCTAATTAATGTGCTAGAATATGTTATTGATGGCTGTTCTTACATAATTATATAAAAATAAATGAAGCAATAGGTTGAAAATGTCATATTGCTATGCTATATCTTCATTTACTGATGGAGATTAAAGTCGGCAATAAAAAGTGCAAAGTACAAGGCTCCAACAAATAACCAAAATGCATATTCTTGGACAATTGTAATGTCACGTAAACTACTACCGGATAATGTAGTGTTTCAGTCCGTAACGACAATGCAAACTAGTCCGTAATGCGAAAATCCAAAGCATGAAAGCGTAATGAAACAGAGTGCGTATTTCATAAGTTGACAATGTATTTTGCTTCAATATCTAAGGCCATCAAAACTTACGCGTATAGGTATCTATGTAAGCGTAGCATCAATTGTCAATGCTACTTTATAACGACGAATAGACGTGATGCAACTTTATTTGAAAAGATAATGCATATGATGGTGCTTAATATTTTTTGAACTGGATATTTTTATTGTCGCTCATCATTTAAGCAATTTTGGCATTCATCTTTTTTTTGTTCTTTTCTTTCTTCTTTTCTTTCTTTCTTTTTTCTTTCTTTTTTTATGTTTTTTTTTTTTTTTTTTTTTTTTTTTTTTGGTGTGTGTGTGTGTTTAATTGCTTTCTTTGGCGAAAATGAGTTTTGTAACTTTCAAATGGAAAAAGGAAAAAACTAAATTGCATAGATAATTTATAATTAAAAGTTTCATTAGAATTTAGAAAGGAACTTGCGAAGTCACTGGTTCGTCGTGACATACAACTGAGCAAAAAATAAAAAATAAAACTCTAGAATTTTGGAAATATTCGATTCTTTTTGCAGTTTTATGCATTTCATTTAGAATAATAAATCCTGTCATAAATACGCATCTAATTTACTTTTCGTGTTGCCTTTTACGATATTATTTCGATACGATAAATTACGATATTAAGATTGTAGAAACTTGCAATATCCGTTCAATTAAGATACAATCTAGAGACCCATAAGATGTTTTAAGTTAATATCTCTTTTCTTCGAGTACATATTTTAAATATTCCTTCCAGGGTTTCGTCGTGAAATACATTTAAGATAAACAATGCAAACAAAGCTGCAGGGCAAACGAGGCTGTTTTTTTTTTTCAGATTTGCCTCCCTTCACAATGGGGATCAGCTCTTACGGAGGACGATCCCGGAAGAACTCTGTTCTTGCTTGTTTAAAAAACAAACAGAGTTATTGTTCATCATCAAATCGACTACTGTAACTGTGGAGTATATACAGTTATAATATACACTTACAATATCTACCGTAAAGATCCTAAGTTTTCGGGCACATAGGTCTGTACAAACAGTGGAAACTGAGATCAGACTGTTCCTTAGGAACCAGAATGATCAAGATCTTCATAGTTTCCATTCCATCTGCGCATTTTTGTCGACATTACTCTATGGTAGAACTGAATAACAGGAAAATAAATAATAGGGCAAGGATCGGCAGTGCTTGCAGCAGGTGCAGAATTTGGGCAGTCTGTTTTGTGGATATTTTGAACTTAAACATTGTTTTTCTAGTAAACGAAACCGTGAAATGTTTGTTTTTTTGTTTTATTCTTTAACATACGATGTAAATTTTACTAAAATAATATGCATAGGCATGCCCCATCGATTGATGATATTTTTCTTGACGTTTTTCATGAAATTCAATTTTCTTGCATTTTTTCAAAGGATGTAAAAATATACTTATTAACAAGAAAACTGCAATTTTTTGTTATCAGTTTGTTTCAAATATCCTATATTGTAGATTATATGATTTGCTGAAATGAAAGTGCATTCATGTGCTAGAGATAAGAATTTTTATGGAAAATGTGTAAAAAAGTATGTAGAAATACAAAATTTTGTTTTTTAGGAAAACAAAACGGTGAAAATTGTTTTTTTCTTACCCAAATGTTTTATAGCTCTTTGGGTTATTTAGACGGTATAATGGTTTGAATGCCCCGCCAATATTTCTATTCAGTATTCGTCTACCTTAAATGTAATAATTTGCTCCAGCAGATTATTTTCATTAAAAGAAGATCCCAATTTCGAAGGGCTATATCATCCACGGAAGCAAACATGAAATCAAAAAATTTTGAGCCGCGACACGAGAAAACCAACAAAGTGGTTGTGCGCCCAGCGCAGGCTCAGATCAGCCTGGGCATCCGCCCAGTCTGATCAGAGACTTCACTGTCCGCATGCAGGTAGCTTAGATCCTTAGCTACCCTTTTAGCGCTTAGCAAAGTATCTGATCAGACTTGGTGGATGCCCAGGCTTATCTGAGTCTGCGCTTGCGCGCACGACCACTTTGTTGGTTTTCTCGTGTCGCGGCTTAAATGTTGTTTTATTTTAACAAAAAGGCGGCAAAATATGGTGATGTATCGATACACCTTACTGAATTTGTATACACATCAGATAAACCTGTGATAAATCTTCAAAGTTTATGTAAAATGGCTTTAAGCAAACCAAATGCTTTAATGCAACGTGTTTAAAATAATGATTATCAAATAAATGTTGCACAGCAAGCTACTTTTTTTTTAAATTCCTTTTTGACGAACTCCCTTCAACTTAGCTTTGATATTGCATCTTATATATTTCTCTGACTGATGGTATCAATGAATTTTCCAATATTGGCATAACTTGGCAGGTGCATTTCTTCATGACATAGTCGTAATCTTACACTTAACACTTGTTAGTAATGGCAAGACATCCGGTGCCAAGGTTATAAAACTTTTTCGTGCTCAACTCAGCTGACCATGAAATTTTCTCTGCTGATAAATATGAAAATGCCATCTAATATTAGCATTTTCATATTTATAAGCAGAGAAAAGTTCATACATAGCTAAACAGAGCAAGAAAACAACAGTACTTATCAGTAATTTGCTATTTATTCGCAGATAAAATTTCATGCTCAGCTGAGCTGAGCATGAAAAATATTTTTTTAACTTTGGGCGTGGTCACCAACGTCAACATTTCAAAATGTGAATTCGTCAATAACAAGATTTTACTTTTGGTCTCGAACAAGTAAGAAAGCTGCAAGCTTCTTTTAACCAATATCAAGGTAGTATAAAATTTCCTTTTAAAAGGAAGGCTTGACAGCTAAGACAGTGAAATTTTCATGAGTTGTTATTGAAGTGAACCCGATGGTTAGTGCACTTTCTGTTGCTAACTTTTATTTAGCAAAGTATTTAATTTCTAACTTATTGAATGGTGGCAATATCCACGGATGTAAGGTAAAAACAAGTGTAGAATTTATTCGAAAAACAAATTGAAGAAATATTTAAACACACACACACACACACACACACACACACACACACACACACACACAACAAAAAAAAAAAAAAAAAAAAAAAACAGTTTTCCAACGTTTTTGGCGGCCGTTTTAGGCATGTCTCAAGGAAAATAACTATATGGACCTATTTCAAGTCTTTTCTTCACTGCTGTTGAGTCACATTTAGTCTGAATCAAAATTTGAGGAAAGACTGTTTCAAACCCATGTCTATGGAATCTTGGCACATCTGAACTTGGCATCGAAAGAAGACAGTAAATTTATATTTACTGAAGTTTATTTTTGGTTTAAGTGGCATCAGTGGCAGTGACTGGAACAAAAGTTTGACACTCTGTGAAGAAAATGCATGCTGCTGTTGTTTGGGACAATAACTTGCTCTACACCATTTGGCAACAACAAAGCCCGGAACCCATTGCGTTCGTATTTCCATGAACCCCCGACAAATGAAATTTATCTTATATATATTTATGCTATGTTTTTACATCAATTTTGTTACCCATTCGTGAAGTTCTGACTAATTTAACGCAGGACGAAAAATAGTTATTAACCAACATGTTTGGTAATGATGTGCAGCAGCCGTCACTATGACATGACATATATCAAAGTTACGTCGGCCAATCATCTATTTGAATTATCCGTGACGTTGCTTACACGCAAGATTGCACGAATGTATGTTGTTCGTGGATGTATGAACAACGTCAGGTTCATCTAAGAAAATCGCCGAAGAGTGTAAATATTTCTCTGTACATTTGTATAGCTGAAGAAAGAAGGCAACATTAGAGAGTGTTATAAAGCAAGAAAGGGTCCACACAACCCCGAACCGCACCTACTATAATCCAAAATCCAGATCAGCCAACTCCGGCATAAGCGCAGTCTGATCAGTCTAGCATCAGCATGAAAGATGAAGAATATATATATGCCGAAAAAGACAGATCCAACGAATGCATCGGCGCTGGACAGTGTGCCGGCTGCTCTGACTAGTCAGATTATGCGATGCCCTAAGGCCTATTTTTCGCGACGTCGCTGCATGATTTTTTTGAAAAGCTAATGCTTTGCGCTAAGCTATATATAAACACTGTTTCTTACACAAGTTTTGGTTTATTTCTTAGGATGCAAAGCCAAATACTTTGCATTGCATTCAGAGTTTCATTAGCTCGCCTGAACGAAAGTTCAGGAAGAGCTATTGTTGTCACCACGGCGTCGGCGTCTGCGTCCGCGTCCGCGTCAGCGTCAGCGTCGGCGTCGGCGTCCGGATTGGATGTTTTGGTTAAAGTTTTTTAAAGACCTATATCTCCTTAACCCATGGATGTATTCTTTTGATACTTGCACTGTAGTTAGATATTGGTCTAAGGTTTAATATGGTACCACCCCCACCCCACTCCGTGACCTTGATATCAAGGTCATGGACTTAGAAAATTGGAATTTTTTTTGGACAGGATGTTTTGGTTAAAGTTTTATAAAGCCCAATATCTCCTTAACCCATGGATTGATTCCTTTGATACTTGCACTAAAGTTAGATATTGGTCTAAATTTTTCGAACATACTACCCCCACCCCCCTCTGTGACCTTGATGTCAAGGTCATGGACTTAGAATATTGTCTTTTTATTGATTGGATGTTTTGGTTAAAGTTTTTTAAAGACACATATCTCCTGAACCCATAGATGAATTCTTTTTAGCTCGCCTGAACGAAAGTTCAGGAAGAGCTATTGTTGTCACCACGGCGTCGGCGTCCGCGTCAGCGTCAGCGTCCGCGTCCGCGTCAGCGTCCGCGTCGGCGTCCGGATTGGATGTTTTGGTTAAAGTTTTTTAAAGACCTATATCTCCTTAACCCATGGATGGATTCTTTTGATACTTGCACTGTAGTTAGATATTGGTCTAAGGTTTAACAGAATACCACCCCCACCCCACTCCGTGACCTTGATGTCAAGGTCATGGACTTAGAAAATTTGTAGTTTTTTTGGACTGGATGTTTTGGCTAAAGTTTTATAAAGCCCAATATCTCGTTAACCCATGGATGGATTCCTTTGATACTTACACTAAAGTTAGATATTAGTCTAAAGTTTTCAAAGGTACTACCCCCACCCCCCTCTGTGACCTTGATGTCAAGGTCATGGACTTAGAATATTGTCTTTTTATTGATTGGATATTTTGGTTAAAGTTTTTTAAAGACATATATCTCCTGAACCCATAGATCAATTCTTTTTATATTTGCACTGTAGTTAGATCTACAGAGTACTCCCCCAACCCCGCTCAGTGATCTTGAGTTAAGGTCAGGGACTTAGGAAATTTTTGTCTTTTTTAAAGTTTTGTAATTGCAAACTGATTCATAATGCTTTGCAGAGATTTAGTTTATACTTGAACTGATGTTAGACTCTTTTTTGAGTTTTTACAGAACACCTTATACTTACCCCTCTGGATGACCTTGAAGTCAAGGTCATCGACTTAGAATTTTGTCTTAAAGATTTTGGTTAAAGTTTTATATTTATGAAGACATAATTTCACAGTGCCACGATGATTGATTCAGTTGATACTAATACTTGGACTGATGTTAGATAATGGTTCAGGGTTTTGATAAATCCTAGCTTCCCCCCCCCTCCCCCTACCTGTCAGTTTTTTTACCTCAAGCTCATGGACTTTGACATTTCATTTCATTTTTTTATTTTATTTTTATTTTAAGACTTGCATGTATTTCTGAGATAGCTTTTGTTTATAAATGTGTTTTCATTATGGACATGTTTGCATGAAGTTTTATGCATATCATTTCCAATTAACCCCCCCCCCCTACCCCCTACCCCCCACCCCCTCCCCCCTACCCGTCTGTTTTTTTACCTCAAGCTCATGGACTTTGAAATTTCATTTCATTTCTTTTATTTTAATTTTATTTTAAGACATATTTCTGAGATAGCTTTTGTTTATAAATGTGTTTTCATTATGGACATGCTTGCATGAAGTTTTATGCATAGCAGCCCAAACCACCATAGCGGCTGTGTGATGAGCAAGCACCAATTCAGGCGAGCTATGCTGTCAGGCGACAGCTCTTGTTTTTTATGCAATCAGTTTATAAAAAGCAAAAGAAATGTTGCCAAGTTTAAGGCACTTTTAAAAGAAAAACGTGCTTTTTAACGGAAATATTAAAAAAAAAAAAAAAAAGTACATGTACTATCAAAAATAGAATGTTATTTTTAGCAGATGAGGCACATCGGATTTGGATAAAAATAGACAAAATCGGACAAGGTCTTTGTTTATGTCTGTGAAGAAAGTAATAAAGAAATGCTGTCGCAAACCGGAACGAACGTTTTGTTTGTTATGTCCGTGAAGAAAATAATGAAGAAATGCTGTCTCAAATCGGAACGAACTTTCCGATCTCTTTTGCTTAATTGCGGCCATAGAACGAATCGTTGCAGTACACACTCTCCTCGTATTTTCCGACTAAGCGTGACGTATCGTTTCTTCCGAAAATAACTCGGTATCACTAAACCACTTGAATACTGGCTAGCGCTCGAAAGCGCAAGCCAATAACAATCTGTCTGTGATTTAACTGCGCTGTAAAGATCCTGAAACTGGGGCTGTATTTAAGGAATGAATTTTATTTTTCTAAGGTTTATGGTCTCGAACAAGTAAGAAAGCTGCAAGCTTCTTTTAACCAATATCAAGGTAGTATAACAATCTGTCTGCGATTTAACTGCGCTGTAAAGATTCTGAAATTGGGGCTGTATTTAAGGAATGAATTTTATTTTTCTGAGTGAGGTTTATTGAAGTGTAAACCACATTGGGTCACGTGCAAAGTGAATGAATCCCGAAGGGGTTCATGTAACCTTTAGTAGTGACCCATTGTAGTTTACATTTCAATAAACATCAGAAAAAAATAAGTTCATTGCTTATATTTACATTCATTTCAATTAAATCTTTCATGAAAAATCTTATATAAGCGCTAAAAGTGAAGCAGTAAAACATGTAAACGCAGTTTTCTGCTAACAGCAGAACTGCATGCATGACGTCATGACGTTGCTGACCTCCAATCAGGTTGTTCAGACCCATTGCTTATTTTTACGTCACTGACGTGTCTCAATGTAATTATTGAAATGTATTGAAACTTCATTACGTTCCAACGGTTTACTATAGGGCTTTGCAGTAAATACACCCAGAATGTAGATATTTATAAAACGAATTAAGTCGTTGCTATGCCGTTTGCTAAGGCTAATTTTCTATGAAGGAGATTCCCTACAACTATGAAATTTGCTCTGGAGGAACATTCTTTTCCGACTGTTCCTCCAGAGCAAATTTCATAGTTGTGGGGAATCTCCTTCTAAGAAATTCGGCCTTAGCAACATCATAGCCACCACTTAAGTCGTTTTATAAATACGGCCCCTGAACTACATTGAATTTGTATCAACCTCGTAGCAAACGATCTTTTAATGTTAAGGAGCATTGCTTTCGGCATTGCCCATGTCATAGATTCCTTTTTTTTATTTTTTGTTGTTGTTAAAATAATTAAATAACACCTGCATGCAGATAACAAGTGAAACAGTATCACATGACGACGTAGTATTTTAAAACATGCGAACGGTCAGGCTTACGACCCTCTCTAATAATAAGTGTCAAGTTTGATAGCCTAGGCATTTTAGTATTCCATCAGAAGATGGAATCTTGATATGAAAACATGTATCCACATTTTTGTCTCTAAAAAGGAATGTATACACATTTTATTGTACCTAGGTATTTTATTGTTTATCTTCAAAAAAGTGGAAACACCATACAGAGATGAATCCCATTTTGAAGGAAAACAATTAAATGGCTTACAATGTACGCATAAAAGTCGACGGCAGAACTTTTACATCAACAGCAACATTAAACACTGCGCTTTACAATTAAATAATTGATATAGTCAAACCTGCTTCTGTGATCACCTCTACTAAGGGACCACCTGCTTTTAGCAGCTAGCTTTCCCGTATCCCTTGAATCAAAAATACAGTGCATATGAACCTTTATTCAGGGTTCACCTGTCTTAAGCAGCGAATATGTTGATTTTTTTTTTTTTTGCTATGAAACAGATTTTATGGCTTCTCTTTCTAATGATAAACAAGCTGAGATTATTGAGGCTTTTAATTCTTTATCTAGATATCTAGATGATCTTTTGATTATTGACAATCCTTACTTTGAAGGCATGGTGAATAGAATTTATCCACCTGAGCTGCAGTTAAACAAAGCTAATGCAGCCGATACTGATGCCCCATTTTTGGATTTACGTTTATCTATTTCAAAAGGATTTGTTTCAACCAAAATTTATGATAAACGCGATGACTTTAATTTTGACATAGTGAATTTTCCATTTTTGGATGGTGATGTACCCCGTTCTACCTCTTATGGGGTTTACATTTCTCAACTTTCTCAACCTGTCTCTTGAGATGTCAGCGGGTGGATACGAAAACATGCTGGTTACTTCAGACCATTTCATCCGCTGTGCTCAGGTACTCCCATCCAAGAACCAGACTGCCAAAACAGTAGCCAGACTCCTTTTCGATAACTGTATATGTCATTATGGCTTTCCCGCGCGTCTGTATAGCGACCAAAGCCGTAATTTCGAAAGTCAGGTTATCAGAAAGTTGTGTTCCTTTGCCAACACTGACAAATCTAGGACCAGGCCTTACCATCCTATGGGCAATGGAATGCCAAAGCGTTTTAACCAGACGCTGCTCAACATGTTAGGTACTCTCGAAGGCCACCAGAAACCCGACTGGAAGTCGTATGTTCCTTCTTTGGTCCAAGCCTACATCTCGACCCGTCTCGAGAACACTGGATATTCGCCCCATTATCTAATATTTAGGCGGCATCCTCGGCTTGCTGTCGATGCATTTTTAGGCATCAAGCCGGAAAGTGCATGTCAAGATCAGTGTTAATATGAAGCTGATGTTAGAAAGAGGCTGGATCGAAGGAGGCCCGTCGCCAAGGTCGGAGGCATAAGGTCACTCCCCAGGGCTTTTGCAGCTTAGGGTTCTTCCAACTAGGACTACAAAAAAACCTATGTGGCAAACTGGAGGTGACTGGGTCTGTTAACCATTTTGTGGCTCTGTGTTTTCTGTTTTTAATAATACTAATTATCATTGCCCTGGTCTTAGATAATTAAGTGTACATTTTCTGCATTGTATTTCTTTTACATGCTGCAATGTTCTGAATCATACCTTTCTTGCAGACTATGCATTGTTTCTTTCCTCCATTCTTGTTTATCCCGGGTAAATGTTCGTCATTGGTTGGAGTTGCACGTTTCAGATGACACAAGCCGTTTCTAATTGATGATGGCTGTTTTCATATTTTGTGGTAGACTGATGCTGCCGGCTACAAGTCGGGAAGGATTGACCTAATCACTTAGATGCCGGTAGATCGTTATTTCTATTGCATTTTATGACAACCATCACTATCTGTAATGCAAGTTTTGTGTACCTGTGCCTTGCAGCTACCATCTTCGACGAGTACATATATCGAGACGACATTTCTTAAAGAGGAAGTGGGTCATTGCCAAATTATTGGTATCCAGTGAAGAGAGTATCAGTTGCTATTTATTGGTCATAATAAAGCATTTTGCTTCACATATTAAGTAGTTTAATGGTGAGTACGGTTTCTTGTGGATAAGGTCTTGTGTAGCGAATGAGCTGAACTTGAGCCGTAAACGTGATTAAATATATTCAGTTCCGTGTTCGTAATAGTATACATGCATGACATGACATTTTCTGTGTTATGCTAATTAAGCTCTCTACATTGGTGCTAAATGGCATTGTGAATTACAAAAGTTGTGCCCTTTCTATATTTCTTTTTACATGTACATGCAGTTCGTAAAACGAACATGAGACAGTTCTCTGCCCTTTTGAAATTAATTCATTCTGAAGTTTGTATGACCTATTGTGTTGTGAAAAGACAATGGAGAAGTTAGTATTTTTATCTATATAATTTCGCTGCATAATATTGCCGCGAATGAATGATGTATTACATTCATTGAGTATGTTCTCGAGGTGCTGGACATTGCAAAGTAAAAAGATGAGCAATGATCAGGATTTCCTGTGCCTCTTTCAATAGTTGTCTGACAGGTTCGATACTTCACTGTTGGTTGACAACACTTGGCAAAGAATCGGTATGGATTGACCAGATCACTTGGTTGTCAGTGTTGTGTCCTCCATATGGCGTTGTATAGAATCTGCTACTTTCTGTAAGGCTTATGCCTTGATAGCATACTCAGGAGAATGTATTGTAAATAAAAGATCATTTTAAAATGGATTGACGTTTCCATGGCGTTCAGTCCATATTTTTGCATGACTTGTTTCTTCTTTTTTTTTTTCAGCATTTTGTCACGTGTTGTTTGACAAAATTAGGTACTTTAGTCATGCAAACGTTGTGTATATAAGGGACCGGAAGGCTGAAGAATTAATAATTCTGTTGGTCTATATATGCTATATATTTTATAGCATATTCATCGAAAATGTTTGTAGGTTGTTGTTTCATGCATCTTCCATGAAATGGCGTGAACAGCGCAATCCAGTGCACAATTTGCTCTTTAAAATATCTGCGCCGATGTACAGATAGATATCTGTACAGTATCTGTACAGTAGTATAGACAAAAGTCTGTATATTCATACAGACAGAGCTTGTACATGCGTACATCTAAAAGCCTGAATGTTTTGTCACATAAACGTATTTTAAGAGTGCAGGGCTGTTCAAGCAAGTAATTGTCACTGGATAAGATTCCGTCTGAACTATTAAAATTTTGTAAATACACATTTATAAATAGTAAAATTGCAAGAAGTGTAGATTTTATAAGTTGAAATTTTATAAATTAAATGTCGGAACGACATTTCCCGAAGAGGCGGAGAATGTCACAGAATGTCACGATGAAAACATTTCAGCGTAAAACTCCTTCACTTTGTACCTGGCAGCCAGGTCTTTTCCCGTAGAACCTATGGGACTTTGTAACAGTGCAGTTATTAGAAAAAAATGTGGTGTATATAGGATGGTCGCCGGGTGTAATATTGGTCGACGGCCCTGTACGCTTTCTTTTTGACACCAAAATAGTTAGAACGTGAAGTTTCGACAAAAACCGACCGAAACAATTGGTACATAGGAGATAATGTTAACCAACAAACGTACACACGCACAAAAAGTCATGCATATAGCTTTTTCTATAATTATTTCGACCATCTAAAATAATCGCCGCATTTATTTTGGTTACACGTCCAGGTTACATATATCTTAACATTTAATAACTATAATTTGAACTTGTACGTGTAGCTACCAGTAGGCGTAGGCGTACAAGTTCTAAATCTTAACCTCCCTATTGTCTCTGATATTACTGGTAAGATTTTATCACATTATCAATTTTTGCCAAGATTTTGTGGCCATATCTTATATTATTTTAGTTGTGGTCCCTTAAAAAAACAAAACCTCTCTAGTGGTTACTATTTCAAGTGTAATTCTGCTTGTGAAAACATAGAGGGCTAAATTTTAGAGGTAACATAAGTATAAAATGCTGCTCAAAGTATAACGATAAGAAACGATGAAGGGACTAATACAATGAGATCCTATGTGGTGTTTAGCTGTATATGCCGGTGTATCTTTAGCAAACGTAGAATTTAATTGCAGCGCTGTAGCAGTTGCGTGTGACCGTACTATTAAAATTAATTGAGCCGTGACACGACAAAACCAACAAAGTCGCATATGCGCCCAGCGAAGACTCAGATCAGTCTGGACATCCGCCCAGTCTGATCAGAGTCTTTGCTTTGTGCCTACAACTAGCTTAGACCCTTAGCTACCCTTTGATTGCCTAGCAAAGACTTTGATCAGACTGGCTTACCTGAGTCTTCGCTGGGCGTACACGCCATTTGTAGGATTTATCGTGTCGCGGCTCATTTGTTGATGTATCTTCGCCGGAGGCTAAATTATATGTCAAGAAAGTTAGTTACAACATCACTTATTTTGACGCTGCATGTATGCATGACGGTAATATCAAGTTGCTTACTTATGCTGCCGACAATCTCGATATAGTGTAAAAAGGCTGTCGATCCAAACTTCGATTACGTCACGAACATGGTAAAATTGACGTCAGTTTATGCACGACAGTCGTTGGTGTAAAGAACCAAATGGCGGTCGTTGAAAGCGGCGCATTGTTTCAAAATCAAAAAGAAACCGCTCAAGCTAAAAAAATACGTATTGTAACAAGTTCTAAAGTAAAAAACAAAACGTGATGTGAAAGAAAAAGTATCTGTCATTGGTGTAAGGTGCGAATAGATAAATCCGTCACTCGAGAACACTGTTCGGGATCACTTGGCAAGCCTCAAGTTGCCGAACAGGGACCCTCGAAAGATACCCATGAAAGATACTTATTAGCCTCCCTATGCAGACCGATAACTTGTTACCAGAAGCTGCATCAGAAGTTAGATCAGTTTTTCTTGCACACCGGATAGAAAATGCCATTCGTTTCACCTGAGATAGAAAATCTTATCTTACCCTGGTGTTCTGACCCAGGACCGGAAAAAAATCACAGGCTGTCAATGCATTGGTTGTATAGGAGCTCACGTACCTGCGTCGTCAAGTGACGTTGGCTATATAGATGATGACGTCACGAAGACGGTAAAAATCACGTCAGTTTATGCACGCCAGTCGTTGACATGAAGAACCGAATGACGGTCCTTGAAAGCGGCGCCTTCTTTTCAAAATAAAATTGAAACCTCTCAAGCACTGGAATTACGCATTTTAACAAGTTCTGAAGTTCTTGCACGTTGTGCAAGAAAAAGTATCTATCATGGGTGTGAGGTGTGGATAGAAAAATCGTCACTCGGGATCACTGTTCGGCATCACTCGGCAAGCCTCGTGAAGCCGGAAACAAAATCCACTGGAACTCAATTTTTGGAAACAGATTCACAATTCATCCGTCATGAAAAGTCATTATCCCGTCGATCATACGAAAACAAATTCTCCTGACACGAAAACAAATTCTCAGCCTCAGTCAAGTTCACAGTCCTATACAAATACAAAACCGTCTCGGTCAAACTCAACAGCTCGTTGGTCTTATTCAAAACCAACTGCTCGTTCATCTGATTCACAGCCTAGTTGACAGTCCAGCTCGTCTGGTTCACAGCCTACTTCGCAGCCTAAGACGCAGGCTAAACCGCAGAGGGAGAAGAATAAACATCTTTCTCCTTCTGGACATGGCTCTGGCCGACGATCTCATTCTGGCGGAGGCTCGTCCTTCAATAAAAATAGCAAAAGATCACCAGTTCCTGTTAAAATGGTAAACAAATACGGCGTTCTGGATGTTGAAATTGAGACTGCTTAGGTGAAGTATATTCTTCCCCTGATTAGTCTCATGACACGTTAATTTTTTTTCTTTCCCATTCATTTAATCATGGATAAAAAGTCAATTATACAGTGGAACTGTCGTGGTCTTAAAGCAAATTATAAGTTAAACGAAATATTGATTTTGATATATATTTTCTCTCCGAGTGTCATTTTTTCTTCAGGGAACCTTTTAAAAGCAGTCAAATAATGCTAGTTCTTGAGATCTTAGTAAGTTTAACTATATTTGTCCTGATTGTCAAAGAGCATCAGGAGGAACTTCTTTTTTTTTGTAAAATCTAAGATTCCACATAGTCAGTTTAATTTGAATACAAATTCACAAGCAGTTGCTGTCAATGTTACTTTATCCAAAAATGTAACAATGTGTTCTATTTACATTTCGCCAAATGAAGTACTTTCCAACTATTCCTTGGTCAATCTAACAGACCAATAACCACAGTCATTCATGCTTGTTGGTGACTTAAGTGATCACAGTAAAACTTGGGGTTGTTTGAACACAAATGACAGAGGAGAAATTATTGAGGATGCAATTGCTGAAAATGATTTGTGTATACTTAATGAAAAACAGCCCACATATCTTCATTCTCCCACGGGAAGTTATTTTGCTATAGATTAATCTATTTGTCATCCTAATATATATTTAGATTTTCAGTGGTCAGTTTGTGATGACCTGCATGGAAGCGATCACTTCCCAATTATAATTAAAGAAATCGAATCATCTGATGAGGAACAACATGCTCGATGGAATTTGAAAAAAGCAAATTGGGAAATGTTCGTTACATCATGTCAAGAATGGCTTAGTTCCGAAAAAATCAAAACAGTAGAAGATATGTCTGCTTTTACTTCAGCATTACATAAAATTTCGGAAGAATGTATTCCGAAGTCCTCGACGAGTTCAAAAAACGTAATCCATGGTCTAACAATGAATGTAAAACTGCAATAAACAAACGCAAGTCGCCGTTATGAAAATTTAATAAAAATCCGTCTCGTGAAAATCATATACATTCCAAATTAACACGTGCTAAAGCACGAGGAACTATTAAGAAAGCCAAACGTTCATCATGGCAGCAGTATGTTAATAAATTAAATCCAAAAACCCCAGTTAAAAATCTGGGAAACGATACGCAAGATTAGTGGAAAAAATAAGAAATCTGAATGTGTCCATATAAAATCTTCCATCGGTAACCAATGTTTTTCCACTAAAGGGATTTTCAATGCATTAAGTGAAAACTCTCAGAAAAAATCTTCAAGTTCAAATTACAGCCAACGATTTCAAGAACTAAAAAATGAAAAAAAATCAGAAAACTTAAATTTGCAGTCACTTAATAATGAAAAATACAACCTCCCCTTTAGCATATCAGAATCAAAGGATCCACTACATAAATGTAACGATACAGCTGCAGGACCGGACGATATTCATTATCAAATTCTCAAACATTTACCACCTGACGCATTGGAAACCTTATTAAATATTTTGAATAATATTTGGGATACTGGACAATTCCCTAAGCAGCCATTATTCCTAATCCTAAATTGGGAAAGGATACGACGGAAGCAACAAATTATAGACCGATAGCGTTAACAAGTTATATATGTAAAACAATGGGGAGAATGATTAACGATAGGCTCATTTGGTTCCTGGAGTCAAAAAATTTGATTTCCAGAAATCAAGCGGGTCTCGCAAAAATCACAGTACTAACGATGATTTAGTACGATTAGGAACTTCTATTCGTGATGCATTTGTTAAAAAAGAACATGTCGTCGCAATATTTTTGATCTTGAGAAAGCGTACGACACGACATGGAAATATGGCATCATGGAAGATTTACATAATATTGGCCTTAGAGGCCGTCTTCCAAATTTTATATCGAATTTCTTATCAGAAAGATCATTTAATGTTAGAATAGTATCTACATTATCTGATACTTTAAAACAAGAACAGGGTGTTCCACAAGGAAGTATTTTATCCTCCAATTTATTTAATATAAAAATCAATTATATTGTTAAATGTGTTAACGATACTGATTTTTCTTTATATTCAATGACTTTGGCATCTTTTACAAATCGAAAAATATGAAAAACATAGAATTCAGACTTCTAAGATGCCTGAAGAGAGTAGAAACTTGGGCCACAGAAAACGGTTTCAAATTCTATAAAACTAAAACCCAGTGTGTTCATTTTGTCAGTTTAGGGCTTTACACCCAGACCCAGTTCTTAATATTTATGGATCTCCTATTTCATTCGTAAATGAGGCCAAATTTTTAGGCCTTCTGATTGAAAAGAAACTCACTTTGGATTCTGCACATAAAAGCTTTGAAAACTAAGTGTTTAAAAGCTTAAGATGTTTTAAAAGTTCTCTCCAATACAAATTGGGGAGGAGATTTACTGTACTTCTTAATCTGTAAAGATCTCTGGTTAAATCTAAACTGGATTATGGTTCAGTCGTATATGGTTCGGCATGAAAATCATACCTTAACTGTCTTGACACCATTCATCATCAGGGTTTACATCTTGCTCTTGGAGCACTTCGAACATCTCCTGTAGAAAGTCTTTATGCTGAGTCAAACGAACCTTCTTTTTAGGTCAGAAGAGAGACACAATCTCTACAGTATGTTACAAAGTTGGCTGCGAACCCAAAGAATCCTGCTTACGATTGTGTTTTTAATCCTCGTTATGAAATATTTTATAACAACAAACCGAGATTTATCAAACTCTTGGGTTTGCGTTTTAAAACTTTGCTAGTTGACTCACATATTGACATTAAAAACATTCAGAAATTTTCTTTACCTGTTGAGCCATGAACCTAAAAACCTCCAAACGTTATTTTATCATTACATCACAATTAAAAATCACAGACAAATCCTGATCTTATTCAATCGGAATTCTTACAAGTAAAATCTAATTTTCCGAACCATACCACAATCTATACGGATGGTTCAAAACAAGAAGATAAAGTTGCATGTTCGGTTGTAAGCTCCCTATTCACAGAAACCATACGATTACCA
This sequence comes from Ctena decussata, assembly GCA_963989385.1. Classification (NCBI taxonomy): domain Eukaryota; kingdom Metazoa; phylum Mollusca; class Bivalvia; order Lucinida; family Lucinidae; genus Ctena; species Ctena decussata. Next base: position 34,102,268 of record OZ022510.1, on the reverse strand, counting down.
AATGGCAGCTCTATATTTACAACAGAAGCTAAAGCCATAGATATTTCTCTTAATCAAATTTCAGTTCAAGAAAACGATCAATTTATAATGTTCTCAGACTCACTTTCAGTTTTATCATCACTTAAAAACGTCAATCACCCCAACACTTTAATACAACAACTATTTCGTAATTGTTTTCCAGTTACCATCAAAGGAAATAGTTTTTTGTTGGATCCCTAGTCATGTCAATATTCGTGGAAATGACCTGGCCGATAAAGAGGCCGAAACGACGTTAAATTTACCAGAAAGTACTTTCCGAATTCCATATTCTGATTTTAAATCTCAAATTAATGAATATATCAAATCAAAATGTCAAACGTTTTGGGATAATCAAATTCATAACAAACTTCGACAAATTAAACCAGATTTTCATAGCAAAAACAATTTATTATCAAACAGAAAAGAACAGACCGTTATTACCAGTGTAGAATAGGGCATACCAGAATTAAACATTCGTTTTTATTAAATAATGATGTTCCTCCCTTTTGCATACCATGCAATGAAGCGGTAACAATCAAGCATCTTCTTATATCATGTATTGACTTCAGTTACATCCGTTCAAAGCATTATAACAGTAAAACCATAACCAAACTTTTTAACAAAGTACTGTCTTTCCACATTATAAAATTTTTAAAGGAAGCTGGACTTTTTAACAAGATAAAGTCTTTTAATGTACATCATGTTTTATTATTTGGACGTACATGTATTCATAATAATTTTAACATTTGGTCGTTTCTTTAACCTGATTTATATAAAGTAATGGTTTAAATTCCTGACGTTTAGACGCTGTATGCCCTTACAAGGGTTGAGCATCTTTAAAAAAAATAATTAAACACTCATCATCCCATGTTCCTTCTTTCGAATGTGTTTTCTTCTCTCTAAGGAACTCTTTAAGATTTTAATTCAGCTTAATTACTGATTTAAATAACATGATATTGAACCTCAGAAAAATCTGCAACATTTGTATATGAAGCTTCAGACTCCGAATTTGTTTCTTTACAAGCAATTCTAATATATATTAATTTGTTCCTTCAATGGCATTAAATTAATTAATCAGGCATAGAAAAAAAATGACGCAAAGGAATAGTATATAATATGAAATTCAAAGCTACATACAATGAGAAACTGGTACTAGGCATTTCTGATGAATTCTGATGTTCCAATGGTGCGTGATGATAACCCATGTCACGTGCAAGTGCCTATGACGTCATACAGCAAACTATTGCACCAATTTGCAAAACTTCAATACATAAACTTCAAGTGCTTTGATTTTCTAATTTTGACAAAATAGCAATACGCACAACTGTATCTGGGTTTAGGTAGCTGCGTCTTTGACGGACCTACTTCTTTTGGCTTATAGACATATTGCAATTAATAGACATTCAGACAATGAATGGAACAAGTTTATCTCTTTCTGGAAATAAGCAATTCAGACCATGTTTAATACATATATATCAGTTTACAGATAAAGCGTAACACACACACGCACACACACACACACACACACACACACACACACACACACACATTTACGCACGCATCAAATTTCTATTGATAGCATCAAGCAAAATTAAATGAGTACCACGTGATCAATTCTAGAAGTCAATTTCAAAATAATATGTCCACATATGAACTTTGTTCTTGTCCAAAAGTAGATGGTACAACCAACATTTTGATCCTCAGTTTGAAATCGGTGACAAGCAAAGGCTCTGATCAGGGGCCGTATTTATAAAACGACTTAAGTGGTTGCTATGCGGTTGCTAAGGCTAAATTTCTATGAAAGAGATTCCCTACAACTATGCAATTTGCTCTAGAGGAACAGCCTGAAAAAGACTGTTCCTCTAGAGGAACTTTCATAGTTGTAGGAAATCTCCTTCATAAAAAAATAGCCTTAGCAACAGCATAACAACGACCTAAGTCGTTTTATAAATACGGCCCCAGGATGCTTTTGTTTAAGCATATTTTATTCTTACTGTCACTGACATGCAACAAACATGTAAGATATACAGAAAATACAGTTTATGGGATGGGAATGAAAGCAAAATGTTCATAGAATTCCTGTCCCGATTAAGCTGATTTGAATATCACATGACAAAACTGCCACATATCATGATGTGGTACACTAATGTATTAGCGTGGCGTACAAACGAAGTTTACGCCTTGCCCGTACAAAATAAAAATTTAAAGCAAAATCAATTCATTTGCGGAAACTGATATTTAGAGTCTTCATTAATTGAGCCGCGACACGACAAAACCAACAATATGGTTATGCGACCAGCGCAGACTCAGATCAGCCTGGGCATCCGCCCAGTCTGATCAGAGTCTTCGCTGTCCGCATGAAGCTAGCTTAGACTCTCAGCTACCCATTTAGCGCTTAGCAAAGAGTCTGATCAGACTGGGCGGATGTCCAGGCTGATCTGAGGCTGCGCTGGGCGCACAACCACATTGTTGGTTTTGTCGCGTCGCGGCTCAATTCAGTTTTCATGAGGAGTATTTCAGTGTCTCTTCTCGCATTTTCTCGGTATACACTAGAGATCTTTCAACAGTAAACGGAGTGTATACGTCATTCTTAGCAGCATAAGTACATGGTCCTGAAACTTTTTACAAATGTTTGTCTTAAAGATACAGTTTGAAGGCAATACTGCCTGCGACAATGGCGAAGAACGCAATATTAGAAAATTTCAATGTCGGTGCGGTATTACACAGTTCTTTATCACAGTAGCACAAGTCGACACCTCCTTCACTCTTGCAGTCGTCAGACATCTTCATCGGCAAGCATGCTCTAGCAACAACTGAAATGTAAAGAAAGTACCACGTGACAACCAACCTAAATCATAATTAAATTTTAAAGGTGACTCAACACACTTCATATATTTGCCTGTAGCATCTGTGTATCATTTTTGCTTCAGATTTGTGACAATATATTTTGAAAAAAATGTTTACAGACACAAATATCTACAAGTTAGAACGGACACTACCCCGAAAACCCAAACTAGTAAAACTAACTATTTTACTTTGTTAAGCTTACTGTCCTCCTGAGTACTAAGCATTTAGTACAACTTACTAACAACTTAGTTAACTGTACTAGCTGTTTGGTAGATGTTTCACTAGTTTAATTAGTAACTGTAACTAATCAAAACTGTTATTTTGGAATATGCAAATTAAGTAATTTGGATATGTTTTTTTTTGTTCTTTTTTGTTACACTTTGAAGTACATCAAGTTAACCGCAGCATATTTGCATCGTGGTTAGTTACCCTCTTCCCCGTACGGTTAGAAGGGGGAGAGAAGGGTTTTTTAAGTGTACAAACAGTTTTTATATTTCAACAAATATTACATTGTTTGGTATATTTTCATTATACTAAAAGTTTAACTTTTGATTATTTCTAAAATTTTATAGACCTAAAGTTAACTGTTTAATGTATGAAATTATTAAAGATCTACATACAGATTGGCATTACATATTATAAGAACACAACAAGAAATAATTATAATGTTTTGTATTTATTTATAACATCTTTTGTTCACTAATGAGCTTAGTAAGGCAAGAATTACTAAGCATTTTACTCCGATTACTAGTTTAACTAGTTACAGCAACGAATTTGGGTTTTCAGTAGTATATTGCTGTGAATGCAATCAAAAATGTATAAATGTAAATAAAACGAAAATATGAAATCTTTCAAATGATGTTTTTAAGTTCTGTGCTCACCGTGCTAAACTACTTGGCATGTAGTAAGTTGAAAGGTGTTTTTTTTTCTTTAAAAGTGTATTCCCTCGTTTTTCGTTACGAAATAATCACAAAACTATGAAACTGGTTAGTTGTTACGGAGGAAGAGACGATATATACAGTGCAAAATCCTCTTGAATATTTATGAATATTCTGTCGTCATAAATTGATTATATCCCACGTGGCGATATAAGGCGTTCCTGCAAACATGTTTTGAATTTTATGATTGGTGGAGTAAATAACTTAATGGCCCCATAGCTCTATCAGCAAGAAATATCTTATCGTGAGGTATCGCTGCAAACTTCTCACCGCAGTTTCGCCATTGATTATTACCGTGATTGGCAGGCTTTGAAAAATCAAAACGTCCTTGAGTTTACCATAAATAACTAGGTCATTTTAGTTGCCAACCAAAATGACCTACATTCAATTTCACGAGCTTTATTTCATGGTAAAAACACATGGTAAAAAAGCAGGTTAAAATACAAGGTACAGGCGTTTTAACAGGTGATAAAAATACAATGTACAAAAGTATTAAGGGAGGATCCCATTGATTGTGCCGCTGTTGAATTATTTCATTGCTTAACGGGGAACCAGAGACGAAACCCGTATTTAATAGAGCGACTTATCATTTTTTTCACAATACATTGTTTCTTGTTTTTTGCCAGTTATATGATACAAAAAAGCACATCAACTAACATGTTTTCATCAATTCTGAAGGCTGTACAGGTTTCATAATGATTTCTATTTTGACGATTTTTACTACTGGTAGGGCTATGGAGACTTTAACAATAACATAAACCTCTAATCCGTGCACGTGAGTTCTTTTCAGCCAATAACTGTCTGAGGCCGATTTAAGGAAGTGATTAAAATTATCCATGATATAACTTTACCCTGATTAACTATTATAGCTGGGCGTGTCCAGTCTTCATTTCTGACGGGAATGGCGACCCGCCATCCCCGCCAATTTATTAATTTTATTAAATTCTCCTTAATTCTCCTACTTCCCAGTGACCATCACAAATTATTAATCTGGTAGATTATAGTGCTTTTACTGACGATCATTATTATGCTTAAGAGACAGTTTTTCGTGAGAAATTTAAAATGCGATAGAAACATTGAGGGCGTATATCTTTAAATCTTGAAATTACAGAAAAATAAGTACATTTAATATAAAGTAGAATGTAATTATATAATTCTTCTTTGAAAACATTTATTCCCGGAGTAACCTTTGTGCCAAAACGTGATGCGAGCTTTCTATTAGGAGACACATCTCATTTTGAACCATTTTACAAACTGGAAACCCGTCTTGGAGACAAATGCAAACAGTGCAGACCCAATTACTACACCACAAAGGCACACTTGCTCATATATGTTTTCGTCAGATCATTAAATATTACATGTACTTCGAGATACTCCATACACATTTATCATCGAAAATAGCCGATAGTGTCAAGCTTTGAACAAATGAAAAGTGCTTGATTTTCTTATCAAAAATGATAATAAGAAAATATAAAAAAACGTTTGAAAAAAAAAATCTGTTTATTTCGGTATAATGTACATGACAAATGACCCTTTTCCTCGTCTTGTTTTGGTTTACTTGTCATTGGTAAACAGGAAACCTAACAATAATTGCTATTTATCATATGACGTCGCATCTGAGAGTGTAATAAAGCCATGCATTAAAATCGATAATCCACTAGTGGATTAAATATGCAAATTACGTCGTAACGTTATGCATTGACGTCCATAAAACGTCGCGTTTTCTAATGGCGAAATCTTGACGTTTTAGTGCAATATTTGTTTATAAAATGCGATTTTTAGTGTCATATGATAAACAGAATCTTGCATTCGTGCTCCTGTATTATTGAATTTATTAAACTCGTTGGTGAAAACGATAAGATGCTCGGCAAAGCCTCGCATCTTATCTTTTTCCCCAACTCGTTTAATAAATTCAATAATACATGAGCACTCATGTAAGATCCTCTATTTCGTAGAAAGTTTACCATATTTCATATATTTTTCTCTCCTATTTTTGTCAGTTATTTGATACGATAAAAGAATACATGTATCAACAGATATTGCGTCATCCAGTGAGGAGATATCTTGATGCGATGTTAGTACGCTTACACCATTGGAGAAGGGGGTGGGTGGGACTATAGGAGCTTTAAACAAAACCATCACCTTATATGAAGGTTATTTGAGAAAAAGTGTAATTGGGCTGCAAATGCTAGGAACAGTGACCGATAGCTAAAATTTATATGTTAACCTTTAAGAGCCCATTTCATCAAAGACCAGATTTGAGATACCGCGTTTTCTTTTAAATAAACATTGATAAATTGTTGTTTGAGTATTGACAGGAAGAAGAAACGAGCGATACATTTGTAAAGACCTTTACATACTTTCTTAGATCTGACTACAAACAGCTGTGGATTGCTAACTGTCCTATCTGTTACACGATATCTGTGTCAGTCTGAGAGTCATTACGTCAGCTTTGCTAAAACATAAGGCTCGCTTTTCAAGATAGGATAAACATGGAAAAAAAATAGCACGTATTATGTCGTCACTTCCTCTTCAAAGTGCAATGCATAGTAAGTCGTTCAAACCTCCATTTTGCGGTCATGCAAACGTGAATACTTGATGACAGATTTATTTATCATTTATGTTGTTCAATATAATCAAGTATTGTTTTACTTATTTCTTGATTATTTATTTCTCAGTTTATTTACTTGTCGATAAAAGTAAGGAAACGGGTCGCATTTCCTTCAATATTTACATCCTCAGTGCAGTTATTGAAAAGCACGATGGTAAACCATTAGAACGTAATGTAGTTTATACTCCAATAACTACATCGGTTCACGCGACGTCACATGACGTCAAAATAAACAATTGTTCTCCACAGCTGCTTGGACGTAGGTGGCGTTATGACGTCGTTGACGCTGTTCCGCTATTAGTACACAATCACCGTATAAATGTTTTCTTCTTTAATTCCAGCCCCTAAGGCAAATTTGTGGTCAAATAATAGTTAGAAAAGAATTTAAATATAAGCAATGAAGATAATTTTTCTGATGTTTATCGAAGTATAAACTACATTGGGTCGCTAGCAAAAATTAAATGGAGGGTTCACTTACTTTGCACGCGACCTAATGTAATTTATACTTCGATAAACATCAGAAAAATGAAAATCATTCCCTAAATTTTACGAGAATACGACAAACCTTTAACACCGTTCGTTTCTGCTTTGGTCTTCATACAAGATCCAGTGCAATCAATGGTGGTAACACCTTCTTTCTTGAAAGGGTCACCGCAGTCTGCGTCGCTAGTGCTGCTACTACTGCCACCAACAGATGCTTTACCACACACATAACATTTTATGGCATTGCTGAAATATTTAAAACATAGCGTCAATGAAATTAACCACTTAAAATAATTCTATAATACGGTTTCATACCAAAATTTTTAACATGTGTTGTGGCCTTTGTTAACGCCTTTCTGTTATGTGTTCAAACAATGGCTGCACTATACGTTTCAATAATACTTTAAAATCCAATGTAATACGCATCTCCTACCCCCGCCTTCACTTACCACAGTCATATAGAATATCGGGAGGGTGGTGTGTACATGTATACAGCTCAAACTTTGATAGAGATTCCTTTACATGTAGAATTTCGCACAGAATCTAGGGAAAATGGTGGAAACCTTTGCACTTTATATTTTGCATATTAGCTCTACATGGCATCAGCATGCATTATAGGATTTAAAAAAGAGAAAAAAGTGCTTAGTTTGCACATTTTCAAATTCTTTCGGTACCAGTACATGCAAACGTTGCAATAACAAGGAAATCAATGCGGCGTCGAAAGGTTGACTGCTGGTACTTTTCAATGTCATGTTGTTGCAGTTCTGAAAGTGCCACGAAGCGTTGTAACGAATAATAATAGTTATCTAACCAATAGCGATGCTTCACATAGACATGGTGTGCGATGTGGCATGCTGCCTGAATTCTATTACTGTCTACTATGTAATTTAAAAACTCTTGCTATTTGTTACAGCGTAGCAAAGTGGATCAGCTTGTAGAAACAGTATCTTGATGTAAGAATAATCATCATAGGACAGTGGTTCTGTACCCATGGTCTGTCCTTGATATGAGCCGCGACATGAGAAAACCAACAATGGGGTTGTGCGCCCAGCCCCGACTCAGATCAGCCTGCAGTTCCGCCCAGATTGATCAGACTCTTCGCTAAGCGCTTAAAGGGTAGCTAAGGGTCTAAGCTACCTTCATGCGGACAGCGAAGACTCTGATCAGACTGGGCGGATGCCCAGGCTGATCTGAGATTGCGCTGGGCGCACAACCACATTGTTGGTTTTCTCGTGTGGCGGCTCATATGTTCTTTTCTTTATGAGTTTTCAATTGTTGATACATGTACATGTAGTTGTTTTTCCTCTTCTTACAAGAGAATGTCTTCACATATGAATACACTCTATAAAATAAAGATTCTAATGCACTTACAAATATAACGCGACGTCTGATTGGTTTACGTCAAAAATTTGCGACAGTATATTCTGCGATATACTGTCACAAACCCGACGTCATTAAGAAACGTCGCTTCTCATTGGCTGACATATGGTTTTATGCTGCTGAAAGCACTCGAAAATAGTGGACTTCCAAAGGCGAACTATGGTAAAGTGCATTAGAATGGGGATAACTGTACTCAAAATTGTCATTTGGGGAAATAAATCGTCGGTTTTATGGTCGCAAATTGCGTCTTACGGCTGCGCTGAAGCGTCGCCGTCAAACGAAATTTCCAACCATAAAACCGACGATTTACCTCCCCAAATGACAATTTTGAGCACAGTTATCTCCTAAATATATAGTAACATAACTTTGAAAACAGTTGCTTGTATAGAACAGCTGGAACAAAAATAAAAAAATAATCAAATCTCCGCAAATTTTGAGAATTATCGACAATACAGGGGTATCCACAAGTTGTCATTTTGAGAAAAGCTATGTCGCAGCCAAGTTTGCATAGACGTATTAACGTTTTAAGTCTCATTATAACGAAAGCAGGGTCCTGATCAGGCTGCATTTTGTGTTGAGGCTGCTCTTCGGTCTTTCATTATCGGATTTGCAAGTTTACGGTCTTTTACAGAGGATGCTTTAAAACTGATTCATTGAGAACGACTTTGCAACGCGATATACAATGTCGCTTGTAAAATAATCTAATTAATTTATCTATGGAAAGCAATCTTTGCGCCGCACTAAACATTATGTATGTAGGTTCAACGGTGAATCGCATAGTAGTTATTTTGAATGCATCATCTTCACCTGTGAGACCCTTCCCCCATGTCGAAAGGGGAAACGACAGTGCAAAAAAAAATGTGACATCTTGTGTTTTTTAAAAAGAGTATAGCGAGCATACACGACGAGACAAGATTGTAAAACATACTGGCCAGCTGCTATACGGCCATTTTACTGTTCAGAAAGCGTACCATCTATTATTGACAAATTCGCCATCATGTTTCCAGCACTAAGTTTACGGACGATGGACAGCCTACGGCGCCTCTGTGCCGACGGATAGTAACGAAACATTTGTGAAGGCAAACGGTTCGTTTGAAATATAGTCACGAGAGAAGAATGGAATGGGCAACCTTTTGAACCTGCAGGCTCGAACTTTTAAAATTTTGTCTATCTAGTAAAGTGCAGCATTCATATGAAAAAAAGAATTCCGTATCCAAGTGGCATCTTAAGCTAGCACATAATGTTTATACAACTCTGTTACGATCAATGTAACGCTGTCCAGAGTGTTTGCTTAACAATGATGAAAAAAGCAGAACTTGCAACCAGCGTAGATCCTGATGAGGCGGCTCATCATGAGCCGCCTCATCTAGATCTACACTGTATGTCCCTCCAGTTTTTGAATTCTCACCATGATATAGCTTGCATGAAACATATTTTGAACTTTTGCAGATGTAAATTTTGTCGTCTGCTTTTTGGCGCTTAAAGGGTTAATGATCTTCTTGCAGTGAACCCAAACACTGACTGACTGGATGCACCGGCTGATGTGAGCGTTTCTTTTCTTACCATGCCGTAAAATACATTTTCTTTTAGTGCTGATCTTTATTTTATCGAACAAATCAAATACATCTGACCAAGCAGTGCAGACCCTAACTAGTCTGCTCCTAACCTGAACTGTTCAATTTTTAGGATAGTGATGGTAATTATGTTCCAAGATTTTATTTTTTTACGACGAACTTTATTTTGATATATGGCTAGACTGTCTTGTGTGCATATGAGCGGAACTTTCTTGTCGCCTCGACATTAATTATGGCTTTAATTAATGTGTTTACGCAAAATTGCAAGATGGATGGCTGGATGACTTGCGATTTTACCTCCTTTTCAACAGTATTTAAGTCATATCAGGACGATGGGTGGGTGAAAATGAAAGGCTGTATGCAATGGAACCCCGTTTACGATTGAAAAGATTTCAGCCTCCAGCGGGTCTGGAACCCCGGGACCGCTAGATCAGCAGGCCAGCGCTTAAACTACTGAGCTACCGGGGGTCCCCAAAATTGCAAGATCTTGTGGTTATTATGGAAAAATACTTTTGCGCGACTTTTTCGAAATTAACGTTTACGTGAGCTGTAAGATTGCGCGATTATTTTTTCTTTTTCTCCTAAGAAACCGCGACAATCTTTTCCTACAAATAGGCGGCTATTTTTGTCCGCCTACAAACATGCGGGGGACATTGTTTTCAGCGTGGTGCGACGGAATCACACAGATATTACCCGCTGTATCTCTTGAATCAGCTGGTGGAAATTTACGAAACTTGCATTAATACATTGCTAGGGCAAGCCAAAGAGCTGGTTAGGGTTTGGTGACCTTTACTCTATTGTCAAAAAGGACAGGTGGTCTAAGACTCTTACATTTTCTGTGACGGCGTGACAAGTTCTTGTACCCATCATATCTTTTGAACCAATACATAAAATTCCATCACAGTTGCATTAATATATCATTGGGACAAGCTTAAGAGCTGATTTGATTTTGGTGACCCCGACCTTATATTCAAGGTCACATGAGAAGTTAATATATGCAAATTTCACAAAAGTTGATATATCACGAGTTTTTGGCTTGATTCCCACCAAACTTACGTAGGTATATACTATAATAAAACTATATTACAATCTTAAGTGTGGGCTTTTTTTGCGACCTTGAACCCATTTTGATGGTTAAAAGTCAACTTACAAATACTCGTATTATTGTTTCACCTACAATTATGATAATTCTTCAGCCAATGGATGGCTATTTATAAGACATGCGTGGGTATGTCATAATGACAGGGTTTTTTTTAGACAAGATTAGATTTTGGTGACCTTGAAACATGTTTCAATGTTTGTATGTAGAATTTCTTTTGAACCATTGGATAAATATTCCCCATCTGGCATAGATATATCATTTAGACAAACTTTAAGAGCTAATAAGAATCTGGTGACCCTGACTTCATTTTCAAGGTCACAACAGTATTTTAATACATGTATGTGCAAATTACGGGAAAATTGTTATATGTCATGAATATTTGGCTTGATTCCCACTAAACCTGCACAGACATATATTTTTGACAGTCCCAAGCGTTAACCGTGACTTGGTGACCTTGACCCCATTATCAAGATCAATAGCCAACTTAAGTTGGGACCGGAGCCTTTTTGTCTGTTGCTTGGTCCACCGGGGCTCAACCGGTGACCTTCTTTTGCTTCAGATTGCCAGTGGGGTTGTTTGGCAGGACAGGGATCTCCACCTGTCAGACGGCCCGTTGTATCTGTTGAGTCCTCGTCTGTGCTTCTTCATGGTGTTGAAATTTGATTTATGTGTTTACCGTGATGATTCATTGACGAGTTAGAGGGTTATTATGCGAACCGAACAACCAACTAAATGTTTTGTACCACTTCAGAAACTGAGGGTGAGGTTGGGCCTGTAAAATCGATTTAAGCCCCCCCAGTAATTCATTACTGACCGTTCCAAGGCGGTAGTTCTGTTGTGGTTCTTTGTTGCCTGTTTTTGGTGTCAGAGTTTCTGTGATGTTTTACCTTATGTATGTTATTATTATTTTTGGTTCGGTTTGGGTTGCTGAGTGGCCACCTTTTGGGAACAAGCTGCTCACTCGGTTGGCCATATGTTCTCTGTATCTTGATTATTTGTAATCTTAGTTGTTTCCAACTATGGTTTGAGGGCTGGATTTGGATTTTGATTGTTTCAGTTCCTGGTCTTTGCATACTTTTTACTTTTAAAAATGTTATTTTTTCCCTAAAATGAGATATTTCTTGAACCAATGGATGGATATTTATTAGACTTGCATGGATATATCACTGTGACATGGGTAAGACATATTTTGATTTTGGTGACCTTGACCCCTTTTTAAAAGGTCATAGTCTTGTATGTAGATTATTTTTTTCAACAAGAGGATGGACATATCATTGAGACAAGCTTCAGAGCTGATCAGATTTTAATGACCTTGACACTGTTTCCTAGGTCATAGAAGCATTTAGTAAATTTCACTAAGAGTAATAATTATTTCTTGACCCAGATGGTGGAATGTAATCAGACGTTTACAGATAGTTATTTGAAGAGCAGAAGGCATGATGAGATTTTGGAAAGCTCGACTCCTTTTTCAAGGTCACGAAAGGATTTTAAATGGATTGACATCTTTAGATCAAGACTGATAGATAATATCAATATCGCAAACTTTAACGATAATGAAACAAGTGGGTAGGAACGTACCCATTGGAGAACAGAGGGGTTTGAAATGGGTCGGTAGGGAGACATCTGTTTTTCTCTAAGAATACTCTTTTAGTTATTTATTTATATTTACATTTTTTTTTAATTTTCCTACCATATTAGGCCATCAAACCTCGGATATTTTGCTGTTCCGAAGTGTACCTCTTCCGCCTTCCGTTAGCAAGATATATGTTAGAAAGTCATTTTGCTCTAACAAAATAGGTAATTTCTTCTTCTTTTTTCCCGGGACCGCCGGATTTCGCCTACAATCGCTTAGCGATCGTTTCGACATAAGTAAAACATTCTCATGAAAGGGCCGTGAAACCCATATGAAGTTGTCGTTAACTGGTTTGGATATTTTATAGAGCGTAAGTGATATTTTCCATTTGTCATGTAAACGTTTTAATAAATTCCTTTAGGTTTTAATTGAGCTTAGTATTTAAAAGTATAACTAGTCTGAAAATTGTCTGAATTATGTCTGCATTGTGCAATAATATGAAATGTTTATAGAGGATCTTACATGAGTGCCCATGTATTATTGAATTTATTAAACGAGTTGGGGCAAAAGATAAGATGCGAGGCTCTGCCGAGCATCTTATCGTTTTCACCAACGAGTTTAATAAATTCAATAATACAGGAGCACGAATGTAATATTCTATTTATCATATGACACTCAAATCGCATTTTATTAGCCAATTTTGCACTAAAACGTCACGATTTCGCCATTAGAAAACGCAACGTTTTATGGACGTCAACGCATAACGTTACCACGTAATTTGCATATTTAATCCACTAGTGGATTATCGTTTTTAATGCATGGCTTTATAACACTCTCAGATGCGACGTCATATGATAAAAATAGTAAGAATCGATCAAAATTTTTAATATATTTGCGTTGTATCACAAATCACTTTGTGAGGCCGTTTGAGCACCACAGCTTTCTTCTACTTGCAACACTTTATCTGCACTTGTTTTTGTTTTCAGCTGCCTGGCAAAGTCCTCGCTTGTCCACTTTTGTGTAATGTATTTCGAACTCTGCTACTGTCTACCATTTTTCCTATCTCAAACTCTGTAGAATCGTCTTTGCTAGGCTAGAATACCTTGTAATGTTGCAAAACCACCTTATTATTATTATTATTTAGTTTTCAGAGAACATCTCCCTAGGTTCATTGTATATTCATAAACTGAAATTTAATGCGCGTCACTACTTAACCCTTTTAGCACGATCTTCAGCGGATCTCTACTTTCAAAATATCACTAATAAGCCAAAGCTTCGTTAAAGGAATAAAAAAACGGTAGGACACATTATCCGTAAACAAGATAATTTTTTCAAGCAAAATTACCAATTGCCAGTTGACATCTATTTAAATTTCCTGGAATCTTGCGATATCAGTTAATACTGAAATATTCAAATATAGATTTTTTTGCAACCGGCACCCATCTGAGGTTTATGTCATAGTTCCTGGTGTCTGTCTTTGATTTTTGCTCCGTTTACCATGTATCAGTAATGAAATAGTTTTGATGGGCAATTATGCTATATTTTTCTGTCATAAATCCGTAAACGTTATGGTGTTCGCTATCAACGAATGCCGTCAATTAAATGAAGTGTGGGGATCGAAACCGCAAACGCAAAGAAAGCAAATATCACAGAAATATAGCTTTAATGACTGATTATTAAACTGGAAAATGCAGCTAACCAGTGGCATTTAACGTCTAACCGTTGTGGGTTCGAGTCTTCTTCGGTACACAAGTGAGAACATCACGTTCTGCCTGCGGAATGTCAAGTTGTTTTTTTCCTCGGGAGCTCCGGTTTTCGCTAAACTTGCTTAACGATTTACTCGCTATAAGTTAAATATTCTTGAAAACACATATGAAAGAAAAGTAGCTTTTAACAAGTTTCCCAATGGGCACACAAGGTTGAACCAACATTGAATCAACATTGATTCAACGTCACGACATTGAATCAAGGTTGGTTCAAGGTTGGTTCAACCGTTGATGATTGTGTCCCAGCTGGGTTATTATTAATGGTATTGCTATTATTACTATTGTTATTATTATTATCATTATTATTATAGGATCTGCGTTAATAGTAAACTAAGTTTTACCTATCTTGAATCAGAATAGCAAACACGAGGCCAACTAATATAACAAACGTTTTACTTTCCATATTTTTTTCAAAATCAAGTAGTCCTCACTTCACTTAAAGGCCGCTAGCAGATGTGTGATGATATTTCAATGTGTTTTGTTTGCAATGGTAATTAACCTAATACGTATAATGAGCTTTCAAAATGTACGACATTCCCTTTGGACCATCGTTTATTGTTGGAGAAAAAAAATAATAAAAAATAAAGATGTACAGTAGCAATTCTGAATATTAGGACAGATAGGTTTGAGCAAATAGTGCAGACTCAGATCAGATTGTTTCCAAAGGAGCAGTCATCTGGGTCTACATTTGATCCGCGACACGAGAAAACCAAAAAAGTGGTTGTGCGGCCAGCGCAGACTCAGATCAGCCTGGGCATCCGCCCAGTTTGATCAGAGTCTTCGCTGTCCGCATGGTGGTAGCTTATTCCCTTAGCTACCCTTTAAGCGCTTAGGAAAGTCACTGATCAGACTGGGCGGATGCTCAGGCTGATCTGAGTCTGCACTGGTCGCAGAACCACATTGTTGATTTTCTCGTGTCGCAGCTCATTTTTTTCCAATCCACGTGCATCTTTTGGACGCATTATATCATGGTAAAAAGAAAACTGTTTCATTTTTACGACAATAGTGGTAATTATTTCATGTGTACCAATTTGTAGAATTTCGAGGTAATGGAGAATTCTAACACTGGTCACCTATATAGCCAATGTGAAAATCTAGTGATATATATTGCGTAACAAATCACTGGGCGGATTAGCGTGACGTTATTTATTGCCGTTCGGATGTCATGTTTATTCGTTTGGTGATGTCAAAGTTCATTTGCATGAGGATAGACGGTGTAACGTCGTTTTCTGGGATCAAAAACCTACGAAAAACACGTGAACGCCTCTGTTGCAGTCAAAGTTGTTGGCGGGATTTCTTCATGTAATCATGGCGGAAAACTGGAAAAATCTGAGGGAAACATTTGCGTTTTCATCGTTTCTGGCATGTTAGAATCGAAATAGATTCTTGTTAACAAGTGATTTGTTGCCTAATATATCACTGGTTGTCGGTCAGTCGACACTGACTATGTCACTCGCGCTTCGCGCTCGTGACGTATCTCTTTACGACTGACCTCCAGCCAGTGATATATTGGGCAAACAAATCACTGTAAGCAAGAATCTGTTTCTTAAGCAGTCTGTTTTTTCCTCAGACATTACCACCTCCAACCGCTCCTCCCTCTCCCAATGCACGCAGTACAATCTTTAAGCCAGTAATTAACGGGAGTTGAACACATTAAGCCTCGTTCACGCGACTAAAATTTCTTTGTCACAGAAACTGTAACAAAGTTTGCTAAAGATTTTGTATTCACACGAGGCAAATTATTTGCTAAAGAAAAATGTGGCATAGAATCTTTGTCAAGTTAACTTTGGCAATGAAATATTTGCTATCGTGTTCACACGAACAAAGAATTCTCGTCAAAGTTACCTGGACAAACAAACTATACTCGTGCGAACGGCAAACCTTGCCACATTTTCTTTGTAAAATGTTCTTTGTTCAAAATCAAACTGATTTGACTATGAGCAAAGTTTTCTGTTTTAATCTTCATACATGTAACTAGTTTCTGTCTTACATATTCTTTGGCAAATTTTCTGTTCACACGGACAAATTTTGTTTGTCATAGAAACTTTACCATATAAATTTGGCAACTTAAATGTAGAATTTTTTTTTCATTCACACGAGCAAGTGTTTCTGTGCCAAACCTACTTTGTCAGAAACTATGCCCGTGTGAACAAAGCTTAAGGCGTACTTTCGGGCAAGTGTGTAAACAAATCCAGGATTGATTTGCCTGCAAGGTAAAACTTATTTTGCATATTATCTGAGAAAAAGCATCATATGTCTCTGTGTGCAGTTTAAAGTAAATAGATGCCACTTTTAAATGAAGCCAATGTGAGAGTCTTTATCCCACAGATCTATTATGTTTGCTGTTGCAAAATTTGAGTTTAAGTCATTGTTGTCTGATGTCCTGTCAAGCGACATCGAGAAGCCATTGTTGTCTGATGTCCTGTCAAGCGACATCGAGATATGAAAATTTCCCATTCTCTGTATACTTTGCGTTAAACGTTCTTACTCTATTATCATTTTTATGCATTAAACAACAAACTTATATAATAATTGGCGTTATAAAATACAATGCCGTCATTGTTTTTTTTTTTTTTTTTGGTATAAGCAATTTTCTGCTCGGTGAGAAATGGTGTACGACATGGTTACAGAGTTTCAACGGAGGTTGCCTAGCATGTCCAAGGTATCAACAGACATCCTGGATTGAGTTATTCAAAGCAGCGTTTGCTAACCACGCGATAAGTGGTGGATACGGTAAGTAGTGCAGTGACTACATGTCAAATACAGTGACTTTTTAATGAAAACAAATGAGAGCTATGCTCCCCTTGTTTCATTACAAAAGTTACTATTTACACTTTTGTGAGTTAAAATTTTGTTGGCTAACGACGTCATTGTTCCAAAAAACAAGTCACTGGTAAATAAAGTATAGTGACAGATTTTAAACAGGCTTTACTGAATAATAAACATATAAAGAATATCTTTAGATGGGTATTGGCAGTCAGGAGTTTTTAGCTCACATGGGCCGAAGGCTCCGGGGCAGCTTATAAGATAGTGAGCCTCCGTCGCCCGTCTGCATCCGTCAACATTTTCCATTGACTTCTTCTCTTAAACCACTGGGCCGATAGTAACCAAGTTTGATAGGGAGTGCCAAACATACGTCAAAAACAGTTCTGGTTACATACATGACTAGTATGGCCGCCATGCCCATGTATGGGAAAACCCTTGAAAATTCTCCATTTTCAATAGACTGATGGCCTTGGAACTTTGTATACAAGATTAAGTATTCGAGTTATACCAAGTACATTTAAATTATAGCCTTGGGTTCATTTTGGCCTTTTAATTGCAAGGTCGACTTTGCTTTCTGGTGCTATTATATGGGAAAATGCTATAACATATGAGTTCGTTGAAACTGTCGCTTATGGTATAAAACTTGGTGTGTATATGCTGTCATCTAAACGAGAAAATGCAGATATTAGAGATAAAGAAGTTAGTGCCATACTTTGACCTTTGACCAAGGTCTCTTACATTTTAGAAATTTCAAAACATATCATCAGAAGCAACTAAGCTAATTGGAATCAAATTGCATACGGGGTATGCAGAGGTCAAGGGAACGAAATTATGTCAAAATAGTTCTGGTCACATAAACATTATGGCGGTCATGCCGAAATATGGCAAAAATCTGTGAAAATATTTTCCAGATTCAACTGACTGATGGAAATGTGGATCTTGTAGAAGATTGTTGTGTAAAGATAGGTATATAGATTCAACTAAGTGAGTACAAACAAGTTTTTGAGTAATAAAGGTCAGGGTCATTCTTTGATCTTTGACCAAGGTCTCTCATATCTAAGCAGTTTGAAATATCCCCTCAATATCCACTGGGCCAATTTCAATCAAATTTCCTTATGGTACATCCAAAGATCTAGGGGAACAAAAATATGTAAAAACGTAAAAGTATTGAATATACCAAATGTAATGCTACTGTCTGCATACTTAGTAGTTAACCCATTCAAGATAGATAACTTTGATTCCGTCTTTAATTTCACGCTCGTGGATCAGCGCATCAGAATTAGTGATAGCCTCGACATAAAGATATTTATTCTAGTTGGTAGAGCAAAAGTTTATCTCGTCTGTTTGTTCAATTTGTGGTTTAGCTCACCTGAGCCATAGGCTCAAGCTGAGCTATTGTGATCAGTCAATGTCCATCGTGCGTCGTCCGTCATCAACAATTTGCTTTAAATTGACATCTTTACTGAAACCGCTTGGCCAAGGGCGATGATATTAGGTATGAAACATTGTCTGGTGGATTTCAACTAAGTTTGTTCAAATAGTGGCCCTTGAGTCCAAAATGGTCATGCAGCCGGGTGGCGGGGTGGGGGGTTGTGGGTTCGAAAATAAAATTAAACTATAAATCTTCTTCTCCAGTACTGCTAGGCCCAGCTGCTTGAACTTTGCTTTGTAGCACTGCCTAGTGGTCGTTTATCACGTTTATGCAAATGGTGGCCCCAGGGTCCAAATGGCCCCGAACCAGGCAATCTGGGTTTGAACCATAGAAATACATTGAAACATATATAAAATATCTTCTTATTCAAAACCACTTGGCTCAGCTATTTGAAATTTGGTATGTTTCATTGTCTAGAAGTCCTTTACCAAGTTTTTGAAATGGACCCAGGGTTTAAAATGGTTCTGCCCCAGGGGTCCTGCGTTTGGACCATAGAGACACGTAGAAAAATAATAGAAACGTCTTCTTCAGAACAGCTAGGCTTAGATGCTTGAAATTTAGTTCGAAACTTCGCCCAGTAAGCCTCTACGAAGTTTGTTCAAATGGTGGGACCGGGGTCAAAAACGGTCCTGTGGCAAGGCTTTTTGAATTTGAAAGTAAAATTTACTGAAATCTTTTTTGTCCAGAACCGCTAGGCTCAGATGCTGGAAGTTCGATATGATGAGGGATTCTTGAAAAAGATATTTAACCTCTTCTTATGATGGTGTTTGGCGGTTACAGTGCAGACTAAATCAGTCTGATGCCATTTTCTAGCACTATCGCTATGGTATTTACTAGTATTGCATCTTTAGGCATCACACTACCACTGCTGTTGCTTTGTACTGCGGGGCAGTCGCTGTCTGACTTAGACACAGAATACTGTAACACACTTTGACATATGATTTATTCCATCTACTAAAGAGTCAAAGCCAGTACACATCACATGTATTAATACAAAAGAAGACTCCAAGCAAACAACAAGCGGAAGGACAAAGAGTGCGAACATGTTTATTTGGTGTGCATTACTAATGAGTATACCATGTTAGTATCTTTTGATATCAAGGTTTTCAGGCGACACCAGAAACAGCGTAGGACTAGCGAGACTTGCCGAGCCAGTCCGACATGTTTCTGGTAGAGCCCGATAAACTTGATATCAAAAGACATTGTCATGTGTTTATTGATCATGCATCATGAATAGATTTTACGGCGTAAAGCGAGTCAAATAAATGAAAAGCAAACGCAGTTTTGTTCAAACTTGCTGACGTCGCAAATGCGTTATGACGTAAGTCGGTGACGTCATTTGACCAAACGAACGGTGTTATCACGGCCAATGTCAGTATGTAACCAATCGTCTTTCAGAGATCGCTTCTAAAGGCATCGCCTGATATTATTGCGCTAGCGCACATGTAAAGTGACATGATATTACATCATATTAACATACTCTCATACCGAATACATTCATAGGGAACTTTATGCTTCAATACGGCGGAAATTACCGATAGCGACTTACGGGTTCATCCGAGAGCTCACCTGTTGAAATTCTGTCCAGTGCTATATGCAATTACATAGGAATACAATGTAAAATGTTAAATTAAATACATTTATGATAGTACGACAGTTTTTTATAAGTTATGAACATAAACTTCAGTCTTTGTTCGTTAATATGGTGTAAAAATATATATAATAACTTCATGTTTTGATTCTTCCATCGGCTTTTGAAGTTTGAAGCTTCAATCACTCGAAATTATATACGAATCATGTCGAAAATGCCGCAGAGGCTATGTTCAGCCTAAAATTTGAAAATGATCGAATTTTCTATAAAACTTTTATAAGTTATCACCATCTAGAGATTTTTATAAGGTTTACATTGATGTAATTCATTATAAAATAAGTACACTATAAGTATCTTCCATTGATCTCTAAACATACAAAAAGTCGTGTTTCGATAAAACCTCGCTCATAATTATGTCTCAAATAGTCTAAGTCCAAATCCGCCTATATTGCGTAAAGGCTAACACCACATCCTTTCTTGGTATTCGTGTTTTGTTTATATAATTCGAGTGTGCTTTTTATGATCTACATGTAATTAAGAAAGGAACAATATTTATATAGTCTGATTAAGAAAGAAAGAAAGATGAATGAAAGAAGAACGCAAGAAAGGAAAAAAAGAGAAAGAAGTCAATAAACTCTTAAACGTGACAATCAAACGTGAAAAAACAAAAACAAAAACAAAAAAACGGTTAATCGGCTAATTGTAGTTTTTTTTTTTTTTTTTGTTTTTTTTTTTAAATTCGTTAGAAGCTAAAACAATCAACCATGAAAACAAATAATTACATATCTTATGGTAATGTTAATTTAATCTATTAGTTATCAGCTATTATATAATTTCTAGTGTTTGTGCTAACAGTTTTGATTAAAATTTATTCGAGTGTGGTGGGCGTATTTATCAAAGAAACATATTTCTTTGTCTATCACAGAGTAGGATCTTAGAAGATATTTATTGACTAGCTAACTGGCAGACTTGCTCATTAATTATTAGGAGACATGTATTGCTCTCTTTAGATATTACAGTATTGTCGAAAATCTGTTGACTGTAAGAAACTAAATCATGATGAAGATATCCTCGTAACGTTGTGTAAGGAGCGCTTACTATTGCATAGTACGCATAGCTAAGGAAAAAATGCTATGAAACATTTTTCTTGCATGGCTATAGTAACATTATTTATATGATTCATTTTATTAGTAATATTTCTTTTCATAATGAAACTTTGTCCCTTTAATATATGACTGTTTTAAGTGAAGCTAGAAAGTATTATTTAAAAGATAAACAAAATTGTGCTATTTTGGTATTTCTGCTAAAATGAGTACTTACGTAATAAGCCTGTGCATCTGCGCTATGTTATCAGCGTCTGATATGTGCAAAATGATAAGATCAAACAGAGTCTGAACGGTTTGCGCAAGCTGATCGGAATACGTTGATAATACGCTATGTACACAGTATAAGTAACATGTTTATTACGCGTGCATTAATCGATTATCGATCATAAAATCCGATATTTCCTCCTATCAGTTATAGTAATTGTCATCTCATTAAAGTTTGAAATGAACTCATCATGAACTAAAGATAAATGCTAAGAAATATAAAACTGCAACATTCAATTTATGGAATTAGTTGTTCACAGTTTCGGGCATGACTTACAATATATATTTAAGTTTAAACAATATAGATTCATCAATATGCAAACTGACTCACACCAGCTTATGCACTTGCGAAGCACTGGTCTGGGTTTATGATCAGTTAATAATTTTTGTTTTTGTCAATTTTAGTATTAGTTTGTATAACCTAGCCCGTTTCTGCACAAACCGAACTGATCCGAATTTCTGATCAAATATTTTAAACATGTGTGATCAAATCAGGCTGTGCCTGAGCGCAAACCATTTAAAATTGGCAAGCTGATCCCATGTTGTAATTAAATTTAGTCTGGTCATTTTCCATAATTTTCCTCATACGAGCCGCGACACGATAAACAGCAAAGTGGAATGTGCACCCAGCGAAGACGCAGATCAGCCTAAGAAGCCACCCAGTCTTTGCTGTGCGATTAAAGGGTAGCTAATACTCTGAGCTACCTCCATGCCGATATTGAAGCCTCTGATTAGATTAGGCGGATACCCAGGCTGATCTGAGTATTCGCTGGGCGCACATGCAGCTGTGTTTTGTCATGTCGCGGCTCATTTAATTGTTTGCTAAAGTCAACGACTGAGAAGCCTACTGAGCCGCTGTTGTCGACACGCCATCTGTCTGAAGGTGTGAAATTCGGTCACATGTCTTGTCAAAACAATGCAATTTCGAAATTAACACTCGCTAACGGCAATGAAAGTCAGAAATCGATTTTCAGTCCGATAGGTATTGAAGATCGTCTTCTGATGAATTTTTTAACCGTATAAAAATAGTAATTTAAGCAGCGTCGCAACAAAACGAACACAGTCCCATAGCGCCCTGCGAAGTCTTAGATCAGCCTGGGCAGGATACCCAATGGGCTAAGCTAATCCGCGGACAGAGAAGAATCTGATCAGACTGGGCAGATTCCCACGCTGATCTGAGTGTTCGCAGGGCGCACATGCCATTTTGTTTGTTTTGTCGTGTCGAGACTCTTTTATTTATTTTTGTTTTGTTTTGTTCGCAGAAAAAGGCAACTTTAAATACTAATCGTTAATGTTTAGCAGCTTAGCAGAAAGCCGAAAGACGGCATTTGCAAAAAAACTTTTGAAAAGTTTTGTCAAAACAGAAAGTCAAAAGAAAAAAAGTTGTCGTTGCTGTTGAGCGGTGGTTTAACGTCCCAGAAAATAATATTTTAGTGATGTCGAGATGATGCCTCTGAATTTGTAGGACTGCTAGAATAACTCGGCCTGCTATAAATGACACTCAGGTCTAGCAGCCGCTGCCGCAGAAGCATCAGGCAGCCAATATATATTTCGCGAGCCCCAGTGGGAGGGGCAAAAGAAAGAAAATGATAAGAAAACGAAAACAAAGAAAAAAACCTGGGTGGATGGGTGTCTGTATCAGGCTTAATCTTTTTCATTAAGCTGAGAACGTCAAAGAGGGATCGAAATATCATAATTTATTATAAGTATTATTGTTTTATGTTTTTGTTGTCAGAAACTAAAACGACCAATAATCAGATCTATTTTTCTCACCAATCCTTACGGAATTGACCTAAATATGTGAAAAAGAGACTTATTACAACAAAAGTGAGCAAGTGAGAAAAGTCAATTGATTTGATATGAGAACAAGAAAACCCATATTGTTAAAAAAATAAAAATGTTTCCATCAGCTCCTTCGTATTGTTATTATGCTGATAAAATACCAAACACAGTGATGACAAAAAAAAACGGCTTCAGAGAAGTTCAACACCTGTACAGATCCGGGGATATGGACATCGATATGACATTCCTAATATCGATTAATACCTATCGCTTCGCGGGTCTAAGGGAATTAACTGCATTCACACTTAAACTCGCTCCAGGTAACAGGTAACCGATTACACTACTTATCGTGCCTTGAAGACTTAAGTGTCAGATGCCTAATGTCTGGACATCCACTTTGACAATAAACTGCATTGTCGTCCTCTTAATTTCACACATTACTGCAATATCGACAACTGTAGAACACCAGTTGGTATCAGTCACTTCTCTCACTAATTGAATTTGATATATATCTGGTAAAATTTCTACGTTATTCTAAACCTGAGACTGACTTGTCATAGTGACACGAATCTAAGCGGAGTTTGGCTTTCATTCTTTTGAGTTGTTTTGGCTTTCTACGGGTTCTTGCTGCATCGGACATCTATTTCCTGATGCCCTTGTCTGTCGCCCTTCTCGAGACACAGTGGTTGGGGTGGCTCGAAGGGGGATGCCTGCGCTCGCGGGTTGATACGTAGGCGTCTCTTACCTGACGTCTGCAGCTAATGTGTCCCGCGGAACACGACAGAAAGTGTGGCTCGGAGAGAGATGCTCGTTTCCTGTCGAGACCTGCCATCATATATTTTCTTTCAAAAGTTTGGGGTTTAGCGATTCTGAAGAAGTTAAATACAGAAACGCGCGTCTGTCGCACTAAAATTGGATTGAATACGTTTAATTTAGGGGATCTGAACAGAGCTACAGTAAAGAAGGAGTAGCAGGGATAATTCAGAGATAAGTTTCCGTATTTCTTAGTGAGAACTTACATTTGACGCCTTTTTAAAATTATCTTGCCGAGAAAGTTCTAATTAGGGGTCCCACCAGCAGAAATTACATTCTTTCTTGTTGACTCGACTTTTTGTTTACAAGCGCTTCCGTGTTGATTACCAATACACACGCCCTATGCATCTACACGCGTTGTGTAAGATGGGAGCGCTAGTAAACAAAAAGTCGAGTCAACAAGAAAGAATTTTAATTTCTGCTGCTCAGAACTGTTAATTGTGGATAATTCTCATGGTAGGTGATAGAATTAGTTAAAGTTCGATTAGGAATGGTGACATTTATGGACTTTTTACGGATTTAGATTAGAATTAGAGGGAAAGGCGAAAGTTTATTTACTTTCGGTTTGCCAGAGAGTTGTCCTACGTGTACACATTCGGTGTGTTTTGAAGCGTAAAAAAACTTTGAGCATGTTTTAGATGCTATGAGTTATTTAAATCACTGAAGGGCTATCTGATGTTGATGTACATATGGCATAGTCCTTCTTGGCATACCCAGTTCTTTGGGTTCGGCCAGCTGAACAGACATACCCAATAATTGGGGGGCTGGGTGTTATGTACCTTGATAATAATTATATCTACCAGATTTTTTTTTTAATTATTTTTTATTTTTTGTCTCATATTTGGAATACTAACCTAAATTCTAATGTTTTCGATCCAAACAACGCGTCAGGTGCCTGTGGTATTCCGGTGCAGTAAAATATACGTTTTTAGTGTCAGAGTTTCTGTGATGTTTTACCTTATGTATGTTCGTATTATTTTTGGTTCGGTTTGGGTTGCTGAGTGGCCACCTTTCGGGAACAAGCTGCTCACTCGGTTGGCCATATTTTCTCTGTATCTTGATTATTTGTAATCTTAGTTGTTTCCAACTATGGTTTGAGGGCTGGATTTGGATTTTGATTGTTTCAGTTCCTGGTCTTTGCATATTTTTTACTTTTAGATAAACAGAATAAAATGAAGACAAGGGCATCTATGGTTTTTATTTGTTTCATTGTAGTGTTTCTTGTAAATAAAAGGTAATTAGTTCTTTAGTTTTTGATTGCTTTGCTTTTGTATGCTTTCAGTTACCGGAGTTTCATTGTCACTGACTTAGGGGAGAGTCGGGTAACTTCGGACAGCGGGTAAATTCGGACACTGACATTGTTTCCTTTAAATATCAGTTGTTTGGAACTAAAACAAAAATTAACTGGCCAAACAGAGAAAACCCTGATGCGACGGCTCCGTATGAGCCGTTTCATCTGGATTTTCACTGTTTGCTATTGTATGTCCGAATTTACCCCGCCTGTCCGAAGTTACCCGACTCACCCTATTCCAACGATGCATAGATATGGCGGGTGTATTATGATAGGCAGGTAAGCTTAGGGTCGAGTCGGGTAAATTCAGAAAGCAGGTAAATTCGGACAGTGACATTGTTTTCCTTTATATGTCAGCTGTTTGGAATTAAAATAAAATTAACTGGAGAAACAGTGAATATCCTAGATTTTCACTGTTTGCAATGGTATGTCCGAAAGCTGTCCAGAGTTACCCGACTCGACCCTACTATTCGAGAGCACCTGATCAAATCTCTGTAGGTACTATAACTAATTTTACGTAAAGAATAATAAAATAATTTAATCATTGATAGTCGTATAACAAATAATTACAAATTATTCTCTCACCTGAGCCGAAGGTTCACAGCTGAGTTTAAAGAATGTCCGTTGGCCATCAACATTTTCAAAAGATGTCTCCTCTGAATCTGCATGAAAGACTGTTACCTAATTTCCTATACATACAATCTATAGCCAACGGGAAGCAATAATTTCGTTTTTTTATCCAAGTATCTCCAGAAGTCTGGTTGCTATGGGATCTTAAATCTTTTATATACTGATATAGGGAAAATTGAAAAGGACCTCTGACAGTTTCAATGCAAATTTGCCTAATTTTTAGCAAATTCCTTCAGCTTTCATGGAAAGCCAATGTTAATGATGTTAGTATTTACATTTTGACTTAGGCATTTAAACGAAGTTCTGACACTGATTTTGAAGAAATATTACCTCCTCAGACTAACTCGCACTGACTTTCTTAAGAGGGTTAAGCAAAATTTTCAGTCATCCAAAAATACATCAAATTGTCGATTTTTACTGAATTCTATTTTGTTAAACATGTTTAAAAAAAAGGAAACACTATAACTGCATTATAGCATACAATAATATGTAAAGAAAAAGTATGCTAGCCTTATTGTCATATGCAGAGGGTCTAGTTACCCCACCCACTTTTCAGTTTTTCACCTGTAGACTATCATTCCCCCCGTGCCTCAGCTTGCCACTCACATGTAATGTGTATATTGACAGGACACACATGCATGCAAAGTGGCTAGCTGAGGCACGGGAGGGCGGGGAAAGTATCTTTATAAATCTTTTCCTGTTTTCCATACATTCTATAATAAAAATCGTGCTTTTTACACCAAAATCGCAGTCTGTGTGTTTCGTATCTGAAAACTTGTTTTTGTGCAAACTATAGGGAGTTCAGGGGAACACGTTTCAGTGGAAATTTACATTACAACTGTCAGGGGTCCTTTGAAAACTTCGTCGTGGTTTACAAAGCGCAAGTGGACTATGCTGAAAAATAAAGCAGTATAAATCCAAATATCTTGCTCTTTCTATGTGAGGCTCAACACATTTTTTCGTTCCTCGGTGAGTGTTGTATTTGCGTGTACAAAAATCATTTAATTTTCTTATTTTTATAAAAATACGATGCTGAATTTAATTCGGTCCGAGCAGAGTCTTATGTGTGCACCTAAAGGTTAGCTAAGGGTCTAAGCTAGCTCCATGCGGAGAGCGATGACTCTGATCAGATTGGGCGGATACACAGACTGATCTGATTCTTCGCTGGGAGCACTTGCTACTTTGTTGTTTTTCTCGTGTCGTGTCTCATATAATCAAAGTCATGTCTCACCCTATTTGCAGCTATGGTCTCAGGTGCTACGAATGTACTGGATGTCCCGATCCTTTTAATAAACACGGGAAGAAAATCGTAGACTGCCCATCCGGCTCCTGTGAAAAGGAAAAAAAAACAAAGGCTGCTGGAATGTTGGAACGTATGTATACTACACTTGATATCCTAGCAAAGCTTGCACATAAAAGGAGCATAAAATTAAAAGTAAATTACGCGGGGCGTTCAGAAAGTTCTGCAAGTTACTTACCCACCATAAGGAAGTAACTTCGGATAACGAAAAAAATATAAATATATAAAACTATGTTATGCCTAGACAAGTCTAACGCGTTGTATTTTTTTAATGGACACATTTTTTAACTTCTTTGAAAGTGTAATAACCTTAAGACACTGCAAATATTTACCTTAGAAGGCCATAATTCATGTATGAGCAGTTGTTTTGTCCAATACTGAATAAAAATCCCAAGAAAATGTCCAGATAATATCGACGAAATCATATTTAAGCTAGGTTCCATACTGTCTCGTAAATTTGTATTATCTTATATTATGCAGTAGGCCTATCAAATTCTCACTCTCTGCTAACGCTATAGTGATGTTTATTATTGCTAATTATGTTCTTAATGGGGGAGAACATGTTGATTTCGTAGCCCTTACTTCAAATTTCCAGCTCTTCAAAAGTAAGAAAAAAACGGGCACTTAAAAAGTGTATATTTTCTTTTGCCGCTGAGTATATTATATCGTAGTATACTCTATATATACGTACTTCAATGAGAAAATATATTTTTGTAGTAACAGTAAGAGGTTGTTCCGTTTTCAAGATGAAAGACAAATGTGAGAAGCTTGAAGTTATGGGGACAGGTCCCACTACCTGCGGATGTAACACAGACCTTTGTAATGCTGCGACAATGTCAACAGTTTCTGCTACCATGATATCATCACTTGTTGCTGGCATATGTGTATACAAGAGTATAGCCTAAAGACAAAAAAGACACTTATATTCGTTGCATCTATATTAGTGCCAAATGTTCTCGTCAAAATAAGCTCCGTGTCCAATTTGCTGTATTAAAATATACGCCATCTCCCGAACGGGAGATGACGTTTATTTTAATACAGCAAATTGACGGTACAGTTACAAAATTTCAGCTATATGTTTCTTGCGACTTGTGCTTTTTTTCAGGAGTACCTACTTTAATGACTACTTTAAGTAACTACTTTAAGATGACTTTAATGCTCGTAATAAATGTTTAACTGCTAAACTTCTTCAACAGGGCTATCGGTATCATAAGCTTAGAAAGGCTTTTTCTAAATTCTATCGCAGACACCATGAATTGGTTTCAAAATTTGATGTCGGATTAAAATTTCTTTTACACCAAGGCCTATCGGAACCAGAATTTTATGGTGACTTAGTATACAAATTCAAAAAGATTAAGGGTAGGACTGATTTTTCTGATCAATTCCGAAAAATAATAATACGTCACAAACGTATTGGCTATAATTTAAATGTTATGCGACAGTCTGCATGCTTAGTGATTAACCCAATCACGGTTGATAGCTTTGCTGCACTCTTTAATTGCACACCGGGGGATCGGTCGTCAGACTCTATGATGGCCCCGACCTAAAGCTATATATTTTAGTTGGTTGGACCGGATCCTTTTTGTCTGTTGCTTGGTCCACCGGGGCTCAACTGGTGACCTTCTTTTGCTTCAGATTTCCAGTGGGGTTGTTTGGCAGGACAGGGATCTCCACCTGTCAGACGGCCCGTTGTATCTGTTGAGTCCTCGTCTTTGCTTCTTCATGGTGTTGAAATTTGATTTATGTGTTTACCGTGATGATTCATTGACGAGTTGGAGGGTTATCATGCGAACCGAACAACCAACTAAATGTTTTGTACCACTTCAGAAACTGAGGGTGAGGTTGGGCCTGTAAAATCGATTTAAGCCCCCCAGTAATTCATTACTGACCGTTCCAAGGCGGTAGTTCTGTTGTGGTTCTTTGTTGCCTGTTTTTGGTGTCAGAGTTTCTGTGATGTTTTACCTTATGTATGTTATTATTATTTTTGGTTCGGTTTGGGTTGCTGAGTGGCCACCTTTTGGGAACAAGCTGCTCACTCGGTTGGCCATATGTTCTCTGTATCTTGATTATTTGTAATCTTAGTTGTTTCCAACTATGGTTTGAGGGCTGGATTTGGATTTTGATTGTTTCAGTTCCTGGTCTTTGCATACTTTTTACTTTTACGTGAAATGTTCTAAAGAAATTATATGGCACTATGTACTACCTTTACTGAAATCCCCGAATCTCAACAGAAAATAAATCGAAACAGGTTAAACACTGCTTATGTTGAGACGATACCATTCGGCTCCCTCACAGATAACAAATAAGCCGGGGCTTAACTTATTTGATAGCAGTCTGAGTCTTTTAGTATTTCCGAAGCATTGTCGATCAATAGATTAACGCCACGAACTGCAAGTGCATACTTTACTTGAGTGGCCAGGCCCGGTTTGCTTTTGAGGCTGAATGGGAAACATCCGTTCTGTTACGCTATTATGCGAACGGGAACAACTGTCTCTACATCCAGATTGCTTCTCTTGATCACGCAATCCTTCCAAAATGGGGTCCAGTCTTAAAGGAAAATATTTGCTCCTGTAAGAGCACGATCTTTCATTAGGATAAGACTCCCATTGAAGATAAACCAAAATGAGTATCGCCGAGTTGCACACCCTGAAAATGTACCCTCTCACCTTAAATTCTACAATTTCTACAATGCTAGATTAATAGTTTATACTACAGCTAGGCTTACTACTCTTGTAATTATTTTAAATATGCGCGGGGCATTTCAGGACTAATGTAACTGATCTCAGATTGTCTTACTTATCATCGGAAGAGTAAATTCAAGTGCTTCAGAATGGCATGCATGAAAAGAATTTCACTCATTCTTGACAGGATATGCTTTTACGTTATAAGGGTCTGGATACTGGGAGCTCTGCGTTTTCATTGAAAGTCCGTTGTTTTCTTTTGCTATTTGCTGAATGAGATAATGGTATATTTAATGAACCAGACGTTACATTGTTCTTCAAATGTTATTAAGAAATCTTGTCAGATTCCACACAAGTTACAAAATAAACAAGCTTCTTTGATTTCTCTGATGTGCGGTTATAAATGCAAAATTATTATAAATTAATGGATGATACCAATAAAATGTCATTACTGACGGGTACACATTCAATTTTCAACAAATGACTAGCATTTTATATGCGGAATAATTACTCTCTGTGAAAGACATCATGTGATTATGAAACTGATGAAACATGTGCGAACTCCATGCCGGAAGTTGAAAAGTAGCAGAAATTTAATATGTAATATGTAATATACAAAACAAAAAATGAAATTATCTTCTGATAGAAATTTAAAGAGTAACTAATTGCTAAATATATGCTAACTGTGTTTGCTGTCACAAGTTTAAGGGACAAATTAAAAGTGAAATTCATACATAAAAGACTGTTCTGTTTTCTTCTTTTTCAAGACTCATTATTTTATTTGAAATATTGACATTAAAATATGAGAGTTGTTAGAAAAATTTATGTTAAATATCAGGTAGGTTTTTAACAAAAGAGCATAAGTCGACGTAAAAGGTTATTCATGAAAAGAAATAAGCATGACGAATTACACCTTATCAATTTGGTGTTTCATATCTGTCATGAAACATCCAATTTCGCCTAGAACTACCTCAAAATCGACGTCTAAACAGCTTAGTTTATATTTCAATTTAGCACAGGAAGTGACGTCCTAAGAAATGCACATTGTACTCGGACTAGCCTATATCGAAAGGTTATGTTTTTACGTTATAGCGTAGATGACTATAAGACTGGAATATTTCAGGTATAACAGATATTATAGGTATCACTTTAGAGCTGTTTGCATCAGGAGTTAAGAAAGTATGAATTTGTCTTCACATAAACATTTCGTCCTTTTCTACTCGGTGTCTCTACCCTAACAGCAAGTGTCAAGGTATATTTTGAAGAAAATGCCAGTGTCTCAAATTGTTTTAGTGAAGGTTTTTGAGATATCTGCACCTAACAGTCAATACATAAGTTCCATTACAAATGTAATTAGTCAACATTCCTAAAGCTGACAGACTCGTATACACTTTTTTTTCTGAAATACCCCTCGTATTATATTCTGCGCAAAGTAGGAATCAATATAATTCCGGAACTGTCCTGCGCATAGTAGGAATTCTCAATTTGTTGCGCAAAGTGTGCATTCATAACTCGCGTATGACGATTCCCGAACTGTCTCTGCGCAAAGTGAGAATCGGGACAAAGCTAGGCTAACTAGTTGTTCGTATGTTAAAGAAAAATATGTTTGCATTTATTTGATTGATATGGTAATCTTTTGTAATTGCTATTCTTGCAGATTGGACTATAAGAGAAACTGTCTCGTACAAACTAAAAAGTAAGATAAACGTACATTTAAATTGTAGTTTTCTCATACACATTATAGACCTTAAGTTCCCGTTTGTTAGGGAATTTTCCTTGCAAAATTTAAAAACAAAAAACAAAACAACAAAAAAGAACAATGCTTTCTCGTTCACATGGGAAGAAAGAGAAGTTCAAAGAAGTTGCGGGAGCATATTGCTTAAGGACTGACTATCCATTTTAGGTGTGTTTTATAACTCATAAAGTATATTATGGAAGCCCTGGAGGGACTTCTGACTTCATCACTTCAGAGTTCAAACTTCATAACTTCAGAGTTCAGACTTCAGACTTCAGAGTTCAGACTTCATACTTCAGAGTTCAGACTTCATACTTCAGACTTCATACTTCAGAGTTCAGAGTTCAGACTTCAGACTTCATACTTCAGAGTTCAGACTTCATACTTCAGAGTTCAGAGTTCAGACTTCAGAGTTCACACTTCAGAGTTCAGACTTCAAACTTCTGACTTCAGACTTCATACTTCAGAGTTCAGACTTCGGACTTCACACATCGCACTTATTCTTCTAGGATGTTCGAATAGTGCGGAACTCGCCATTTTGGTAAGAAGATGCTTTTACGTTGATATGTCAGAAGTCTGAAGTGTGAAGTCTGAAGTACGAGGTATGATAAAGAAATAGGTGGACATTTGCTGTAGAAATTGTATCATTAATAGTAGACGCATTAAATTTGCAGTAAATACAGGTTTGCCTTTCATCTATCCAGTGATGTATTTATTTTACCGGTCAATATTCGGAAAACAGTCTTTATGGGTCGTCATAGTAACCTTACGACGTTACTGCGGAGCACGGTAAAACTTTGCCTTATTATTTCAAATTGTTTGGACATATCTAATATTTGCAGTAGAGTAAAATGCTTGATATTTTTTATGTTATTTGTTTATGGTTTCCGCCTTTCACTGTCAATGAATTATTGCCGTCAAAAGGTTGAATGCTTGCATAAGCAGCCTAAAACATGCTATGTGGGCCATACATGAGCGACAAAATGACGTCAAACATTATACCGCGTACTTTATGCAAATCCAATTTTTGTATATAATTGTAAAAAAATGGGGAAATTGAAGAACTGAAGAACATTCAGTTCAAATTTAATGTTATATGATCCTTTTATGCTAGTTTTATTTGATGTTGGCACTGATTATAAGTTTGTATTCCTGCATTTAGAAATACACCGCAAATGTAGTGTACGTTGACACGGGTAGTGCCATAACGTCTAATTTCAAAACGTCTACTCCCAAAACGTCTACTCTCAAAACGTCTACTCCCATTTGGTCTACTGTGCCAGAACGTCTACTCCCATTTGGTCTACTGTTCTGAAACCCTTATTTCCATTGGTCCACAAATAAAGTAACTATGCATTTTCATATTATAAGTGTATGGGCTAATTGCCAGTGGGGTCAGTATTTCATCAAGAAGTATACAGGGTATAAAGGGTGGGATTTTGGACTTTGAATATAAAGAAAGATGCATCCAGCAGGCACTTTTTGTGAACCTGCAATGTACATGTCATATGATATGACATTTTTCCAATAGGAAATGCTTTGTAAATTGTTGAAACAATGAAATATGTGGTCACCCATATTTTGTTTCCAGTGTGAAGAAAATATAACTTAGAACTTGCTGAATTTTTTGTTAGCTTTGAGTTAGCAATGCACAGTTCATATTCCTTATTCATCTCTTCGTGGTTACACTTCAAATAAACAAACTGGAAATATTCCTGGTTTGGATGTCAATATATATGTTTCTGTAACATAAATATAGCCTGGAATAACCATTATTTAAAACTACAGGGTAGACCAAATCAGACTATACATTTTGGCCCAGTAGACCAAATGGGAGTAGACGTTTTGGCACAGTACACCAAATGGGAGTAGAATTTTTGGTAGTAGACGTTATGGGAGTAGACGTTTTGGAAGTAGACGTTGTGGTCCTAATTCGTTGACACGATATTGAAAGCAAAAGTTTGGCTTGGATTTATGAACGTCTCAAAGTCTTCTGGTTTAGCAAAGACCATTTTACAGGGCACAGTGAAAGGAAAAAGAAGAAGATGTAGACAGAAGAAGAGGTGGGAAGACAATATTAAAGAGTGGACATGGGCAGATTTCGCCAGCTCAGCTAGGGCAGCTGAAAACAGGACAAGGTGGAAAGGGATTGTTTCGAACCCAACGACCTAGTTAGATTATGGGATAGAATAGAATAGAATAGAAATATGAGGAGAGTACGATATGAAATTCTTCAAAACAATAATATTGCATGCTTATGTGACTAAAATTGGTCAAAAATATAAAAAATGTGCAAGAGGATGTTAGTTTGTGAAAACAGAGAAACAAAAGAACCACTGAAATTTAAAAAAAAAGACAAAACGTCTACGTCATTAATGTGGTGCTCCGCTGTAGCAGTACCTACCTTATATAGAATGAAAGAAAATACTAACTGTTCATTAAAATTTCTTCAAAATTTCAATTAACGCAGCTAAAAGATTGAACTTTTCCGCGATATGAGAAAAATACAATAACTGCATTATGCTTACGGCGACAGCAAAGTCCACGTATTTTTGATCACCCCTCATATGAAGTATGAAGTTTGAACTCTGAAGTCTGAACTCTGAAGTGTGAACTATGAAGTCTGAATTCTGAAGTCTGAACTCTGAAGTTTGAAGTCTGAACTCTGAAGTCTGAACTCTGAAGTATGAAGTCTGAACTCTGAAGTCTGAACTCTGAAGTCTGAAGTATGAACTCTGAACTCTGAAGTTTGAAGTCTGAACTCTGAAGTAATGGAGTCTGAACTCGGAAGTGATAAAAGTCTGTAGTATGAACTCTGAAGTTATGAAGTATGAACTCTGAAGTGATGAAGTCTGAAGAATGAAGTCATGAAATCAGAAGTGTGAAGTATGAGGTGATGAAGTCTGAAGTGTGAAGTAGTGAAGTCTGAAGTGTGAAGTGTTGAAGTCAGAAGTCCCTCCAGGGCTTCCATATTATATCGTTGTTTTATAGTTTATTAGTTTTCTGCAGAATTTGTAACAAAGTTACCATAGAGCTGAAATATGCTAAACTTTTGGCGAGGTACTTATGGACAAAAGTTCTGCACGCATGTTCCTTTAACATCATTGCAGAACTTTTGTCCTCAAGTATAGAAGAAACATAACTTTGCCTAAGTACAAGGACGACCGCACTGATTGTATACAGTCATCTTTCAATGTCTCAAAGTCGAAGTTTATCTCAAACCACTGATATTCCGAAGTAAATTTTCTGGTGCCAGAATCCTGATCAAATTTTTTAAAAGTGCATATTTCCCTTTGACTGAAATAAATACAATAATCTATGAAATAATGGATAGATTTTAGTTCAGATCTCATTTGTTACCTAAATACTTTATCTGAAGCAACTGTAAATTTACATCAGACATAATTTTCATTTGTATGATCAGTATTATGATTTTTCTCTTCATCATGGGAACTAAATAAAAATTTAACTGCAGGATCTCTGCTTTTTTTCTATCACAATCCAAAATATAATTCATGATTGTTTATTGCAAAAATATAAATGCATGACAAGTTGAATACCTCTTATCAGCAGTGTGGCTTAAGCTCCGCCCACTTATACTGCCCACTTACATTACCTTTGCAGGTAAAATCTGCTGACCGGGTGGACGACAATCCTCGCCTTTAAGAAAGAAAAGAAATGTGTCCAAACTATAGACTTTGATATAAGAGGGTACTTTGAGATACCAGTGCTTGAGGTAACGAGAGTCAACTGTAACTGTATAGGGGAGAGTCAGGTAACTTCGGACAGCGGGTAAATTCGGACAGTGACATTTTTTCCTTTACATGTCAGTTGTCTGGAACTAAAACAAAACAATAACTGGCCAAACAGTAAAAATCTGCCGTCTCATCTGGATTTTCACTGTTTGCAATGGTATGTCCGAATTTACCCGCCTGTCCGAAGTAACCCGACTCTCCCCTACAAACTACAAGACAAATCGATCGTGTTCGCAATTTATCTTTCAATGGTGCACAGTGATACAGTCGCCAAAGTCGAGAGGTTAAAGCGCCTCGCTTTGTGCCGAAAATCGCGGTCCGAATCCAACAGGGTCCATATAATAATATGAGGGAAATGGGTACCGATTCGCATTGATAAAAGTTAAATGAAAACCAAAGGAAAGGACTGGCTCCTGTCTTTCAAATGCTGTGCCAAAGAAGCTGCCTCTAACAAGTCACTACTCATACTGCTAAAAGACTTCTGGGAACCTTTAACTTTACCATAGCTCACTGCGAGAGGAACAACAATACATCCAGACAGACTTGGTGCCACAAGATGCGAGTTCCCTAGCGCCATCTTAGAAAATTCGTTATTAAAAAAGAAAAATGAAAAGACAATATTAAGACGGCGTTTAAAAATATATACTTATATATTATCAATGTCTATCCAAAAAGAAACTATGTTACGCAAAAAGATTGGGCGTGTGCCACATTAAATAACTCGCATTAATTACTTAAAATTTCGCTGCAGGGAGGATATCCTGCGTAAATTTACTTTCTTAATAACATTACCTTGGCCATTTTATTGTTTTGAAAAGTTTTAATTTAGTGGCGTTAGTTACGTTGGGTCTCTGTTAGTATAAATAACCTTGGCTGCCTCGCCACATTACCTGTAGTGTGCAGTACTTCGGTGCAGTATAATATTATTTTTCAGACAAACAGGATAAAATGGAGACTAGCAAACTTTTAGTTATTACTTGTTTCACCGTAGCTTTACTTATACATGAAAGGTATTTAACAAATTTTAGTTTTTGATTGTTTTTGATTTAAAAACAATAAATAGTTTATACACCTATCACAACTTAAATTATTTCATTACCGTTTAAATCGTTTTTTCTTTTCTTTTTTTTATGAATTTGCATTTATAAAATTAAAAGGATATTAAGTTAATGAACAAATAGATGATTAAAACAAAAATTTACACCTACATCCAGATGTATGTAATAGAAACAAGAAAAATCTTAAAATGATAATAATAATAATCGGCGCAGATTAAATGGAAGTGTTTTCTAGATAAAGAGTTGACAATATCTTTTATGAATATGACTCAAGTGAGCTATGTCGGTAGGCACCCTCAACCGTAATTTTGACACTGGGTAGGACATTGACCTGTCTCAAGACAGAGCTGACCAATTTGGAATTCCAAAATGGACCGCGGTCAATCTTGAGATCAGCCTGATTCTAAAACAGTTACCAACATGATGCAATGTTTGTTTGTGTGTATGAAACCGAAGTAGAAATCGAAAGTAGATCTACACTGAAAAAAAGAAGGTTTTGAATATCTGCGTCTGTTTCCGATAAAATTTTCATTGTAAGTTTGCACACAAGCGAAACATTCTGATTTAATATCTGACACAGTGTTAGTATTCACGCAGTGTAGTACAACGAGAGAAAAAAAGATAAAATATTCATTGACCTTTGATATTATTGGCTAAATCTTGACTCACGCGTTATTTGACTAATGAAATCTTGTGGCATGTGGAACAAAAGTGAAATTATACTCGGCTGTGCCAAGAAAAAAAAAACACCTAGAAAATAAAACGTTTAGAAGAAAAGTATGTCACACTAGTATTGATATTTTGTTCTGTGTGAGTGTGCTGTTAAGCTCTAACTCTATTCATTTTTATTCATTTTATTTGTTTTTTATTTTGTATATATATATATCTATACATAACTAATATCTAGCGTTCCAGGTGAACAGTGCAGACTCAGATAACACGCCATACGCAGGAAACCTTTATGCGGACCAAACAGATAATTAAATGTTTCGATCCACTGCAGAACCAGTATAGGGCGAGGGTTTGGAGCCAGAAAAACTAGTCTAAGCCGACCCCAATAATATTTTACCGACCCTTTGAAGGCGGTACTGTGGTCTGCTGTGGTTCCTCAATGTTACATGTTGTTCTGACGCGTCCCTGAGGTCTCGAGCAATATGGTCACATGAATATCTTCCCATTTCTGCTTTCTGTTTTGTTTGTAATTTAAAACAGGTAAAAGGCAAAATAGATGTTACTGCTGTTTTCAGTAAGGGTAGCTGAATGATCACCTGTTTGGGAAAGAGCTGTTCATTCGGTTTACCGTGCATGTCTTTCGTGAACTTTGGTCAAAGTGCGTGTATGCTTCTTTCCATTGTGGTCTAAATGATGGGACGTGGGATTTAACTGTGTATATTACATTCTTAACGAAGAAATACAAGGATTTCTTGTCAAACTAAATATGTTGTTTCCCAGATCTCTGAGAGGATATATTTCCTCTAGGGAAATAAATCCCTGTAGATTGGTTACCTTCTCATAATATTCAGATATTGGTAACTGATGTACGACCGGATACCGGCTTTTAGAACTACTTTTCTAAATGTATCTTTCAACTGTGTTGCCTTTTACGAAATTGAGAAATAAACAGACGCTAAATTACGAAATGTCAAACCTATAACAAACTTTGGTGTGTTTTACTGGCGTGTTCAACTGAATAATTCTACGAATCGTCAGTTTTATGCCGTTTTTCACACACGCTCCGCATTGTGCTATAAGAAACATCATTCAGTTCATAGCCGTAAGACTTTCTTCGAGCCTTACATCGTCGGTAATGATATAGATTCCATAGGCAAGAAAATTATTCTTATTTTGACAAACCTTAACCCTTACAGAAAACAAAATGGCGGTCATATTATTTCAAGTTTCGTGTATTCTTTTGCATAATTGTATACGGGCTCTCAGAACGACTCTTGAAAACATAAATATAGACGGAAATATTCTTTAGTCGTAGGACATATGAATGCAATATACAGTTTATTGAATCGTCCCACTTAAAATATGAGATTTATAAACCTCGGGAGGTTTAAAGATCCGATAAAGAAACTCGTCCTTCGGACTCGTTTCGGATCTTTAAACCCCCCTCGAAATCCCATATTTGAAATGGGACGATTAATAAAACTCTATTTATTCCGGACATTGCCTACCTTTTCTCTACACTATTTGCATTAGACGAATGGAAATTTTTCTTTGAAATAAAAAAAAATAAATATTAACTCAGCAAGACTTCCCTAATTGACCAACGGACTCGTCCATTTGATATGGATAGAGTAGCCCACTGGGCATAAATGGGTTAAGATGATCCGCTACTCCTATATATAATTTATACTGATACTGCTTTGTTTTAAATAAGATGTTATCTCAGTAAGTCGAATTTTTTTCAAGGGGTAACGAAACCCTTTCTAGAGATTCGTTACTGCATGATTCATGCAAAACGTCACTGACTGAGATAAAATCATAACTCATTTTGTCATTTTGGAAGCTATTTCCCCTTCGATTTTCTCTCATCAGTTTCAAGTTTTAACGTACCTAGCCTTTATGTAAATTGGATGGAGTGCTACGTGTATTCCATCCTCCCATTTGCTAACGGTAACATTATATGAGCGCGACGCGAGAAAACCATCAAAGTGGTTGTGCGCCCAGTGCAGACTCACATCAGCCTGGGCATCCGCCCAGTCTAATCAGACTCTCCACTAAGCGCTTAAAGGGTAGCTAAGGGTCTAATCTACCTCCATGCGGACAGCGAAGACTGATCAGACTGGGCGGATGCCCAGGCTGATCTGAGTCTGCGCTGGGCGCACAACCACTTTGTTGGTTTTCTCGCGTTGCGGCTCATATTGATTACAACACATCTCACTCCGGTTCCAGTTTATCTCAAACGGCTATTTAAGGACTGATTTTAAACAATCAGTGGACTATGCCCCTTTTGAAGTTTTCGTAAATTTCCTAAAGGCATAACACCTCTGATCTAGCTGTCGACCTACTAAGCCACCATCAGTATGATGTGCAGTGTGTTTCATTCCGAAGAATGCAATATCGACCTTACATAATTCAGGCTTTTGCAGAAGCTAAAAGAGAGAGAGAGAGAGAGAGAGAGAGAGAGAGAGACCGATCGCATGTACGAGGGTCTTTCAAAAGGTTCGGTCATAAGAGCTGGATTTCTTCGCAGAAGCGTTGTACCAAAATTGTTTCTATTACAAACCTTCAAAGTATTCCGCTTTTCCGAAATATATTTTTTGTTACCATTTTTTTTAATCCAGTCTTGAAATTCATCTAAAATTCATTTTTCATATCTGTTGGAGACACTGAAATAGAGCGATGCCAAGTAAATTCCTTGATTTGATTTTCTTTTCTGAAAGCATTCTATTTCCTGAAGCATTGAAAATAAAAAGTAGTCACATGGCCTTTGTGCTAACCTTCATTATAGTGTAAGATTTATCTTAATTATTATAAATTTACTTTAAAAAAAAAAAAAAACAGTCAGAAATGGATATTTTGTTTGCACATTTAATTAGGCTTGGTTGTGGCTAACTCTATGACCACAAACATGGGAA
Organism: Ctena decussata; assembly: GCA_963989385.1. NCBI lineage: Eukaryota > Metazoa > Mollusca > Bivalvia > Lucinida > Lucinidae > Ctena > Ctena decussata. The sequence goes on along the minus strand of OZ022510.1, from coordinate 34,062,185 downwards.
AGGATCTTTTATATTTTTGCTTTCTGCTCGTATTGCTTTTAGAACTACGTTAATTTCCTTTTTGTTACTATTTCTGTTTGATGTCGCACGTTGGATTTGAAATTTAACTGTATCATGAGTTCTGATCTCCGAGGTTATAAAACTTTTTTCATGCTCAACTCAGCTGCGCTCGAAATTTTACCTGCTAATAAATAGCAAATTACTGATAAGTACACTTGTTTTCATGCTCAGTTTAGCTGAGTTTGAAATTTTCTCTGCTTATGAATATGAGAATGCCAACATTAGTTGGCATTTTCATATTTATCAGCAAAGAAAAGTTCAAGCTCAGCTGAGTTGAGCACGAATAAAGTTTTATATCCTCGGGACCTGATCATTGCTCTTCTAAACTAATATGAATGTATTCAAATGATGCCTCACATTATTTTCAGCTTTGGCCTCAGGTGTTACGACTGTATTGCATGCCCCGATCCTTTTGATAAGAGCGGAAAAAACATCGTAGACTGCCCATCCGGCTCCTGTAAGAAGCATAGAGCGAAGGCTGCTGGAGTATTCGGAGGTATAAATATACTCGTTACATGTATCCAAGTAAAGCATGCACACAAAAAAGAAACTTTCAGTTTCAGTGGTGATAGCTTAATTGGGACAAATACAAAAATCTGCATAAAATATCGAAAAAAAAAAAAAAAACAGATTAAGATACAACACTAAAAAAACCAGAGGATCAATGGTCCTGTAGCTCACCTGGCACCTTCTGTCAACAGACACAATTTGTCATTTCGCTCATTTGTTACAATTTGAAACCAGTAGCTTAAAAGGTGTGCATATTTTAATTTTAAAATCTCAGTGACCTTGAGCAAAGTTCAAAAAATGACCTTGACCTTTGATGACCTTGTCTTCATGTATTCATTTAGTTAACCATATTTTCCAATTATTATATCTAGGCTTAAAAAATTCGTAACATCCACTGCTTAAGCATTTTCCCACATAAAAGCATAACATACCAAAGTTGACCTTGCCATAAATTAGGTCAAGGTCAATGTGCCGTCACGATTTGAACAAACTATAATGGGCCCGGGTCCTCAATGCTACATACCATGCCACTAGGTCATTGTGCCTTTGGTTGTGAAGAAGTAGATTTTCGAAGGAGTTTTACCATATATGGGCATGTCATAGCATTGAACGGTTTCTGAGAAATCCACTGCTTAAGCATTTTCCAATGCATCAAAATCGACCTTGCCATAAATTAGGTCACAGTCAGTGCACAGTCCTGATTTGTATAAATTATGATTGAAAATCTTGATGAAGGACGGGCTGACAGAATGACCTTGACCTTTAGTGACATAATATCTTCAGCTGTTCATTTAGTTGACCATATATACCAAATATTGTACCTTAGACTTTAATAGTTTCTGAGAAATCCACTATTTGGGCGTTTTCCCATATAAGCCTAGGGTACCGAAGTAGACCATGTCATAAATTAGGTCAAGGTCTACCAACTGTCATCATTTGTATATAGTATGATGGGCCTAAATGACTTCAATCGGCCTAGTGGTTTCAGAGGAGAAAATGTTTGAAAATCTTGACAATGGATGGCTTTCAGAATGACCTTGACATAATATCTTCAGCTGTTCATTTTGTTGACCATATATACCAAATATTGTACCTTAGACTTAAATAGTTTCTGAGAAATCAACTGTTTATGCGTTTTCCCATATAAAAGCCTAAGGTACCAAAGCTGACTGTGTCATAAATTAAGTCAAGGTTACCGCACGGTCATCGTTTGTATAAACCATAATGGGCCCAAATGCCCGATGCTACATACCAAGTTTCAAGGTCATGTGACCGGGAAACCAAGAACAAACTTTCGTTCTCCTAACTTAGGTAGGCTCATTATGAAATTTGACTTCAATCGGCCCAGTGGTTTCAGAGAAGAAAATGTTTGAAAATCTTGAGGACGGACGGGCTGACAGAATGACCTTGACCTTTAGTGACATAATATCTTCAGGTGTTCATTTCGTTGACCATATATACCAAATATTGTACCTTAGACTTAAACAATTTCTGAGAAATCCTCTGTTTAGGCGTTTTCCAATATAAAAGCCTAAGGTACCAAAGCTGACTGTGTCATAAATTAGGTCAAGGTCACCGCACGGTCATCATTTGTATAAACTATAATGGGCCCAAACGCCCGATGCTACATACCAAGTTTCAAATTCATAGGCCTTTTGGTTCTGAAGAAGAAGATTTTTGAAGGGTTTTTACCATATATGGGTGTGGCGGCCATCTTGGTCATGTGACCCGGATACTCCCAACAATCTTTTGTTTTCCCAACCTAGGTAGGCTCCATATGAAATTTGACTTCACTCGGCCCAGTAGTTTCAGAGAGGAAGATGTTCGAAAATCTTGATGAAGGACTGGCTGACAGAATGACCTTGACCTTAAGTGACATAATATCTTCAGCTGTTCATTTAGTTGACCATATATACCAAATATTGTACCTTAGACTTAAACAATTTCTGAGAAATCCACTGTTTAGGCGTTTTCCCATGTAAAAGCCTAAGGTACCGAAGTGGACCATGTCATAAATTAAGTCAAGGTCACCGCACGGTCATCATTTGTACAAACTATGATGGGCCTGCATGCTCGATACTACATACTAAGTTTCAAGGTCATAGGCCTTTTGGTTCTGGAAAAGAAGATTTTTGAAGGGTTTTTAACATATATGGGCGTGGCGGCCATCTTGGTCATGTGACCCAGACTCGGGGTATAATGTTTTGTTCCGCCATCCCATTAAGACTCCATTTGAAATTTGGCTTCAATCGGCCAAGTAGTTTCAGATAGGGAGATGTTTGAAAATCTTGACGACGAATGGACCCATGGAATGATCTTGACCTTTAGTGACATTATATCTTCATTTGCTACTTTAGTTGACCATGTATACCAAGTATTGTACCTTAGACTTAAACAGTTTCTGAGAAATCCACTGTTTAAGCGTTTTTCCATATAAAAGCCTAACATACCAAAGTTGACCGTGTCATAAATTAGGTCAAGGTTACCGCAAGGTCATCATTTGTACAAACTATGATGGGCCCAAATGCCCGATGCTACATACCGAATTTCAAGGTCATAGACCTTTTGGTTCTGAAGAAGAAGATTTTTGAAGGGTTTTTACCATATATGGGCGTGGCGGCCATCTTCGTCATGTGACCCAGATACCCGGAACAAACTTTTGTTCCCCCGACCTAGGTAGGCTCCATATGAAATATGGCTTCAATCGGCCCAGTGGTTTCAGAGGAGAAGATGTTTGGAAATGTTGACGACGGACGGACGGACGGACGACGGATGTCTGGCTATACTATAAGCTCACCTATGAGCCTAAAGGCTCAGGTGAGCTAAAACACACAAACACACACACACACAGAGTTTCCCAAAACTAAACAGATTTTTGTCTGTATTGCCCTGCCCCGTGTTCAGTTATTCACGGTCATATAATGACTGCTCAAACTGTCATCATGTCGGCAGTCTGTACGTAACGGATTAAATTCGCTCGCCTCCGTTGCAAAACATTTATTTTTTGTTGTCTTTATTGATTATGGAATGACATCTTATAATATAGGAACATATGCCAGCACTGATGTTTCAAAGTACCGTCTGATATCAAAGAAAAAGGTTTGGATACATAACTTATTTTTCTTTACATTTCTTCTGTCTGTTTGTTTTTGTTGTTGTTTTGTTTTTGTTTTGTTTTGTTTTTGTTTTGTTTTTGTTTTTCAAAATACTGGTATCTATAAGTAAATTTTCAGGAACCTGAAACTTTATTTTGAGATATCAGTAGTTTGCGATGAACCTCGACTTTGAGGTAGTGATTTGACTGTACCTGTTTTGATGGAAAATTATATTTTTGTAGTTATAACAAGGGAATGTTCTTTTGCCAAAATGGAAGACAAATGCGAGACGAATGAAATTATGGGGACAGGCGGCACTATCTGCGGGTGTAACACAGACCTTTGCAATGACGCGACAACGTCAACGATTTCTCTTACCGCAACATTATCACTTGTTGCTGGCATATTTGTGTACAAGAGGATACTGTAAAGACAAAAGAGACTGTTCTTTTCATTGCAAACTTATACTGTTCTTTTCTTTGCACACTTATACTGGTCAAAAGGCATACTGTAAAATATGGCATGTTATGATGGATTGGTATGTGGTATGGTATGAAAATCTCATACCATACCACATTCCATACCAAACGCAGGGGCGTAACTAGGGGCAATTTCATAATACGCACAACCATGTTTTATTCACTACTTCTTGAAGGGAAAATACGAATTTCAGCCTCTTTGGGAGTTGCTTTTGTAATCTTGTCTAATTTATGAAATTTCAGCCTGCAAATATGCAGGTGCGTTTTGAAATTTTGTCAATTTTGACAAAATTTCAATACGCATTTGCGTATTTGCAGTATACGTAGCAACGCCCTTGAAACGGCCATACCAAAAGTATTATTGACCTGTAATCTCATCGGCAACTGATCACAGTCTGGTCGGCGACCAATTACCAATTTGTTTCAAGGTATGTTTTAGAGCGTGAAACAGTCGTTGAACGGTTGCATTGTCTGTGTGACCAGGGTTTTAAAAGTGGTAAAACAGTCTCAGCGATTGCCAGTCAGTTGCTTTGAGCTGGTCTCAACACAGTCGCAGTGGCAATGTGAGCAGCCTAGTAACAGACCCACAATTCATTCTCTTTTAACACTTGTACTTACTTTTTTTTTCAAAAGAAAATCAATTTTTGATCTGTCCCTGTGATGACTTTGTTAGTTTTCAAAGTACTATTTGTTCCGTATAATCTTGTTTTTATTTATTTTATTTTAGCCTTTGATCGTGTCCTTTGTTTTACTAATCATATCCCATTTTCGTTGAAAACTTCACTATAACTAATAGCTTATAATCGAGGTGTGTATTATTAATATGACTGATGTATATACACGGTCAAGAAAAATTCGCAGATTTTACGGTAGAATACCTGGCAACCAGCTACCAGTCCATTTCCCGTTATTTTTACGGGCGCCCGTAAAGATAGGCCGAATTATAACGCAGAGTTTTGGTCATTAAGCCCTTCAATACTATTTAGGTATTTTCGAGTGCGGTCAGTTAAGATAATTTTTAATCTTAAATACTTCCTTCAAGAGCAGAGAATACATTAAGAAGGAACTCTACCATATCGGGATTTCAAAAAATGTTCTATAGGCGAACACCCGTAAAATAATGGGAAATGGACTGGCAGCTGGTAGATGTAGCAAGGTACTCTACCGTAAAATGTACGGATTTTTTACTGTGTACATGTATGATTCCGCCACTGTGTTTCACAGTTATTGAGAAGCAATGAGAAAATCCAAATAAGTATTCATATTTTTTGTTCCAATCCTGCCATATAAATATTTTTACGATGTCTATTATGTTATACAGCTGAATTCTTTGAAATAAAATGTGTTTAAACCAAACAAACATATGAGTCGTGACACGAGAAAACCAATGAAATGGTTGTGCGCCCAGCGCAGACTCAGATCAGCGTAGGCATCTACCCAGTTTGACCTGACTCTTCGCTAAGCGCTTAAATGGTAGCTTATGATCTAATCAGACTGATCAGACTGGGCGGAGTGTTTGTTTTCTCGAGTCACGGCTCATATTTTGTGTTTAGTCAGGACACAAGGAATTACTTGGTTCGCACTTTATTTCGAACCGTTTTTTTTTTTTTTTTTTTTATTTTTTTTTTTTTTTTTGGGGGGGGGGGGGGGGGGGGGGTTCGCCTCTCCGGGTCCACAAACTTCGGCGAGTAGTATTACCGGGAAGGCATTGCATTGCACATTGTGCATATGTTTAGAAGTGCTTCCCACTCATTAGGATCTCACAAGACGCCCATTATTAGGTGCTCTAAAACCCATTATAGCTGTCTTATTTCTTTAAAGACAAAGCTTTTGGAAAACACATTTTATACCCTCGACATATGTTGAGGGGTATATAGGTTTCGTCTCTCCGTCCGTTCGTCCGTATGTCCGTCAATCCGTCCATTGAATTTGCCGCTTAAAGTTTGGCGTTAAGTTTATATTCGACGCTTGTATTTCCCATATTCTTTGGTCGAACATGTTTCTATGTGATTAGGTTTACTTCTACACTTCTGACCATAGACTACAAGTTCCGATTCTGGTTCTCAGCATAAATTTTTTTATTTACCCAGATGGCTGATAAACAGCTGTAATTGTTAAATAAGTAGTGTCCTGCTTCAACAATGTTGCCAAACTGTTTGAAGTCAAAGATCCAGCGAGCCGTATATAAACTTTCCGTTTTCTTAAGCTGTAAGAGTCTATTTAACAAGTAACCATATCAAATGTATCAGATCCTACATTCAGGGGACTTAGGGAGGCTGTTACACATAGTAGTATCTAGCTTCATGCAGATTTTTGACATCATCTGGATGCTGCTGCTGACCAAAGGTCAAGATCACAGACTTTTAGTATTTGTGTTAAATTTATAATGTTTTTATATATACATATATTTCGCTTATATGCAGAAGAAGTTTTGATAAAAAAAAATACTGTACGATTAAGGTATTTCTACATGTAAAAGTGACTTGATGGCTACAATATACGGGTGCTATGAATTTTGGGGTGTATCAGGAACAATATCAACTTTTGTTCTTAATTATAGAAATAATCATAAAATATGCATATTATAGAAAACATTTTTCTGGCTGAATGAAAAATAAACATCTATTAAATTAGTCAAATATTACCTGGAACTTGGCCAAATTTTGGAAATGCAGACTTCATTTTCCTCCTTCAGAAATATAGATAGCACCCAACACTCATCTGATAGCCACTGGCAAGTACATACATAAGGGGTCGTTTTACAGGCAAATTTACATAGACCCATATTATGCACACATGACTGTCACTGTGTGTTGTATAAACAAGTTGGGTGTTTTTTGTTTTGTTTTTTAACCATGAAAATTAGCTTTTCATGACCTGTTGCTGACAAAAATACATTCCGATTGGTTTAGTCTATGGCTTATGCTATATATTGGTGCAAAAATATATATTTCTGACATAGGAGAAATATGCATATCTTATATCTGCAATTCGGAACAAGATTAAATATCCCAGCGGGTACATGACGTCAAATGACGCCGTTCTGACGTCGATACGACGTCATTACGTCGCATTGACGTCCGAAAGACGTCATTTTATTGTCTGCCTGCTGGGTATTGTTCTCGTTACACCTCAAAATACAAAGCACCCGCATATTTGAGCCACCAAGTCATATTTACATGTAAAAGTACCTTCAGTTCTACTTTTATGTTTATACAGAGTAGATGACGTCATCTGGATGCTGCTGCTTGCCTAAGGTTAAGGTCGCAGACTTAAATATTGCGTTAGAACTTTGCGTTAAGCTTAATTTTGGTTATATTTCAAATATCCTTTGAAGGAACATTTCTAATATGTGACATTTTTTCTTCTTGATTCGCGCAGATTAGTTAATATCATCTTGATGATGCTGCTGACCTAATGTCAATGTCACTGACTCAAAGATATGCGTTTAATTTTTTGAGCTCAGTTCATATTCTTAGCTTATATTTCCGGCCGTGTTGGTAGATATCGACTTTTAAATAGTAAAAGCCTAAATCAGGATGATTTCCCAAATGGTTTCTTAAGAGCCAATACCACTTGTCAGTTAGAAACTTTCATCTACCCCGGCGGGGATCAGTTCTCTCCTCAATGTTGTCCGGTGATTTCAGAGACATAAGTGTGTGAGAAACCAAACGGCAAACGGCATTTCTTTCTTGTATTTCTCTTGGAAATAAGTTGATTTAGCAATGTGTCTATGGGAAAATATAAGGTAATGCTAAATTTCTTTTTGAGTAGTATAGATTTCACAGTAGATAACAATAAGTAAACAATTGATAGAAAAGTCCACAAGGAAACCCTTAAGAGGCGTACTCCGATCACGCAAGCTTGAAAAAAAGGAAGAAGCAAATCGGTGAAAAAACATCTGTATTAAGCAAGTCTTTGCCTTAAGAGGTTTCCCGAAATTATTTCGCAGTTTCGTCTACTGCATGTGATGCAACATTATCCGCCCTGTAGCTGAAAAAAGACTTTGCAATAAATATTTTTGTACGACTGTCAACAAATACATAGTCTCCTTGACATGTTGCTGTCCTCTTATATTAACGTACCTTTACTAAATTTAGTGTGACAGTTGGGCATGCCTTATATTACTTCTTCAGTAAAAGAAAGAAAAGAAAGAAATATACTAATGGACAGGTCTAAGGGGACTATGGGCATCCCTCTCCGAGCCGAGCAACACTTGCTGACAAAATCCACAAGACAGAGCAACTGGAGGCACGTATTAAAAACGAAAATAGGAAAATTCTCAGGAAGTGACACAATTCAATCCCAGATTTCACCCAAACCACCATGTGGGAAATAGATAACACAAAATTAGTCACCACCAAAGACATCATTAGCGCCCTGTGAACAGCCATTTCCCATGTAGGCTGTCACCGGGCTAGTCTCAACATCGCAAACAATATATCAATAACAGACATAGCATCAAACAACGCATTAAACAATCAAGAAGAACCAAAACAGAAGTGCCGCCTTGGGGCCTGCAAGCGTTGTCGTCTCCCACGGTGTCACCTCAACACCCGTGGCCCGATAGAAACGACAGGCCAGGACATCAGGAAAAGGATGTCTGATGCAGCGCGACCGTACAAGAAGCCAAATAGTCAGAAAGAATGGAGCCAAACTCTGCTAAGATTCATGGCGCTATGATATTTGTCAGTCTTAGTTTTAGAAAGTAGTAGACAAATGTTTCAAGAGATGGGTTTATAAGGTAATTCAAAACGGATTTAAGTACTGACACAAAAGCTATAGAAGAACAGTCAGCACAGAAAACTGATTACTTTTTGTTCAATTTCATTTTCTTTTTTATTTTTATGACTCATTTGTAATTAATTCCAGGAATGAACATGAAACTGAATGGACGAGCTAATCTGAACACCTTAGACTACAGTTTGCTCCCACCGCCTGGGATGATACTCTTGCAGCGAAAAAGTTGTCCCCTCAGTGGAGCCAATTTTTAAGTTATCAGTTCAGTGGAGGAGATTATTCCTGCCCGTCCGGTCCATTCCGCTCAAATCCACTCCATTTCACGATTTAAACTATGCGATATAGGTTTTAAAACAAAATTATGTTTGAAGCAGGTGCTACATTTAACAGTTTTAACTTTCACAATAATCTTGATCTGCCTATAGCAACCATTAATATATTATGCTAATCAAACAAAACCAGTATAACTACGAAAAACCCGGATAAAACGTTTGTTTATATCTCAAACGCTGACACTTAGAGTATCCATAGTCCTATCAGCGGTAAAAACGCCTAATTTTAAATCGTTGCAAAAAGGATTCAAACTTCATGTTTGGTAATAAAATGTCGGTTGGTGTGCATATATTGGGTCACATAACTGTCAAAAAGTAGAGCAAAAAAGTTTTTGAAAAATTACAAATCGCTTCTTATAATACAACATTTCCTGTTCTGGTTTCCCGTCTAGCAATGCTAGATAATCATAGGCGGGATAGTTATTGGGACTCCACGTCTGTACATTGTATTTTTACTTAGTTGCCAACTAAAATGACCCAAATAAGTTTTCACACCCTGTTTATGTGAAACTCGAGGGTGTTTTATTTCTTTAAAGCTGGCAAATCACGGTCATTTACAATTACGAACTATAGTGAGAAGCTTGCAGCGATACCTAATGATAAAATTGTTCATGCTGATAGAGCTATGGGGCCTTTAAGTTTCAAGCACAGGTGCAGGAGCGAATGGTGAGTTTAATACCACTTCGACCAACTTACGCGTAAAATGTCGTAAAAGCACTTCATTAGAAATTCTGTATTGTTGTTTACCTATAAAGCAAGCGGATACTAAAAAGAAAAAGAAAAAAAAAAAACACAGTGCCCCACCTTAATTGATCCATTACCGAAACAACAAAGATTCAGTCTCAAAAAATAACTCAATCTTCCAAATGTAAACAATTTGGGGGTAACCAACTATAATCTGTATTTTTTTTAAATGCTTACTTTGCGGTATGTGGAGTCTCAGTAGCTCGGTGGGTTAAAGTGCTGGTATAGTAAGCTATCAAATTCTGCAATGTTTTCAATTGCATATGGGGTTCCACTGCACACAGCTTTCATCTTACCTGCCGTGGTTTAAATACTGCAGGAAAGACTGTAAAACTGCAAATCATCCATTCATATTTAATGTTCGGTACATTGTTCTACCTAGTGATACCTTATGCAATTCTGCGATATTTCATATGACCACTCACGACATCTGCGTCTTTGTCAGTGAAACTCCCTAAACCGTGAAGACAATAATAACTTATCATAAGGTCACGTCAGGTCACCTTCATCACTAGAATTCTTCTGTAAATGGGATATTACTGCACAGAACTTTCATTATCACACTTCCATAGTTTTAACACTGTAGAAAAGGCGGTTTCAATACTGTTGAAAATGCCGTAAAACTGCAAGTCATACATGTACATATTCGTTTGTTCCACTCGGTACATTGGTTGTTACCTTGTGGTACAGTATACAGGTCTGCGGTTTTTCATATGACCGCTCACAACATCTATCCGAACAGCGTCTTTGTCACAACGAAATTCTCTTATTGTAAACACAATAAGGGAAAATGATAAGGGCACGTCAGGTCAGCCGATCTCTACAACTGTCTACCCATGGTGGTAGACAATAAACAGTTGAACTGTACCTCCGATTTCGTTCATTTTGGTGTTTTCCTTGCTTCAAAAAGATCACATTTTCCCTAAATGTTGAACAAATGTGTATCTGTGCTAAACGTTGCATAAGATTTTACGTTCAGTGTTGTAAAATGAATTAATCAAGACATTAATGAGCCACGACACGACAAAACCAACAAAGTGGCAAGTGCGACCAGCAAAGAATCAGATCAGTCTGGGCTTCCGCCCAATCTGATCAGAGTCTTCTCTGTGTGCTTAAAGGGTTGCTTGGCCTGGATATGACATAAGGGACCGATGAGATTTTCTCCATATGGGTCTGAGCTAGCTACATGAGGACAGCGAAGACTCTGATCAGACTGGGCGAACGCCCAGGCTGATCTGAGTCTTCACTAGGCGCATATGCCACTGTGTTGGTTTTGTCGTGTCGTGGCTTAGTCTTACTGATCGCTCTGAGCAACAGTTGTTTAAACACTTTGAAGTCCATTGTATTAAATCATTTGGGAGGCACATTAACATTTAAAGTCATTATCAAAGGGTTTTATTTACTCGATGTGATGCGTATTGCATATTCATTTACGTATTAAAACGAAAATATACACGGGCAAGTACAACTAGAAAACTATACTCAAAAAAATATTAAGGAGTCAAACTTTTACCCTGTGATTTGTGGAACATTTCAAACATTTGGTAAAATAAATCATTTCTGCCTTCCAATTCATTCATTTGGCAAGTTTTACACACATGAAGTTTGAAACTATAGCCTTTATCTTGACCATGTCCAGACTTCATTTCACACTACCCTCAAAATCAAAGTGGTCAGAAGTCCGTAAGGAACAAATTCACCAAAATTTTCGATTTCGCCAAATCATGATTTTCTTGCAAAATTGCTTGATAATCATCAAATTCATTCATTTTTAAGGTCAGCAAGCTGTAATAAGTTTAAAACTCACTGCAGTTTTTAGAAGTTATGCCCGACCAAACTGACACACTATCAATTCTCTACGGGAATGCAAACCACTTTATTTTAGGGGTAGTTTGACTTAAAGCCTTGACTTGGTCAAGCTAAAGGCTATAGGTTCCAACTTCATGTGTATAAAACTTGCAAAATGAATAAAATGGAAGGTAGAAATGATTTATTTTACCAAATGTTTGGAATGTTCCAGAAATCGCAGGGTAGAAGTTTGACCCTTTAATATTTTTTTCGAGTATATTTTCGCTGCTCTTGAAGGAGATTTTGAGAATTACAGTCCATTGCTTTTTGTGGATTTGCGTCTCCGGTTTCAGAAAAATTAAAAATGGTTGGTTGGTTGTTTTGGGTTTATCAACCCTTTGAGACAGTATTTCAGTCTGTATCGGGCCGTCTTCATCAGAGAAGGAGAAATGATAGACGAGAGAAACAAAAAAACAAACAACGTTCGCCCGCACCTACTGCAAGCACAGTAGGCCCCTGCCATACTTTCATCCAAATAAGTAGGACACCCCGGCACTAGAAGCTATAGCCAGCACCATCGCCCTAAAACCTCAGTTTATTTTGTTATATACATCAGATTTAGATTTTGTTTTATTCTCCGATCGAATAAGCCGGACCGTGTAGTGCAATCGGTAGGGCACCTGACTCATAAGTCAGAGGTCCTGGGTTCGATACCCGGTCCGGCCACATACTTTCGTTTCTGCTTCCGCTGTTTCAAGAAGGACAGTTGTCAGCTACTGGCGAGAAGTATGTGCACTCAGTACTGGTTAACCGCTTAGGAGGTCTAAGCCTGCCCAGGAATAGTGTGGTTAGGTTAACTGACCGTCCCGACATCACCATAGATGTTTACCGTGGACGTTAAGCAGCAAATCAGTCAGTCAATCTCCGATCAACTAGGTTCGGGGTGGGGTGGGTGGATATGACAATCAGCCTAACGTCCGTTTGTCCATTTATCGGAAACCCTTTGTGCAACCCGTAACTTCTACATCTTGCAATATGATTATCCTTTCCGCTTACATGCTGTGCGATTGAAACTATTTTTACGAAAATATTTTTATTCAGAAATAACCAGATGAGCTAATGAAACTCCTCATACCGCAAGGTAAGCATTAAAAAGAAATTCAAGCCGTCTCATCTGAATTTTCACTGTTTGCAATGGTATGTCTGAATTTACCCGCTGTCCGAATTAACCCGACTCGACCCTAACATGGCATTACATATGCATTATCATTTGAAGGGGCCAGTGCAACAAGGGACCTATCTCCACATTTGGCCAAAAATGAGTTAACCACTCTATCATGTAGCAAACATGTTTTCTCACCTATTTATTTCCTCCCTGACCATAGAATCAGCCCCAAAAAGTTTTTTAATGAGGTTGCAAAATTTTTACAAAGGGCCTATCTCCATTTTTGACTTATACTGAAAGGATTTAAAAACTTCCACCCATTAATTTTGAATATCTCAAAAATGAAAGCAGCTACGTCCACCAAAATTTTACAGCATGTATATTTTCACATTCCTGATTATATCAATATACCGAATCTGAAATCGTTCAACCGAATCGGTCAGGAACAAGCACGTACTCCTCGTGTTCTTAGTACCATTTACATAAGGATGAATAGCTTCATGTATACAGTTTTCTGATGAAACATTTCTCTTACAATATCAAATTGAATTTTAAAAGTTTGAACTCGGTCAGTGGCTTTATTTAGCCTACCGCGCCTAAATATCGCAAACAGGCGCAGAGTTTTGGGCCTGATAAATGCCGAAATTTCAAAAAGTGACGTCGCGGTACAATTTTATGCGTTAATTACGGCAATTTACAATCTCAGACGACGTGCACTGTTTACAGAAAGCTCAAAAGACCGTCAGAAAAGCACCTAACTGAGATTAAAACCAGAGGTCATGACGTTAACTAACGTCGACGCCGTCTCCGTAATAGGCTTTGCGCGACAGCATCATCCGCAGTGATACTTGCAAATCCACGTGGATGACGTCACAATATTAAGACAGTAAACTATGGTCAAAAAGAGTGTTGCATAAGAGAACGCCGGCATCGTCTTATGCATTTCAGTGACGTAACGCTTTTTTACTGACGTCATTTAAGTAAATGATACAAATAAACAGCGTAATCTTAAAATTTGATAAGTGTCAAGCATTTTGTCGTTAAATATTAAACACTGCCATGAGTGAACCGATCAGCAGCCAGCAATCAAAAGTGGAAGTTTTTAAATCCTTTCAGTATATTATGCAACAAAAGACCTAAATCCATCGAATTTGTTTCTTCACTATATTTCAATAACGGATTGGTTTAGGGTGAAAATAAATATCTAAGTATTTTTATATTTAGACTTTTTGGTGACAAAAGTCGTTTTCAACTAAATTTTATCTTTTTCAAATTGTTAAAAATTGATCTCAAAATTATATGATGGAGTTAGGACCTTTGTTGCATAACCATCGCAACTATTTAGCGATAATCTTGCTTAATTCGGGGCCTTTTCATATTTTGACATATGCTAAAGCTAGAAATAAGTTATCCTCACCATGTTATATACCTTTTGGCAACTGATATGGCCACATTATCTCTTAAAAGGTGCTTTTCAGTGTTAAGAAATATGGAGTTAGGCCCTTTCTTGCACGAACAAAATCGCTAAAATCCAGTTTTTCTCAATTTATTTTTTTAAAACTAGTGGAATGTTCGCAACACCACTTGAAATCAATCTTTCCAAACATACATTGATTAACTACGCAACAAAAAAACAGTTATTTCAAGTTTCAAGAAAAAATGATGTTTTTTGTGTTTTTCTCGAAATTATGAAAGATGGAGATAGGTACCTTGTTGCACTGACCCCTTCATTTGCTTTCTTTTTAGACTTTTTATCAGACTTCTTAGTGTGAAACTTCTCGGCTAAATGACAAAGTCTGCCGCGACACGAAAAGAAGAAAACAAAAAACAAAGTGGAATGTGCACCCATCGAAGACTCAGATCAGCCTGTGCACCCGCTCAGTCTGATCAGAGTCTTCGCTGCCCGCATTGAGGTAGCTTAGACTCTTTGTTACCCTTTAAGTGTAGAGCAAGGTCTCTGATCAGACTGGATGGATGTCCAGGCTGATCTGAGTCTTCGCTAGGCGTGCATGTCACTTTGTAGGTTTTGTCGTGTCGTGGCTCAATCAACTGTGATTGGATTGCTCCTCTATGAGATGTCTGTGTTTGGTCGCAATCGCGTAAAAGGTCGAGCAATACTAATCTACACCTGATGCAATTTGATGTCATCTCCCTTATAAAATGTTTTGCTTTTGATTTTGCCAGTCTATGATCTGATCTAAATGTTCGTTGTTCGCATATGACAAAAACTTCGTACTCATATAGCATGGATTCCCTTTTCACCCATGATTATATTGTCGCCGTGATAAATGGCCCCATTGCCCTATCAGTGGAATAAACCCAAGTAATATGTTATCGTCATTGTAAATAACCTAGACGAGCCAACTTGAAACTAAAATATCCTTGAGTCTCATTTTACTTGGCAACTATAATAACCTTTTTCGATATCATCAACTTGAATAAAATGGTAAAAATATAATGTACAGGCTGGGGGCCCCATTCATTATTACCAAAAGATTTTCATAAGAAAAAAAATAATCTATGAAGACGTTAGAGCTCAAAATGACCAATATCTTTATAGGACCATCGCTCTATTGGCAAGAAAGAAATTGTAGCGAGGAGTCGCTACAAGCTTCTCACTAGGGTTTCTCATTGTAAATGACAGTGATTATCCAAGCTTTAAACAAATAAACCACACTTGAGTTTCACGTGGAAAGGGTTCGAAAAATGATTTTGGTCATTTTTGATATCGTAAACTTGAATAAAATGGTAACAATACCATGTACAGTCGTGAATCCCTAAGGCCATTCATTGCCCTGCTTGTGTTTATGTTCCAGAGGGGAAGCAGAAAATGAAAAATGTAGGGGACTTTTTCGTGGAACGATTTGTCGTTTTTTGTGAAAATCATGTTCCCCTACATTTCCTAGTTATATGTCTCTGCTTATGCACATCAACCTATATACATGTATTTGGTTTAAACATATTTTATTTCAAGAAACATTCATGACAGTAACAATATTGTTGTATATATAAACATAATAGGATATATTTAAACCAAATATGAAGGTTGGTGCGCTTTTCATAATGTTTTTGGATTTCGACGTGTTTACGGCCTACGGAGACTTAATCTATGGTGATGTACAGGAGTACAGGAGATGAATACCGTTCACGGTCTTGGTTTAATTTATATCATATATATTACATTCTCAGCAAAGAAATACTAGAATTTCTTGCCAATACGAATATGCTATTTCCCATGTCTCTGAGACGATTTATTTCGTCTGGTTACCTTCTCCATAATATTCAGAGATTGGTTATTGATGTACGGCCGGATACCGGCTTTTAGAACTGTATCTTTCGACTGCAGTTGAAGCCACGTCAGGGTTACCTTTTATGATATTGAAAAAACAACAGACGCTAAATTTCGAAATGTCAAACCTATAACAAGGTTTATTGTGTATTACTGGCTTGTTCAACTAAATAATTCTACGAATCGTCAGTTTTATGTAGGACTGCATTGCCGTTTATCACACTCGCTCCGCATTGTGCTAAAAGAGTTCATAGCCGTGAGACTTTCTTCGAGCTTTGGATCGTCGGGACCAGTAGCCGTACAGACAATGATTGTAAAGGTATGATGTAGGTTCCATAGGCAAGTAAATTTTTCTTATTTTGACTAACCTGGGTCCTTTCAGAAAACAAAATGGCGGTCATATTAGGTATATCAATTTTCGTGTATTCTTTCGCACTTTTGTGTACATGCTCTCAGAAGGACTCATGAAAACATAAAAACAGATGAAACTATCCTTAAGTTGTAGGGCATATGAATGTAATATACAGTTTATTGAATCGTCCCATTAAAAATATGGATTTTATAAACCGAGGAAGGTTTAAAGATCTGATAAATAAACGAGTCCGAATAAACTCTTTATATTGCTCATCGGGAACCTGAAGAGAAAAGATGTGCGACTTATATCGTATGGATAGCGACCGACAGCGTGAAGTTTATAATGATTTGTTTTGAGGTGTGACAACCATTACTATACAAAGTACACAAATGAATTGTCGTTTATGACAACGCAACACCACTTCTTTATAACCCATATGCAATGCAACGACACCCTATATAAGCATATAACCATCATTAATAATATTAAAACTGCGTCTGTATAGAGATTTTGTTTTTTGCTTCCAAAGTAGCCAATATCAGAATGCTATTTAATCCATTCGTCACACTTTATGGTATTGGGTTTGTGCAATCGATCTCTCCCACAGGTTTTAATGGCTCTTTTTCAAACTTTGCATACCGATTGTGGACATATGTGGGTCTTTGATGGGGCCAGCATTTATTTTGACAGAATTACGGCCTTTTAAACTTAGTCATTTTAGGCAATATTTGCATTGTAAAGTATGGAGTTTGTGTAATCAATGCCTCCCACAGTTTCCAACGGATCTTTTTCAAACCTTGCTTACTTATTGTAGACATAATGAAAATATGCATGTGGGTTTTGGGTGGAGAAGGATTCAATTCTGATGGAATTACGGTCTTTTAAACTTAGTCATTTTGGCAGGATTTTCTACACTTCAGGGTATGGGTTGTATGTAATTAACTCTTCCTACAATTTTGGATGGGTTCTTTTTAAACTGCGGGGTTTTCGCGCAAAAACATTAAATAATTTTTCAAATATAGTAAAATTCCCCCAATTATTTCTACGTTTCTCCTGTTAAAATATATATCTAAAGAAAGAATAATTATTGCAGATTTCGAATCCGTTTGCATAAAATATGTAATTTTGTATATAAAAATGATCTCGCGAAATAAGTAGAGATGCCCCCTGCATTTTTAGTGCATTTTACTATATTAGTATGCCATTTGCGGGGCTATGTTTACAACTTAAAAATCCCCCAATTTAATATTAGCATAAATTTATGAAAAAAAAAAAAACAATCAAAACACTGAAGAAGAAATGAATTTTAAGCGCCTGTGTGCATAAAAAGTCGGTATTAATTGATGATTTTATAATATCGTATAAAACGTGTGTTTCCTATGCTATTCAATACATTTCCCGCAATTGATTGTGTTGATACGTACATGTTAAAGCGAATGATGAGATACGTTGCGATTGCATATTGGAAAACGCAAGATTTTCTATATCTATTTATCTATTTATTTACGTATTTATTTCTTTATGGCTCGAGACCACGACCAAGGTTCAAATATAGTCCATACTTTATAGTTTGTTTTCATCCAACAGTGAAACTTTTTCACAACATTCCCAACAGCTGATGCTCTCTTTTCTTCAAGTCTGTGAGACTCGCTGCGACGTCATGTGCCCCGTAGATAAGGGCACCTACATGAAGAGTGTGATTTGGTTCTTCCAGCTATCTCTTGTGATGGGATTCTGAACTAAATATTTTACATTTTCAAGAAGCTTATACAAGACTCTTTTCATTTGCCGTAAGAACCAGAATATTCGTTTAAATGGCATTCTTGGAGACCAATGAACCAGCAAACTATTAGCGTGCAGAATAATTTGAAGGTGTTCACAACCAATCGAGGAAACAACGATGGAATGATTCCTATTTCATAACAATTTACGAGAAATATGAATCTATTGGGAAGTGGCTGAACTAATTATAAGCCCCCCCCCCTTTTTTTCACTGCATTTTCATTCTCGCTCGATGTAAACGATGGCTAGTTACGTCTTCTCATATGGAGTATCATCTGGTAGTGAATGAAGATAGTGAACAAAGCTTGACAGACTAGATTAAGAGAATAGCTGGAAAAATCAGATTTCGCACGAGAAATGCAACATTTCGGTGCGAAAAGTTCCGACTGTTTGCAACAAATGACTGTATAGAAGATGGGAGATAACTCTATTTTTACATGGAGCTTAGTAATACATTTTATAAAAAACATCTTCCCGGTAGGCACATGGCGTCCAAATGACGTCATATAGACGTCGATGCGAGATGGTGACGTCGTATCGATTTCAGTGCGACGTCATTAGGACGTCATGTGACTGGTTTTTAGCCTCGTCAGGGTTGATGCAAATTATTCCCGGCTAATTAATCAATCTTGTTGGTTTTAGACTGAGTTTATTTTGTTAAAGATTAGATAGCTTTGATCATGTGTATCTCAAGTCTGTATGTTTATTTGAAAACCTTTTATGTCTGTCTCTGTCTTTGGTAGGAGCCCCGGTAGGTCAGTGGGTTCAGCACTGGCCTACTCATCTAGCGGACCAGGTTCGAGTCCCGCTTGAGTCGAAAATCTTACCTACCATAAACGGGGTTCCATTGCACATATCCTTTCATTATCGTCCTGATATAACTGAAATACTGTTGAAAAAGACGTAAAATCGCGTCATCTATCCATCCATCGTAGTCTTTGATATAGTAAATGAAGTTGATGTTTACTATTCAACAGATTTACCAACCGGGTGATGGTCTAAATATATAGTGTTGTCAGCCAAAGTGTTGCTTACTACGCGTAAAGAGAACAAATTCCTTTTTTTGTAAAATTAATGCACATTCTTTAAGAGCCGCACCCTCGGAAAATTGCCACATGCGACGAGAAGAATCAGCCCAGTCTGTGGTAACAGTTATGCGTTCACAACATGTATGAACAATCTTGAACATCATACACTCTATTGCCGAAAAGTGTGTGAAAGGAATTGACACTAATCGGACTGCATTTGCTTTTACCAAGATGGGGTGAAACACCTTTTACCTTGCCCATACCTCGTGTCGTGATAAAACCAGGCATATGTCATACGCAAAACACGCGTGTCTAGACTGGACGCAAGCGCAATCAGAACAGGGTAGACTACACATGAGCGTAGACATATCTTGGCACTTCCTGGTTGCGTATACAAATACATATTTCGCTTCAAACATTATGTGCTTAACACACGTTTTTCCTTGCGCAACCCAGTTTAAGTCATGTCGTGATAAAATCAACCTTATCGTATATGCAAAACACCTATGTCCAGACTAGTCTGTGCACTAGCACAATCAGAACAGGGTAGGCGCACTTAGTGTGCCTTCTGGGAATAAAACAGTGCACTGCACTTACTTCGACAGACTACGCAGTTGCATAGACTTATCTTGGTACCCACTGTTTGCCTACAGCGTCAAACATATTCTGACCGCACAAGGCTCATAACGTTATACACAAGAGATGAGCGTAAAATGCACGTGCAAATATGACCGTTTCTTGATTATCTTGAATATCAATGATGTAACCCAAGAGCCACACCCTCGGGAAATAGCCACATGCGACGAGAAGAATCAGCCCAGTCTGTGGTAACAGTTATGCGTTCATTACATGTATAAACAATCTTGAGCATCATACACTGCAGCGCCGTAAAGTGTGCGAAAGGAATTGACACTAATCGGACTGCATTTGCTTTTACTAAGATGGGGTGACACACATTTTTCCTTGCGCATACCTCGTGTCGTGATAAAACCAGTCCTATGTCATACGCAAAACACGCGTGTCTAGACTGGACGCAAGCGCAATCAGAACAGGGTAGACTACACATGAGCGTAGACATATCTTGGCACTTCCTGGTTGCGTATACAAATACATAGTTCGCTTCAAACATTATGTCTTTAATACATGTTTTTCCTTGCGCAACCCAGTTTAAGTCATGTCGTGATAAAATCAACCTTATCGTGTATGCAAAACACCTATGTCCAGACTAGTCTGTGCACTAGCACAATCAGAACAGGGTAGGCGCACTAAGTGTGCCTTCTGGGAATAAAACAGTGCACTGCATTTACTTCGACAGACTACGCAGTTGCATAGACTTATCTTGGTACCCACTGTTTGCCTACAGCGTCAAACATATTTTGACCGCACAAGCCTCATAACGTTATACACAAGAGATGAGCATAAAATGCACGTGCAAATATGACCGTCTCTTGATTATCTTGAATATCAATGATGTAACCCAAGAGCCGCACCCTCGGAAAATAGCCACATGCGACGAGAACAATCAGCCCAGTCTGTGGTAACAGTTATGCGTTCATAACATGTATAAACAATCTTGAGCATCATACACTGCAGCGCCGTAAAGTGTGCGAAAGGAATTGACACTAATCGGACTGCATTTGCTTTTACCAAGATGGGGTGAAACACATTTTTCCTTGCGCATACCTCGTGTCGTGATAAAACCAGTCCTATGTCATACGCAAAATACGCGTGTCTAGACTATATGCATGCGCAATCAGAACAGGGTAGACTACACATAGGGTTGACATATCATGGTACCGCCTGGTTGCGTATACATATATATTGTGCCGCAAACATTATGGGCAGAACACACATTTTTCCTTGCGCAGGCCATTTGAGTCGTGTCGTGATAAAATCAGCCTTATGGTATTTGCAAAACACATAATTTCAAACTAGTCTGTGCACTAGCACAATCAGAACAGGGTAGGCGCAATAAGTATGCCTTCTAAGAATCAAACGGTGCACTGCACTTACTCTGACAGACTACGCAGTTGCACAGACTTAAATTGGTACCCACTGTTTGCGTATAGCGTCAAACATATTTTGCCCGGGCAAGGTTCATAACGTTCAACACAAGAGATGAGCATAAAATGCATGTGCAAGTAAGACCGACTCTTGATTATCAATGATGTAACCCAAGAGCTGCTAGATTAACAGACAATTACCGCAGTAATCCTAAATTTTGGAATAAATGTATCTGAGATATCAGTTTAGAATCAGATCAAGATGTGCAATGCGTCATATCCTATCAGTATTTTTTGACACACTGTCGGATAGTATAAGCACCTGTTCAAATTTTAGAATAATTACAGTAATTTTAAGGTGTCACAGTAGAGAGGGTAAATTAAAATATGCAAACTGTTTGAACAGCATAAGACTACGCTCAGCAGGAACATGACGTCATTATGATGTCAAATGGGGTCGATGCGCCGCCCATGCCGCATTACCGTCAATACTACGTCATTTCGACGTCTTGTAAATGCTGGGTAGTAAAGTATATCCCAGAGGGCACATGGCGTCAGAATGACGTCGATACGATGTAATCTGGTTTCGTCGACGTCAATGCGACATCATTATAACGCAGTGTGCCACCTGGGTTGTATGTATCAATGTGAAGATCTGGTCCGTCTCTTTGGGCTTTCCATTAGGTATCAGAAAAAAATGATATTGGAAGACTGTCCACAGTGACAACTAAGTATTCTAGGTCCACGTTTTATTAACATCGATCTTCAGACGAAGAAAGCAATTCGATAGGGAAAAGAAATAATGCCAAAATTTGTACATATTGCCAAAATTTATAAACTCTGCATTTCGATCATACAGAACTAAAATTGACGAGAAAAAAAAATGTCATAACAGCCTTTTTAATTTATTATTATGTTTTTATTTGTTTTGACTATTGCAGAACTTAAATTTACAGATAACTAGATGTGTCTGCGTGTGTGTTTGATGGCCCAAATATAAGGGCGCGTTTACACGAGCAAAGTTTCTATGTCACAGAAACTTTAACAAAGAAAGAATGACAAACATTTTGCGTTTACACGGAGCAAATTATTTGTTAAAGAAAATGTGCCATAGAATCTTTGTCACATAAACTTTGGCAATGAAATATTTGCTGCAGTGTTCACACGACCAAATATTATTCGTCAAAGTTACCTCCAGCGATGAAACAAAATCTTTGTCACATTTTCTACGCTTGTAGCAAAGATCTTTGTTACAGAATCTTTAGCAAAGTTCTCCGTTTACACGGACAAATTTAATTTATCGAAGTAACTTTACCATATATATTTGTCAAAGAAACATTGTCATATTTTGGAATTTCCGCGAGCAAATTTTTCTGTGACAAACCTACTTTGTCATAGAAACTTTGGTCGTGTAAACGCGCCCTAAGTATGTGCTACATAGAAATTTTGGCATGCATCTATTATTCTAACGGGCCACCAGGGTTTATCTCCCATAAAGTGCGGTTAACTATGGTGCTTATGTGGGCTCCATCTGTATGTGCGACTCCACTTTGGTTGAAGGTATAACTTGATCCAAAAGAAATGTCAGGGCGGTAACAAATATGCGCTGGCAATCACTGTCGAATCCGATCAGTCCACTAGAAGATTCGGTAGAATAAATCAAGTTCACTAAGCGTAACGCATTGTTATATTGTACCTCTTGTCACCACATTTACTGTCGTGTATGAAAGACGTAGCAATCTTGATACAAAAAAAAAGTAAGAAGGAAGGTGCATTTTATTAAGATGTACTGATATTCTGCGCCCAAGGAACCGCCGTTAATGATTTGACAAATTCCGCCGCCGCGGGATTCGAACTAGGTAAGCCAGGTCTTAGCAGACTGCGCTTCCGACATTTATATACTTATAACATCATCCCTGTATGCAAACCCTTAAAAAAGAATCAGAATAGTGCCTAAGTCGGGCACACCCAACATATAGATACTCGCGACAGTTTATTTACGCTTATATTCGCGAATCTCTGTTGGCTCGCAAAATGAAATATTTCACGAATATTGGAACACCTAAATTATAGGGTGTAAACTGTCAAGTTCAATGTCGAAAAACTTCGTATCAACGGGGATGCACTCTAAATCTAAAAGGAACATCGTGTCAACATTGACAATAATACGACGTTCTTTCAGCGGGTTTGTGCCCATTGGATGTTTTGCCGCAACTGAGACTTGCCAAAATAATGTTTTTATATACTGAAACAAAAAAGAAACGTCCGTTTTCTAGGGTTCTGTATCTTTTAAGCCAGTAAAGTTGTAGCTGTAAAAAATAAAATAAAGTGTTTCCTAAGCGTCTGGCACACATAAAGATGCAACTGTTTTAATTTTTCTCCATAGCCACTAGATTTATCAAACCTAATGTCAAAACACCATTTTTTCTTGTCAACAGCATTTTATTCATCAAAACCTGAAACATTTTGCGTCAAACGAGGGTCAGAAACATCGAAAAACGAAAAATCAACTTTTAAAAACAAAAAACGCTTATTAAATAAACGAGAAAGCAGCCCAAAGACTTCGATTTATAAAATTATCTCCCTTTTAATTAAATTAATAACGATTTTGGAACTTCCGTATCTCCATAAGCGTTCATCATTTTGAAGCTGTTTTTGTTTCAATTGGCTATACTTGTGAACAATCTTGACAACATGCAATAAATAAATAAAAATTATGTCTGACATCTGAAATCCCGGTGCACTAAAACCCGGTTTTATTACCCCACCTCTTACAGAAACTTAATCAAGTAATTTTGAAACCAAATTTTGCAATGCTGAATGATGCTGATTTCAATGCTATTGATGTCTAGAAATGAATTTTGAAGCAGTCATGTGCCATTGACTTCCAAACTGATGGACCAACAAGGTAATGTTTGCGTGTATCTATGCACGGTCGTGATCGACGTTTTGTGACGTCACTTTACGTGACAGATTAATGCCAGCGGTCGTGACAATTAAGAATGCATCCAGCACCCATAAAATCTCAGAAGCATGTCTGCTCAGTGATGCTAGGATGAGCTGCGATGGTTAAAACGAGAAGAACTTACGAGATACTGATTTTGTGACTTTCGAAATTTGGGTACTGGCGCTTGCGGCATTATCATTATCGCCGATGTTCATTGAACGGATTTTCGTTTAGCGCACACCATTGCTGAATAATCGACTTTATTGAAACAAAACAATTGAATGAAATGTCTGTGTGAATTTGGAATTCAGAGACACAAATGTAAAGCGGACGTTTCTTGTTTGTGTCAGTATATAATGTGCAGATTATCGGTGTAAAAGCGAAGCATCAGATCAGCCTGCGCATCCTCCCTGTATAATAATCAGTTTCGTTCCTATTTTGTACGTGGTTTCAGATGTAACACATTGGGCTTTTTTAATCACTTGAAATGTGAAGCAAAACACAAAACTGTACATTTTATACGTTCGAAAAGAAAATATTTGAATCATGAGGACATACTGTCGTCTCCGTTCACAAAGTTGAAATTTCGATCATAGGGATATACAAAGTGAATTTGGTCACATACAGGCTGTAAACATTGCAAGTAAAGGCTCCTAAGTCCAAATTGCTTCTTAATTTGTTAATTACGTAATTACATAAGGAACAAAGTAGACTTGGTACATTTGGCTTGCGAAGATGACAGGCCTTATGATCATACATGAAGATCAGGAATTGGGCTGTACATGTACATGTACTAAGATAGCACGTACGAATAGCAAAGACTCAGATAAGCCTGTGCATTTATTTCATCCCTATCTATGTAAGGTCAGTCTGTGCTTCCTCGCAGTTGATCTGGTAAATTTAAATAGTAAATGATTGACGTCGCATGAAAAGATACCTTATTGGATGTGCGGAAAGGAAATAATAAGATCAGCCTGTGTATCTGATCAGTCGTGGGTGAAGCGCCGGCCTGCTGATCTAGCGGTCCCAAGCTCTATTCCCATAGGCGTTCTTAATCATAAACCGTTGCAAAGAGCCTTTCATTGTTACCCTCCCATCGTCCTGATATGACTGAAATACTGCTGAAAATGACTAAAAATCGTAAGTCATCAATCCATCCCCTTTTTGATCGACGCTGTACAAGGACAGTTAATATATGGCTTGACACGTGCGTCTGTTGTTGGCTATACCGCACATCCAGTTGTTGCATAACTTTACATTGTATTAACAAGTTTTGTGACAGCTAAATAATTTTTGGTACCGGTGAGTGAGCAGCGTGTTTGCCTGTGCTCCTTTTTGTACAATAGAAAAGTCTAGGGGAAGGAACAAAGATAACTCCGCCCTGACAATTCTTTTGGATCAGGGTATACATCATTGTAGAGTCCGGATGCGCTTAAACAGGCGCACATGCTGCGACCTTGTACCCATGTCCCTGTGCTTACACCACGTCAATGTTGTAGCAGACAGGCCGCAGTAAAAGTATCAAGGACGCAGTAAACAGACAACAGACACTTCATTGGAAGTAAATAGTATAGAGAAAACCGCGAACAGCATGCACTACTTTCCAGCATGCTCCAAAACGAAGAGCGAGTAGACAGTGCACAGTAGACGGTAAACGGTAGAATATATCAAAAGGGCTTTAACGTTCGCACAGCTTAAAAATACATGTATTCGGGGGAAAACTATAAAAGAAAAATAATAGAAAATAAATAAAGAAAAGCAGACAAAATTCTGCAAAATCCGGTATTCCCAGTCGATCACCAATCCAAGGACTAACCGGGTTCGGCGTAGTTTAACTTCGGTGATCGGACGAAAATTGGTGTTTTCAAGGCAAGCTGGCGGTAGACAACAAAGTACCGATTTTTAACATTTCCAAAGTCTACTTTTGAGAGTTTGAGATCAGTATATTAGTTATAATATCCCGCAGTTTTTACTACTGGGACACACATTGCAGGCCTAGTAGAGCAGTCGTATCAGGATATGCGCTGTTTGCAGTTCGGTCTCATCAAGCCAGCGAACACAAAATGTTGAATTATCATTGAATCAACGTTGATTCAATGTGATTCAATGTTTTGTGGTCAGTGGGTAAACTATATCAAAAAATCTTCAATAAGCCTCTTTATTACTAAGTTAAAATTTGCGCCTCACATAATCAGCTATGTCTAAAGTAATATGTAACCATCAATATCAACGCTTATTCAACGTCATAGTACTTAACGTTTAACCAACGTTAATGACACGCCGTTGTTTCAGCGTTATTTGGCAGCTGAGCATGAGGAATAAATCTGTTATCATTGAATGTGGCTGGAATATTTAGATTTGCGCCACGCGAATAAAGTCTTCAGATGAGCATTTTTGAACTGAGCATATGCCTAGTCTGCTCAGTAAGTGCACAGAGAGTCAAAACCTGCAACATCTTACTAATTCTAGTGCGTACCACTTTTTCTGACTAGAATGCGCATGTACGCAGACTAGTCTAAGCAGTGCAGGCTGTCTCGTAAAAAGGTTCGGAATCAAAGTTTTTCACACCTATAAAATAGCTCATAACTTTAAAAGATTTGCTAAATATACACACTAATAATTTGCAAGGTTATACATTCGGATACTCATAGAAGCTACATGAGTTTACAACGCATCAATATTTACAAACTGAAAGTACAAATGTTTTGAAGGATAAAGTGCGTATTTATGAGGAAAATGAATCGGCTCTAAGTCTGAAAAAGCAGAAGGATTCAAATTATGTGTTTTCCCCTTTCAATATTGTGTTGAACAAAAAAGGAAGGTACCCAGATTTGGAAAACAAAATTTCCATAGTTTTCTATTCGGTAATCCCCCTCACCTGCCTTGAACGCCCCTCTCCGTTCCTACGCCCACCCCCACCATCACACACCAACATCAACCATCCACTTCGTCCACTTTTTTCTTGGTGTACAACAGGGAGAACCTTTTATCTTTTTACCTTTTATCGTGCCACTGTTTAAATCTTATTAAAATTAAACAAGAGCAACAAATCCATTCATTTGAAAAATCGACATTTTGTTCGTAAGCAGATATACAGGTGAACTGCGGGGTTTCGCGGAAAAACATTAAATAATTTTTCAAATATAGTAAAATTCCTCCAATTATTTCTACGTTTCTCCTGTTAAAATATATATCTAAAGAAAGAATAATTATTGCAGATTTCGAATCCGTTTGCATAAAATATGTAACTTTGCATATAAAAATGATCTCGCGAAATAAATAGAGATGCCCCCTGCATTTTAGTGCATTTTACTATATTAGTATGCAATTTGCGGGGTTATGTTTACAACTTAAAAATCCCCCAATTTAATATTAACATAAAATTATGAAAAAACAATCAAAACACTGAAGAAGAAATGAATTTTAAGAGCCTGTATGCATAAAAAGTCGGTGTTAATTGATGATTTTATAATATCGTATGAGACGTGTCTTTCCTATTCTATTCAATACATTTCCCGCAATTGATTGTGTTGATACATGTACATGTTAAAGCGAATGATGAGATAAGTTTTTCTATATCTATTATTTATTTTTTTATGGCTCGAGACCACGACCAATTTTCAAATATAGTCCATACTTTGTAGTTTGTTTTCATCCAACAGTGAAACTTTTTCACAACATTCCTAACAGCTGATGCTCTCTTTTCTTCAAGTCTGTGAGACTCACTGCGACGTCATGTGCCCCGTAGGTAAGGGCACCTACATGAAGAGTGAGATTCGGTCCTTCTAGCTACCTCTTGTGATGGGATTCTGAACTAAATATTTTACATTTTCAAGAAGCTGATACAAGACTCTTTTCATTTGTCGTAACAACCAGAATATTCATTCAAATGGCATTCTTGGAGACCAATGAACCAGGAAACTATTAGCGTGCAGAATATCTTGAAGGTGTTCACAATCAATCGAGGAAACAACGATGGAATGATTCCAATTTCAGAAACAATTTACGTGAAAACAAGGCGCAGGCATATGAATCTATTGGAAAGTAACTGAAATAATTATAAGCCCCCCCCCCTTTTTTTCACTGCATTTTCATTCTGACTCGATGTAAACGATGGCTAGTTACGTCTTCTCATATGGAGTATCATCTGGTAGTGAATGAAGATGGTGAACAAAGCTTGACAGACTAGCTTAAGAGAATAGCTGGTAAAAAACCGGTTTTCGCACGCCATTTCGGTGCGAAAAATTCCGACTGTTTGCAATAAATGACTGTATGGAGGATGGGAGATAACTCTATTTTAACATGGAGCTCAGTAATACATTTTATAAAAAGCGTCTTCCCGGCAGGCACATGACGTCCAATGACGTCATTTTGACGTCGATGCGACATTTTGACGTCGTATCGATGTCAGTGCCACGTCATTAGGACGTTATGTGACTGGTGTTTAGCCTCGTCAAGGTTGATACAAATTATTGCTGGCTAATTATTCAATCTTGTTGGTTTAGTCTGAGTTTATTTTTTTAAAGATTAGATAGCTTTGATCATGTGTATCTCTGTCTGTATGTTTATTTGAATACCTTTGTTGTGTGTCTGTCTCTTTGTCTTTGGTAGGAGCCCCGGTAGGTCAGCGGGTTCAGCACTGGCCAACTCATCTAGCGGACCAGGTTCGAGTCCCGCTTGAGTCGAAAATCTTTCCTACCATAAACGGGGTTCCATTGCACATATTCTTTCATTATCGTCCTGATATAACTGAAATACAGTTGAAAAAGACGTAAAATCGCGTCATCAATCCATCATTCTTTGTATGAAGTTGATGTTTACTATTCAACAGATTTACCAGTTCAGTTCAGTTCAGTTCTCTTATTGACGTTACCCAAGTGGCTCAACGGTACGTAACCATATTTGCATACACTTGGCGCCGTGTGTCGGTCCAAAACAGATTTACCAACCTGGTGATGGTCTAAATATATAGAGTGTTGTTAGCCAAAGTGTTGCTTACTACGCGAAAAGAACAATTTCCTTTTTTTGTAATATTAATGCTCATTCTTTAAGAGCCGCACCCTCGGGAAATTGCCACATGCGACGAGAAGAATCAGCCCAGTCTGTGGTAACAGTTATGCGTCAACATCATGTATTAACAATCTTGAGCATCATACTCTGCAGCGCCGCAAACTGACACTAATCGGACTGCATTGGCTTTTACCAAGATGGGGTGAAACACCTTTTACCTAGCACATACCTCGTGTCGTGATAAAACCAGTCCTATGTCATACGCAAAACACGCGTGTCTAGGCTGGATGCATGCGCAATCAGAACAGGGTAGACTACACATGAGCGTAGACATATCTTGGCACTTCCTGGTTGCGTATACAAATACATAGTTCGCTTCAAACATTATGTGCTGAACACACGTTTTTCCTTGCCCAGGCCATTTTAAGTCATGTCGTGATAAAATCAGCCTTATCATATATGCAAAACACCTATGTCCAGACTAGTCTGTGCACTAGCACAATCAGAACAGGGTAGGCGCACTAAGTATGCCTTCTGGGAATCAAGCAGTGCACTGCACTTACTTCTACAGACTACGCTGTTGCATAGACTTACCTTGGTACCCACTGTTTGGGTACAGTGTCAAAAACATTTTGACCGCACAAGGCTCATAACGTTAAACACAAGAGATGCGCATAAAATGCACGTGCAAATATGACCGTCTCTTGATTATCAGTGATGTAACCCAACAGCCACACCCTCGGAAAAGTGCCACATGCGACGAGAAGAATCAGCCCAGTCTGTGGTAACAGGTATGCGTTAACAACATGTATAAACAATCTTGAGCATCATACACTGCAACGCCGTAAAGTGTGCGAAAGGAATTGACACTAATCGGACTGCATTCGCTCTTACCAAGATGGGGTGAAACACATTTTTCCTTGCGCATACCTCGTGTCGTGATAAAATCAGTCCTATGTCATACGCAAAACACGCGTGTCTAGACTATATGCATGCGCAATCAGAACAGGGTAGACTACACATAGGGTAGACATATCATGGTACCGCCTGGCTGCGTATACATACATATGTCGCCGCAAATATTATGGGCTGAACACACATTTTTCCTTGCCCAGGCCATTTGAGTCGTGTCGTGATAAAATCAGCCTTATGGTATATGCAAAACAAATAAATTCAAACTAGTCTGTGCACTAGCACAATCAGAACAGGGTAGGCGCAATAAGTATGCCTTCTGGGAATCAAACGGTGCACTGCACTTACTCTGACAGACTACGCAGTTGCGTAGACTTAAATTCGTACTCATTGTTAGCGTGTAGCGTCAAACGTATTTTGCCCGGACAAGGTTCATAACGTTCAACACAAGATATGAGCATAAAATGCACGTGCAAGTATGACCGACTCTTGATTATCAATGATGTATACCAAGAGCTGCTTGATTAACAAACAATTGCCGCAGAAACATTGATTTTGGGATAGATGTATCTGAGATATCAGTTTAGAATCAGATCAAGATATGCAATGCATCAGATCCTATCAGTATTTTTTGACACACTGTCGGCAAGTATAAGCACCTATTCAAATTTTAGAATAGTTACAGTAATTTTAAGGTGTCCCAAAAAAGAGGTTAAATTAAAATATGCAAAGTGTTTGAACAGCATAAGAGTACGCCTAGCAGGCACTTGACGTCGTTATGATGTCGAAATGGGGTCGATGCGACGCCCCATGCCGCATGACCGTCAATACTACGTCATTTCGACGTCTTGTAAATGCTGGGTAGTACAGTTTATCTCAGAGGGCACATGACGTCAGAATACGATACGATGTAATCTGGTTTCGTCGACGTCAATGCGACGTCATTATAACGTTGTGTGCAAGCTGGGTAGTATGTATCAATGTGAAGATCTGATCCGTCTCTTTTGGTTTTCCATTAGGTATCGGAAAAAAATAATGATATTGGAAGTCTGTCCACAGTCACAATTTAGTATTCTAGGTCCACATTTCATTAACACCGATCTTCAGACGAAGAAAGCAATTCTATAGGGAAAAGAAATAATGCCAAATTTTTTACATATTGCCAAAATTTATAAACTCTGCATTTCGATCATACAAAACTAAAATTGACGAGAAAAAATGTCATAACTGCCTTTTTAATTTATTTATTATCTTTTTATTTGTTTTAACTATTGTAATGTAATCTGGTTTCGACGACGTCAATGCGACGTCATTATAACGTTGTGTGCAAGGATGAAGTAGCAGTAAGAAATACCATATGGGGCATCGATCACACAAACATAACAATAATACTACGCCTAATATTAATAATGATAAATAAATAAATTTCTGTACATCATCGTTTTTCTTTTCATGAAAACGAGAATCATTATATGCAATAAAATAGCTACAAAAAAAAAACAGAAGAAAGGTTTGGAGCGACGTCTCGGATAAATAATAATAATGATAGAACAATTCACGATCACTTTGGCGCCGGAGACGGGCTGAGGGGTTAGAAAGCGGGGCACTTGCTGGTCAACTTGGTACTGACCCTTGTACCAAAAATAAGATGAAAAAGGGTATTTTCTCCCTTTTTAGCTCAACGCAGCGCTGACATCGTTTAGGATTAGAAAAACGGTAGTTTAGTCGGAAAAGGTATGTTTTCACTGCTCTGACTAAAACCCTGTGTTGATTAGAGGTAATTTAACAAAACAGGATTTCATTCAAGAAAACATACTACCCAGAAGATCATCAACGGTCCTATATCGCTCACCTGAGCACTGAGGTTATGTTGAAAAACCTTTAAGTTGCCACAGCAACAAAACCACATGCACAACAGCAATAAAACACACATTTTATGTAGAGGATAATATCACAAACATTTATGCAAAAATAAATCAGTTTTATCCCCCTTTATGGCATCTGAGAAACAAACACAATGAAAAGTAACACAGGCCCAGCACCGCTAGTATACTGTAGTTCTACGTTCACCTCTTTCTGTCAGTATAGTATTTCTTTCACGAATGCATAACCAGCTTCGATAAATATTATTTCCTTCCTTTGAAATCTAGGAAAATACTTTTCACGAGTTCTTGGAGTGATTTTATGCCGTTGACACAACCAAAACGTCAAAAATGTGATTTTAAAGACACGTTCTATTGATAGGTGTCATCAGTGTCAGCTTTTTTTCCATACAAACCGATCTGCCATCCCAGCTTTCCACCTAAAACTGTATCTGTTGACAAAGGCAATCACTTTGTCGCCACCCACCCTCTTTGAAAGCGTGTATTTTCATTATAAAACCAAATGGTGCGTCAAAAATTGGCAAAAATATTCCTTACTAATTGAAGTTTTATTACACGCATGCAAACAGATTAGGCACCATCTCAGATTCGTTTAATGGGAGCCGAAATGCTGATTTTATGTTATTTTCTGAAAAATGTTGCCCATTCAAGACCTGACATAGCCTTATCTGTGTAAGAAAGCCGTCCAGACTGATACTGTAGAATCTACAGACACTGATCAACTTCCATAAGAGGCTAAACTCTTCCAGAATATTATCGTCTATTTCTACCAGCAACTTTATCTCACCTGCTCAAAACCTACTTTCATTTTAGTGCATCTGCTATCTCTATAGACATCTGTCTTCATTTCAGCCGGCTGTATGGTGTGTTTATTCCTCGATTTCCTTTCCTTGATGGGGCGGTGCTTATTTCTGGCCTTCCCTTCGACGGGTATATTTTCTCAAAAGGTATAATGGGGTAATGATTTTATGCTCACTCGCGTAGAACGAAGCTTACCTTTACAGAAGGCATATACGAAATGATCGGATATCGCACAACAATCTTCTTTTTCTTCTTTCAACCCAGTATATATGCATCGTCTAAACAACGTTGTGACGACGTCGATGCAACGTTATGATGTTAGAACAACCTTGTATAGACGTCAGTAAAGTGTCATACTGTTGCATCGACGTTGTTTCGACGTAGTGTGCTTGTATGAACTGTCTCATCACTTTTGATGACCGAAAGCGTTTACCTGGCAGTTTTAATCTCACAATTATGCGTGACAACTCATGCGCATGCTACTTTACCGATTTTTCATGTGGACTGCTCGGTTTTGACATTGAATGGCAAGCCTCTATCAAGTCCGTCCAGTCTTCCAAAGGCAGTTTTAGAATACCCCAGTTTGAAAATTACAGAAAGACTTCGATTGTCAAACCAGACGACCAACGGTCCTGCAGCTCATCTGAGAACTTACTGTCAACAGACACAGTTGTCACTTTGCTCCGTTGTCAAAATTTTAAACCACTGACTCTAGAGAAGTGCATGTTTTAATTTTAAAATCTCATGTACCTCGAGGAAAGGTTAAATATTGACATTTACTTTTAAGTGAAAGTCTCACTGTCAATATTGAGGGCTAGGTTTTACTACGTTTTTAAAACGTGGCAAAACGGCAGTATACGTTGTAAAACGTTGTATATAGGTAGAGCTAAAGACGTGATCTAGTGACGTTTGAATTAGAATTTTTAACTCAAACACGGCATTTTGATATACGTGGCGTATACCTAGTAAAACGTAGCAACACGTAGTAAAACGTGGTCAGAACGTATTAAAACGTAGCCGAAACGCATTAAATACGTACAAAAACGTAGCAAAAATAACATAGAGGTCATCTAAGCCTCAGTCTCGCTGTCACGTATTGAGGACTAGGTTTTTTCTACGTATTTAAAACGTACCAAAACGGGAATATGCGTATTTAAACGTACTGGATACGTATTATATACGGATATATACAGCTACATATGTGGCCTAGCTACGTTTGAATTGAAAAGTCAACGTAAACGTAGCATTTCAAAATAGTTAATATATGCGTAGTAAAATCTTACTGAAACGCAATCTAAACGTAGCAAAACGTACATGAAACGTTTTAAAAATACGTAGCTGTACGTGAAGGTCCTCTACATTCTACTACGCACTATATAAGCTTTTCCACGTCTTAGTAAGTTTTGAGACATTTTATTCTGCGTTTTATTACCATTTTGTAAGTTTGGCGATACCTACTCAAGTTATACCGGACACTATCTAGTAGTCCCTAAAAAACGTACAGAATCGTCGTAGGTAAGTAAACTGTTCTCGTCCATTCTGAAAGCGTGGCACTAAGCCGTTTGATAACCGGGTAATACGAAGTCAACCGTTGTTAAACGTATTTAAAACGTACTAAAAACTTAGTAACACCTAAATACTTACAAAACGGGGTACATTTTTTTGTCAAACGTAGGGCGCGAAACGTAGGACAACCTAGCCCTCAAAACATAACGGTGAGACTGGGCCCTTAGTGACCTTATGTCTTCATGTATTCATTTAGCTAACCATATTTTCCGATTATTATATCTAGGCTTAAAAAGTTTCTGTGAAATCCACTTCAGCATAAAGAACCAAAGTTGATCTGGCCATAAATTAGGTCAAGGGCAATACAGGTTTATAGTTTTCATTTTCACAATACTGGCTAAATCCTCTCAGAGACCTGGGAAATAGCATATTTATATGGGGAAGAAATCCTTGTATTTCTTTGCTAAGAATGTGATATAACACATTTAATGAAGCAGCACCTAATCGGTCCTGGAATGTAAATGGGCACACTTTCAACTGAAGCAACTCTACCATTTTCATTTTTGCCTCCCTTCTAAGTGTGTGTGTGTGGTGGGGTGAATTTTTAAAGGTAAGTGTTTGCTCATAGAGCAGCAAATTCTTTCTTTTAAGAAGAGATCCCTTTTCGGAAGGGATTTTTTATGTAAGGAAGGAAACAGGAATTCACAAAATTAATACATGTCAGCCGCGACACGAGAAAATCAACAATGTGGTTTTGCGCCCAGCGCAGACTCAGATCAGCCTGGGCATCCGCCCAGTCTGATCGGAATCTTCGCTGTCCGCATGGCGGTAGCTTAGACCCTTAGCTACCTTTTAAGCGCTGAGCAAAGCCTCTGGTCAGACTGGACGGATGCCCAGGCTGATCTGAGTCTGCACTGGGCGCACAACCACTTTGTTGGTTTTCTCGTGTCGCGGCTCATGTATTGTCGCTTTTTGCAACAAATGGAGAAAAAGGAGGAGGTATACCCATACACCGTGAACTATGTTTTGCACTCGAAATGGTGTAAGCAAATACATGTCGGATTCTAATTATCGTATTAATACTGCGGATTAAACCCATCATCAATTTTAATCGGATCAAGTCTGTGCGCATGGAGACATGCGGACATGAAATGTAAGTGACGTTTGCTTAACATATATTTTTAAGCACACTCAGATGATAAAATTTTACTTTTTATTTATCAAAGCTTGTTTTTTTTTATCTGGCGAGCAATTGTTAATGCACAGAAAACTGGTGCAGCCAGCATATTTAGCGATTTCCTTATATCTGTAGGCCTGAGACCCAAAAAAAATGATTATACGTTGCGTCATTTTAGTCATGGTGACTAAAATGATACAAATTATAGACATTGTAGCTTATTTCGAAAAAACGATTATTTACATGCAGTTGGGAGTAATTAAACTAGAGTCACCCAGATTGTTGACTTTATTTAGATGATATAAAGGTCTAAAAGATAAACATATACAACACACAGGTATATTAAGATTACAAAATGGATAAACAGGGTCTAGAATGCTTGTTGTTTGCAGATGGTAAGGGGTATACTAATCTCTATATTTAGTGATCAAAAAGCATTTGCAATTGTTGCATTAAAAGGTGTATGGTATAGGTAGTCTATGAATATGAGAGCCTGCTGACGCTCTCCGGTTCAGCTGTGTTGAGTTTTGGAGGGAAACTCTCATCTAATACCAGAACGAATACAACATTTTTACATATTTTGGGTAGTCCTACAGGCGAATAAAACCGGTCTTATGAGCTAATATATACACGCATGTATCGTATACAGAGCGTAGTATATCCCTGTTCAAGAAACGTTCCAGAAACCCACCAAGATTATACTAAAAGACTTGCTTACACACTTAACATATACTCATTTATATAATTTGCATATGCTCTCTCTCTCTCTCTCTCTCTCTCTCTATCTCACACACACACACACACACAAACACACACACACACACACACAGAGTGTTACAGAAACATACATGATCCAAATATGATACATCAAGATGATAAGAAGCCGGTTCCAAGTCTTGGTGAGGGCAGTTTAAGCATTTGTTTTTCCAACATATACCGTGGCCACTGACCTATATATTGTCTCGTTGAGGCAACGGGGTGTCACTGCATATGTTTCAAATTCTTTGAGAAATAACAAGGTATTCTCTCAGAATTGTCATTAAGACCTTTCCTCGGCTTGGACCATGTGATCTATAAATCCGTAAATGTGAAATTGCATAAATTTTTAAACCAATTATTTTGTTCAGCAGTAAGGAGATATGAATATGTGATTTAAAAACAAAACCAAAAAAAAATCTGACAAACTTGAATTATAATGTTACAGAACGCAATGAAAACAACATATTAAAAGTAGTTTATTTTTAAATTACTGTTTTACCAGATGTATACTGGGACTAGATGAAAGACTAACCCGATGCTTAAGCTCAATAGAAAACTGATAAATGATGCCCTTTTTTTGGTTTTGCCGTGTCGTGGCTCAATTATAAAGTAATGATAAGCTGAAAATTAGTGTGCAACATATAGAAATTCAGGTAAATTCGGACAGCTGGTAAATTCGGACAGTGACATTGTTTCCTTTATATGTCAGTTGTTTGGAATTTAAACAAAATTAACTGGGCAAACAGTGAAAATCCTGATGAGACGGCTCGGCTCATTATGAGCCGTCTCATCTGGATTTTTACTGTTAACAATGGTATGTCCGAATTTACCCGCTGTCCGAAATTACCCGACCCCACTCTACTACCAATTCACCGCCTAATGCAACTTGTGGTCTCAGCTGATCAGAAATGTTGATATTTGAACCTGGCACATAAAACAACCCACCAAATATATATGAGCCGCGACACAAGAAAACCAACAATGTGACTGTGTGCCCACTACAGACTCAGATCAGCCTGGGCATCCGCCCAGTCTGATCAGAGTCTTCGCTGTCCACATGGAGGTTGCTTAGACCCTAAGCTACCCTTTTAGCCTTTAGCAAAGAGTCTGATCGGACTGGGCGGTTGCTAGACTGATCGGAGTCTGTACTGGACGCACAACCACATTGTTGGTTTTCTCGTGTCGCGGATCATATATCATTTCAATTTTCACTGTCGTAACAGGTTCAGTAGGCGAAAATAATGCATTGATTAATGTTGATCATCAGAGTGTTGTCCTCACAGGCAAGTTCTGGCCTATAGCAAGTTAGTGAATCGGACTGGCATTCAAGTTTTAAGTCAATCCGGGTGTGATTCTTGTTCGGAAATGGGTGGCTCTTAATCGGATACGATGACAGGTGATCAAACAATGCACCGTTTTGCCGAAGACGAAAACAGATCAGATAAAAAGACTTTGATCGTTACCGGGGTGTTTGTTTTTGA
The DNA here is from genome assembly GCA_963989385.1 of Ctena decussata. Classification (NCBI taxonomy): domain Eukaryota; kingdom Metazoa; phylum Mollusca; class Bivalvia; order Lucinida; family Lucinidae; genus Ctena; species Ctena decussata. The sequence continues at coordinate 34,024,339 of OZ022510.1, read as the reverse complement.
CAGCTTTGAAGTGTCTGACCTAGGCGCAAGATTGGAAGTTGCATCAGTCAATGGACAGGTATTTCTTAACATCTGCTACCATTCGAGCATATCAGATCAGTAAAATGATAAATGGGTGACATTACATTACTCAGAGACAACAGCCATTAGAAAATGAATTTCAATTATAAGGTATACCTTGCTATTACCAGACAAAACAGAATTATTTGGCTACTACCCTTTCACACTAAAATTGTCGCCATCCGAAGCATAGAACACCTCCGTGTACCAAAAGGGTCATGTCGACCCGTATTTCAAAAAAATACACGCATCGATCTGTAATTATGATATGAGTCGAACCGTAAACTACCGGTTGACCCGTGAAGGCAACTAAACCGGTAAAGCACAGGTCGACTCATAAATTTGCGGGTCGCACGTACATTTCAGGGTCGACCTATATCGAAAATACAGGTCGACCCGAAAAAAGACGGGTATTTCAAAACGACGGGTCGGCCGATATGGCTGATTTTTATCCGATTCTGATCCTTTTGGTACACCACAGAATCCTGACCATTGCCTACCTAATGGATGTCCGATTCGACAGTTACCAAATCAATCTGACCAGTGGCCATAACTATTACTGTACAAAGATCAATGTAAACTAGGGCTGGCTGTACTGGGAAAATCAATATGCAATTTCTCCTGAGAAAATTCGGAATACAGGAACTGCCGTAAAAATCAAAATAATGGTACAGTTAGGCTGAGCAAACTGTGCAGACCAAGATCAGACCGCTCCTGAAGGAGCAGTCTGATCAGCGTCTACACTGTTTGCCATTCCATCGGCATTTTAGACGCATTACTACACTGTAAAACCAAACTGTTCATTTTAGGACAATTCCGGTAATTGTTATAGGTGATGAATTTCTAAAAAATTTACGGTAACTGCCGGACACTTTATCCCATGTCATATTTATTTCTGTAATGAATACTCTGACAAGTCCACTTATTTTATACAGCTTCTTGCTGCAAGCCCTGATCTGAACTCTTTTTACCCTTTCAATTCAGGCAATTCTTTACACATCATTGGATGGAATTTGCATAGAAGCAGCTTATCCATATACGCAAAAACAGATAACTAATTGAACTACATGTCCAATCAACTACATCTTTGAACGCACATCCAGAGACAATTATTAAAAGTTAATGACAGTTTGATCGTACAGATGCCAACCGATACTTTGAGACGAATCTAAGTTTCTATGGATCAAACTTTTGCCAAAGTGAAGATAGCACCAGTACCTCAGTAGGTTAAGAGCTGGCCTGCTGATATTGCAGTCCCGATTTGGATTCCCGCTGGAGGCGGAAATCTTGTCGACCATAAACGGGATTTCATTATTGCCTCCTATCGTCTTCATATTCACAAAGCCCACGTCCCAGGATGAGGTAGTTACGAAAGCTGTGGGATGGTGGCTGAAATCCGGGACACATCTCAGTTTCATGAGCAAAGAAGTACCCAGAAACCACCGCACTCCAGACACAGGAAGCATACCGATAGAAGCCAATCGGAACACCGCTCGACCAATTCCGTGATTCACGGAATTGTCCGAGCGGTGCTCCGATTGCGATAGAAGCAATACCTCGGCTTTTCACGTGTCCCCATGGTCATACTTAGCTACTGAAATTCAAACAGAAACGTATCCGTCTCTCAAAATACCCGCCTGCATCTGTTTATTGCTATTTCAAAACTGAATTGCACTTAAATCGTTTACTGTGCATGGGTACAGCTCCATGTTTCTGCCATTTCTACCAAGGGAAACAACTATTGTGAATTCCTGTTTACTACACAGGCAATAAAACCCTTCCGCCAAAAGGTCTTCTTTTTAAGGGAAGAATTTGCTCTTAGGAGAGCAAATTCTTCTCTTTAAGAGTTGACCTTCACTGAGAAAGGAGACAGAAATGAAAATGGCAGAGTTGCTTCCCCTGAAAGTGTACCCATTCTCCTCAAGCGGCAGATATGCCAGGGCTATCGGCTGGTCCGAGACCAGCAAGAGTTATCGGTTGTCGTATTGGGATATAAGGAATTTATCAATACCATGGAAACATTGAGGCACCTGATTTATAGTGTATGGATATATTCGCCATGGCTAATCACTGTTACATGTATATTCCTCCTTTTTATCGAGGGATACTGAAAAAGAAAACAAATTGCTCTCTTAAGAAAGTTCTTTCCTTAAGGAGATTTGTTGGTTGATTTGATGCTTAACGTCCACGGTAAACAACTAAGGTCATGTCGGGACGGTCAGTTAACCTAACCACACTATTCCTGGGCAGGCTTACACCTCCTAAGCGGTTAACCAGTACTAAGTGCACATACTTTCGCCAGTAACTGACAACTGCCCTTCTTGAATCAGCGGAAGGAGAAACGAAAGTATGTGGCCAGACCGGGACCCTTAAGGAGAGGATTGCTCTTAAAGAGCAAATTCTCTCATGAGAACGAATGTAAAGCCTTGATACTGCTTTGTAAAAATAGCCAATTATTTCCTTAAAAGGCATCTCCCGTTATAGAATGATTCACCAACTCAAGCTCATACAGTTGTTCGGTAAACCAAAAAATAAACCATGAAAGTATGTTCATATGTTTTAAAGCATGGATGCACTCGAGTTGAAATATTTCTACCTTCTTTTTCCAGCAAAAGAATTTGTTACCCTGGATTCACAGACACAGACGGCTACATTTTATGTAAAGCCCAGCATCTAACCCTTAGGCGGAGAAAATACTGTGTCAGGGTGATCTTTTCTGGGCTTTATAATCACCCACTTTAAACTTTTTACTCGTCCCTAATATTCAACCGATATCAGTTTTGTAGGTGAAAGGGTGCACCATATTTTTTGCCATTTTACAAAAGGGAACAACTTCCCGGACTTCCTGTTCGTTTCCCCGGATAATAAAGCCCTTCTAAAACGGGTCTACTCTTAAAGGAAAGAATTTGCTCCTGTAGGAGCAAATTCTTTCCTTCACGAGTAGAACTCTTTTTAGAAGGGAGGCAAAAAATGGCAGAGTTACTGTCCCTGAAAAAGTCCCCTTTCACCGTAATCGATAGCCTTGGCACTCCCTATCCTTAGCAGCATACGAATATATATCAAATTACTCTTAGTTTTAAAAGAAACGTTGGAAGAAAAGGCTGCCAGCAACAATGGCAAAGAACGCGATGCTGGAAAATTTCAACGTTGATGCAGCGTTACAGAGGTCCCCATTGCAGTAACAAATGTCGCCATCTCCTTCACTTGTACAATCATCTTCCATCTTGACGGCCCAGCAGGCTCTGGCAACAACTGAAATAGTAAACACAGGGTATAAATTAGTCCGCTTATTTTCGCTTCCTGCAGAGACTGTCCGTCATATTTGACTTCCGCCGAGACTGATCGCGATAGCTTGCTTCCTGCAGGGACAACCGTCCTCGAAAAATGGCTTCCTGCCGAGACTGTCAGCGTGACTCTGCTTCCTGCCAAGGCTCTCGGCAGTAAGAAGAATCACGAATACAGTCTCTGCAGGAAGCCATTTATCATGTACAGAAGTCTCAGCAGGAAGCAAGAGATCGCAGATAGTCTCGGCGGAAGCCAAATATGACGGACATTCTCTGAAGGAAGCGAAAATTGGCGGACTGGCTTATACCCTGTGGTAAACGGGCAGGATAAATGGATAAACTTTCCAAAATCTTGATTTTTTTTGTCTCTATTCTCCATGACTTCAACTCTGAAAGTCTTTTCCTTAGTAAATTGCCGGACAAGCAATGGAATTGTTTATACTCATAATCCTTAATCGGGTCCTTATGCCTGGGTTACGGCTGAAAAAATGCCATGTAGTGTTGCAATGAAAATTTTTCTATAAATAGCAAACAACATTGAATCAAAGTTGATTCAACGTTGATTCAACGTTATGACCGCGAAGTGACCGCAAAATACTGCGAAAAATGGAACACCGCTAAAATTATCGTGTATACGGTATATTTTTGTTTTGAAAATACCGCGGTCATTTTTTTAATCTAAGTTGACTACCCTCAAAATGTATAGAATATATAGTAAATCATGACTTTTGTAATGCACTGATCAAAGTTTTTGCATGAAAATTTCTCTTTATTTATTTTTTTCATAAAATGATCATTTTCCGTGTTCCTTCTGAAAACTACAATTATTCAGCATATCGTTGATACATTTTTATTCAAATAGGAATAAAAACAGTGCGGTCATTTATACATTTTCGATCAGCACCCGTATGTTCTATGCTGGTCGCAAATGGGGATATACCCAATATATACTCAGCGTTAATGAAAACGCACCAGTCTTAAAATGCCATATATATTCTTCCAATTTACGAAAATACTATATCTACATTATACATTTATTATTTTGAGCTATATTATTACGCCAATGATGAAATTTAGCCAAAATATACGCTCTGAGCCTTTGACATTACGTAAGCTCTGAAATCAAGAAACCTGGCAAACCAGTATAAATTCATATTTTAGAAATTCTTTGTTGGTGGCATTTGCTAGAGAATAGATAGCCTTACAAATCGCCATTGAAAAGAAATCCAGAAAGCCGCATGAATAAACCGAATTAGAATCGAACGTCACTTAATAGTCACGTTTATTTAATAACGGACATACGAAAGGAACCGAAGGTAAAAACGTTACCTTTTCCAACAGAAAATGGGAGATTGGTTGTAGGAAACGAATTTCAGACATTTCGCGAAAAAAAAATCAGCCAGAAACCCAGCCTGAGTACGACGTTACATGTATAACGTCGCCCTTATTTGCCTAATTACGTCATTATTAGATAGCGTATAACTGGTTGTGTGTCAATGGACATTTTCAAAGAACGATATACTGGTAATCAAGTTTCTTGCAGATAGCAGGATGTGGATTTATTACGCTTTAAATGTGTGGTATGATGTCCACAGTTTTCAAGAACGTCACTTTTGACGTAACGCTTGACAGCGCCTACTGGTGAAAAAAAAGTTTAATTTGTATGCATCTTATCTCAATGCCAGAATTTAAAGTTTTCTTGAATTGTCTATAGCATAAGCCATATATTTTTAAAAATAAACAGAATATGCCATAAGTTCTAAACTGGTGCGTTTTTATTGATGCTGAGTATATTTCACACGTTAGTCCAGGGGCCGTATTCATAAAGTCACCTAAGTCGTTGCTATGCTGTTGCTAAGGCTAAATTTCTTAGAAGGAGATTCCCTACAACTATGAAATTTGCTCTGGAGGAACAGTCTTACAAAGACTGTTCCTCCAGAACAAATTTCATAGTTGTATGGAATCTCCTTTATAGATATTTAGCCTTAGCAACAGCATAGCAACGACTTAAGTGGCTTTATGAATACGGCCCCTGTTGCGGACGATGACCGTCTTCTGCCGATGACACGACAGATATCCACCAACGGTGGGAAGCAGACTTTGTCATGTAGTTTAATCCAGGAAAGTGCCAGGTATAACCAGAGCAAGGGCCCCTTTTCCTACAAGTTATATCATACACAGACAAACACTTGAGGTGGTGTCTCATGCACGTTACCTTGGTGTGGACGTTTCAGACGGCCTTCCCTGGAAGACCCATGTCAATAAATCTCCAGCAGAAAAAAAACCCCAAATCACTAGGCTTCCTAAGAAGAAACTTGACGGCTCGCAACCCTTCACTCAGAGGAAAAGCAAATGTAGCATTGTCCGCTTTACCCCCTCCCCAGCCCCCCGCCCCCACCACCATCACCACTCCCACACCCCACAACCCCTACCCCATCCCCAGTTGGAAAACGCTGCTCCATTCTGGAATCCTCACATAGTGCATGACATACAAAAAATTGAATCCCTGACTGTCGTTCACAGAGGTTCAGTGGAGATGAGATGAGATGAGATGAGATGAGTTAAGATATTAAATATGGGTGGGATAGATGGATGAATACTGCTCTTCGTCTGATCAGTACCTAAAATACATTTATCATATGACGTCGCATCTGAGAGTGTAATAAAACCATGCATTAAAAACGATAATCCACTAGTGGATTAAATATGCAAATTACGTCGTAACGTTATACGTTGACGGCCATAAAAACGTCGCGTTTTCTAATGGCGAAATCGTGACGTTTTAGTGCAAATTTTGCTAATAAAATGCGATTTTAGTGTCATATGATAAATAGAATCTTGCATTTGTGCTCCTGTATTATTGAATTTATTAAACTCGTTGGGGAAAACCGATAAGATGCTCGGCAAAGCCTCGCATCTTATCTTTTTCCCCAACTCGTTTAATAAATTCAATAATACATGAGCACTCATGTAGCATCCTCTATGTAATTACCAAGGCATCTGCATCTTTTCCAATGCATCACAGCATTGTAATAACAAACTGTTCCAAATTTAAGGATAAATGAGCCTCGACATGACAAAACCAACAATGTGGTTGTGCGTTCAGCGCAGACTCAGATCAGCCTGGGCATCTGCCCAGTCCGATCAGACTCTTTGCTTAGCGCTCAAAGCGTAGCTAAGAGTCTAAGCTACCTCCATGCGGACAGTGAAGACTCTGATCAGACTGGGCGGATGCCCAGGCTGATCTGAGTCTGTGCTTGGCGCACAACCACATTGTTGGTTTTCTCGTGTCGCGGCTCAAATACAGTAATTCTTTTCGGTGTCCCATTTTTAGAATTTTACGGAAATAGAGCTACTTACTTTGATTATCATCCTTTTCGACCTTTGTCTTCACACACGATCCAGAACAGTCAACCGAGGTGACCCCTGCTTTCTTAAAGGGATCCTTGCAGTCACCGCCACCGCTACCACCGCTACCATCTAAATTAAGCCCTGATAGCTGAATGCCACCACAAACGTAGCATTTCATGGCATGGCTGAAACATAAATCAAATCAGTAATTATCCCCTGTAACTCACGCACTGTAAAAAATCCGTAGATTTTACGGTAGAATAACTGACACCCAGCTGCCAGTACACTTCCCGTTATTTTTACGGGCGTTTGCCTGTAAGTCATTTTGGAAATCACGATATGGTAGTGTTATGTTAACTGGCCGCATTGGAAAATAACTTTATAGTGTTGAAGGGCTACATGAGTAAAACAACACGTGCTCTAATCTATCCTACTGTGCGTGATGGTTCCTACAATTTTCACGGGCGCCTGTAATAATAACGGGAAATGGACTGGCAGCTGGTTTCCAGTTATTCTACCTTAAAATCTACGGAAATTGTTTACAGTGTACAAACATTCAAAGCTCCCGAAAAGAAGGGGTAACAGGGGTACCTGAGGTATAGCTTTCTATATTTCTCCATAAAGTATATGTTGTGTCCCCTTGTTTGAACCGTCGCCCCGAGACGGTTCTAATGAGGGGTCACAATACTAATGAGGGGTCACAATATGTTTTCATTGAGAAATAAGATAGAAATCTCTCTGAATTATCTTCAGTAATATACCTTGCCTGCAGCTCTAAAAAAATAATAATAATCGACTTTATTTTCAGAGGGTAAAACACATTTAGTAAAAACTGATTTTCCATGTGGCCCTCTACTAATAACATATTTACAATAGTCACGCAACAAGATTCAGTTAAAAAAAAAAGCACTTCCTTGCACACACTTTTTCACACAAGTCCATGCACATACCTTCACATATCTAACAGAAAATACCAAAATAACCACAACTATCCCAGATATTGAAACAGAAAGTATCAAAGACTGCAGAACAAGTATCATGGATCAGTATGATCTTGGTCTGCACCATTTGCCACCCTGCTGGCAGTAAACATCAAACCACTGCATTAAAGCAAAAAAAAAAAAAAAAAACTGCTAAAATCTCAGCACCACTGAAATGATCTGTCATGGCGTCCCATTACCTAGGGTAGCTATGGTACACAGCATTGTCTGACATTGTATTTATGTTAAACTCTGTCACTTTTGTTGCGCCTGGTATACGCATAGTTTCATGCCCACCCGGGCAATTAAAATGCAAGCTGGCGAAGTGTAACAATGCTGCTCGACTAAAAATCCTGAAAGTGACCAAGCCGAAATTTTCAGCAGTTTAATGATAATTCCCGTTTCGCTTTGTTCACTTTCATCATCAGACTTTTAGGAAGTCCACCAGTTCTTTAATATGCTTTTTACGAGTTGAACAGCATTGCAAACTATATGCAGGGGCTTGAACACAGGGTATAATCGATTCCGCTAATTTTCGCTTCCTGCAGAGACTGTACATCATATTTGGCTTCCGCCGAGACTGTCCGTGAACTCTTGCTTTCTGCCGACACTTCTGTACTTGATAAATGGCTTCCTGCAGAGACTGTCCGCGTGATTCAGCTTCCTGCCGAGGCTCTCGGCAGGAAGCAGAATCACGCGGACAGTCTCGGCAGGAAGCCATTTTTCGAGGACAGTAGTCTCAGCAGGAAGCAAGAGTTCGCGGACAGTCTCGGCGGAAGCCAAATATGACGGACAGTCTCTGCAGGAAGCGAAAATTGGCGGAATCGATTATATCCTGTGTTGAATTTATCCATTCTAGATAAAAATGGAATTACGCGTTTACGGATGGATGGATGGATGGATGGATGGATGGATGGATCACATTTGGGTTATACGACCCTTCAACAGTATTTCAGTCATATCGGGCCGCTTGAAGAATGTATGACCTACCCCTAGAGACTGTGTACGTGGAAAAGAGCTGTTTGCGGCTTAATGTATGAGTAACCGCTACAATGCAAGGCGGGCCATGTTTTGATAGTTCAAGGCGTCCTTTTAGGGATTTATTGAAAAGCAAAATCCAGCAAATTTGACAAATTTTTAGTTAGTTTTGGGCATTCATAACTGAAGAATTATGACGACGACTGATATCGTAAACGAAGAACGACTGATAGACTTTCTCGCGAAGCCAGTTTTTACGAGTAAGCGACATGATCGGATGAGTATGAAATAATCGAGAATCTACCGGACAAGCATACGCGACTCCTGCATGGATTATGAATATAGAGCAGGTCCGGATCCAGACCACCACTTACTGGTGGGGCTCTGAAAGTGGTAGGGCTCGGAGGTGCCGAGATGTGTATGTGGGATGGGGAAGAGGAGGGGGGGGGGCTTGGAAATATGACATAATAAGGGATCAATTTAAAGAGTTTTTTTTTGAAAATATCTTTTTGCCTTGAAATATATGTTGTGATATCTCATTAGAATCGCCTCCCGAGGCGATTCTAATGAGATGTCACAACATATATTTTAATCTAACCACATGGATAAATTATCTCAACCTGTCAGCAGATACTCATTGTCATCTGGGGACTATATCACAGAGGCCAAAATGGCGGGCTGTAGCCCCAAAGCCCACCCCCTGGATCCGGGCCTGATAGAGCGTTGTCCCCTCGGGTTTGCACAACGAAATTAAGACAAAAAATCACACGGCCATGTTACATAACCTTTTTTTTTTGTTCTTATCAGCCTTCCGAGTCAGCGCAGCCTGATCAGAACTTTTCCAGTTCCACTGAGCAGTTTATGAATTCCAGATAAGGTGGGATTTTAAAGATAATTCTCTAATGCTTAGTTTATTTTCTTATTTCTCTAAGAAAAAAAGATATGTTTTAGCCCCTCACCATAACCGTCCCGCCGAGACAGTTCTAATGAGAGGTATAACATATACATGTACTTTATGGTGAATACACTCACCCGCCCGAATTTTCTCAAAAGAAAAGCAAATATGTGACTTCTTGATTGCTTTCCAGGACGACAGAACCCTTTTTAAAATGGTCTATCTTTGAAGTCTTGAAGGAAATAGTTTTCTTCTGCGGGTGGTTGCGGTCGAGCGATGGTGCTGGGTAACTTCCAGTGCCGGGGCGTCTTAATAATTTGGTTAATCGTAGGGCAAGGGCCTGCTGTGCGTGCAGTAGTTGTGGTGGGGGTTGTTAGGATATGCTTTCTCTCTCCTATTACTTGTCTTTTCTTATTTCACTCTCAGGGAGACGGCTCGATATAGACTGAAATACCCTCTGAAACAGCCGTTAATCCCAAAACAACCAGCCAGCCAAATCTAGGAGATCAACTTATTTTCTTTAAGAGTTGACCCTAATCGACAAGGGAGCCAAAACGAAAATGACACAGTTGCTTCCCCTGTAAGTGCACATTCTGATCTAAGCCTTGGCTATTCGCACGTCCTTCATTTCGTGACGCTATTCAAATATTACTGCTATGGACATAGTTTAAAACCTGAAATGGAATGGGTTGGAACTGAAAGGAATGGGTTAAATCATAATCTTCATTTAGCTAGCTTCAATTCACTCTCAGAGCCTGGAATGGTACTATTGCAGACAAGAATTTGCTCCCACAAAGGGAGCAAATTCTTTCCCGTAACAGAACCGTCCTAAATCAATAAATTGAAATGAAGGAGACTTCCCTGCCAGTCTTTTCCATTCATTCCATTCCATTATATGTTTTAAATTATGACTACTCTATGCAGTTGCCCTTGAGATTGTTACAATATTGATGTTTCCTTCCAAAAACCATGTGAATAAAAAGCCGGTGCCAATATCTGTTGGCTACGGCACACGAAATACTTCCTTAGGGCATATGAGAACTATGCAGACATGCGCAAAGCAACTCACTTTTTGATATTTTTAAAGCTACAAACGTTCGTTTTTGTCTGTTGGAACTACAAATGGTATGGTTAGATTGTACGTATTCGCAGACTGGTCTAGGTTTAAACTGTTCGCGCTTGTCTTAGAACAGAGTATTTGAGCCGCGACACGACAAAACCAACAATGTGGTTGTGCGCCCAGCGCAGACTCGGATCAGCCTGGGCATCCGCCCAGTCTGATCAGAGTCTTCGCTGTCCGCATGGAGGTAGCTTAGACTCTTAGCTACGCTTTGAGCGCTAAGCGAAGAGTCTGATCGGACTGGTTTGATGCCAAGGGTGATCTGAGTCTGCACTTGGCGCACAACCACATTGTTGGTTTTCTCGCGTCGCGGCTCATTTCTTTTGAGATGAGTGCATTGGCTTTGAGCCAAAAAGATTTGTTCTTAGTTTTACTCGCTGCATATATCACAGGATTCATATATATATAAATTGTTTGTGAGTTCGTTTATATTGACAAAGATTCCTTTAGGATTTTCAGAATATATCGAGCAGGTCTACAAGAAACATAAACCCACCGAATTCCGCTCTGACTGGAAGCACATCATGTCCCTGTCCCATATTAAACTTATATTCCATTGTACATGTACCTCGACACTAAAGTCCATAGTCTATGGACTCTCAATGAGGATGCAGTTTCAGCTAATGCTGTCCTTGCGAAGTCAAATTTCAAAGGAGCATTAAATATGTAATAAGTAGTATAATGCATTTACTTGGCACAAAAGTATTTGCATATTGAAAAAAATGATAAATCGAGTTTGTCAAATTGTGATCATTTTATCAGTCGTTTGCTGCAAACGAGTCATGTTATGGACTGGCAACTCGATTAATCGGCAAATTAATAGTAGTATCACGCCCAAACGGCATCTATGCTCCATCCTAGCACCTTTGTTCGTGCTTTTAGCATTTTCTCTGTGGAATTCTTAGTCGAGATGTATAAAGATAATAAAATAGCAAAGGAAAAGCACTTGGGGGAAAAAGCAACAAGTGTTAATTTTAAATAGGTTACTAACAGTCTCAATAATCGATGTTTACTCAATCATCGATCATCTTCATAAATCGATGATCGATCACAAAATGTCAACTTCAGCTGAGTTCGAACGACTACCAGGGACTTCTGTTTCGCATTAACGCTTTAAGCGCCTGAGGTGATAATATTTGAATTTGCACCCAGTGTAGACCTTGATGAGGTGGCTCATAATGAGCCGCCTCATCTAAATCTACACTGTTTGCCCGCTAGTCTTTGAGTTTTCAAAATGTTATAGCTTGGACAATATTTTTTTTTTTTTTTGGAAATTTTGCAGACGTAAATTTGTCGTCTGCTTGTTTTGGAGCTTTAAAGATTAAAGTGTCATTACATAACATTCTTGCAGACAAACAGTCGGCCAATATATATTCCACATATATCGTACTACATATCGATTCCTGTTCTGGCTTAAAGAAGCCTGTTAGTAATAGTTTTTATTGATCACGATGAGTCAAGTCAGTCCAGAGCTTGCGCAATGTAAATTTTGGAATTATCCGTAATTTTGGAATAAGCCGTTGTCCGATATTGGGATTTTCTGTTCGAGAAAATAACAAAGTTGGGAACTTCCCGAAACAGCTACTCTACAACAGATTTCAAATCTTACAATAGTACAATGTAGGTTGTAGAATGAATAGGCCGGGCCGCATAGCGCAATCGGTAGGGCACCTGACTCATAAGTCAGCGGGCCCTGGGTTCGAAACCGGGTCTGGCCACATACTTTCGTTTCTCCTTCCGTTGATTCAAGAAGGGCAGTTGTCAGTTACTGGCGAAAGTAGGTGCACTTAGTACTGGTTAACCGCTTCTGTTGCGTCTTTCATGACCTCCATACGTAATATAATTGTCCACATATTTGTCCCCAAGGTAAAGTTCAGAATGCAAGCGTTATGAGATTTCAACATAGAACAGTTCGAATCAAATACAGTTAACTCGCGATGTCTCGGACACTGATATCTCAAAATACCTCAAAGAATATAATTTGGACACATTCCCTATTTTTATTTAAATTTCAGCACTTGTTATCTCAAACTACTGATATCTCAAAGTAAATTTTCTGGTTCTAGAAAATTTAGTTGGAGATATCAGCAGTTTGGGATGAAATTTGACTTTGAGATATCGAGAGGTGACCGTAAAACAAGAGAGAAAGATGACCTAAATCGTTCACTTAAGCTAGACGTAGTTTTTTTTCTGTTCATTAAAGAATCCATAAAATGAATCTCCTGCCACCTAGTCTACCCCTCACAGGGTATAAACTAGTCCGCCAATTTTTGCTTCCTGCAGAGACTGTCCGTCATATTTGGCTTCCGCCGAGACTGTCCGCGAACTCTTGCTTCCTGCAGGGAGTACTGTCCTCGAAATATGGCTTCCTGCCGAGACTGTCCGCGTGACTCTGCTTTCTGCCGAGAGCCTCGGCAGGAAGCAGAATCATGCGGACAGTCTCTGCAGGTAGCCATTTATCATGTACAGAAGTCTCGGCAGGAAGCAAGAGATCGTAGACAGACTCGGCGGAAGCCAAATATGATGTACAGACTCTACAGGAAGTGAAAATTAGTGGAATCGATTATACCCTCTGCCCCTGCTCTCCAATTCGGAGAAGAAAAATATGTTGTATTTTGGCTTCAATCGAAAGAATGGGTACAGAGGAGTTGTTTGACCCCGTGACCCAGCATCCCACTAATATGTATTGCGTAATTACCATGCATAAGTCTCCTGCATAAAGGACATGCTGGGTCACTGGGGAAAGGGCTTAAATGGCCGTTCTGAATATAACTATACTGTTCTCAAAAAGTAGGGGAAATTAAAAATTATATAAATTAAAAAAATACAAAATCCATCTGAAACGGTAAGTATCCGTTAGACAAATATTCGTTCAGTTCAGTTCAGTTCAATTCTCCTAACGACTTTCCCAAAGTGGCTCAGCGGTACGTAACCATAGTTGCACATACTTGGCGCTGTGTGTCCGTCCAAGACAAATATTCGACAAAACATTTAATTTTTGCATTACACTTTTGATGGTATATCCTGTCACGTGATCTGCGTGTTATTCGTTTTAGACAGGAGGTCGACACCCAAATTTCACACGAATCTGGTGTGGAAACAGATTCTTTTCAGATTACAAAATTTACACAGAAACACTCGTCATGCTTCATTTAACAAACTGTAAATTGGTTTTACACTCTGTTGCATCAAATAAAAGAGTGCAAGCCATAAACGTCTAAATTTTTCGGTAGCTCGATGCACCTGTACGAATTTTTGTTTTCTGGTTCTTCCCAAAGTGACAGTTTTGAAGAACAAAACAAATCTTTTAGCATACAAAACTTAAAAGTGCATAAAAAGGTTAGCTTGGTTGAATAATTTCAATAATTTTTGTTCGAATTTACCACATTTTAGCCCTAACCCCCTGTCTGAAACAAGTTATATGCAGATCACGTGACAGGATATATCGTCAAATTTATCTAATCAATACTTAGCGTTTCATATGGATATCACATTTATTGTAGATGCTACAATTTTTCATACCTGAATATCCGCTATCTTTTGTGAACAGTATATAAGTTTTGCAAGTTGAAATGCCAATCAGGCGTAACAAGAAGAAAATCATTGCTTGTATTGTGATACGCATGTATCGCATGCATTTATGACAAAAAAATGTTGAAATGAACATGATGGATGACTGATTTCAATATTTTTATTACCCCTAAAGATGAGGTATGAGAAAACCTTAAATTTAGGGTAGGAACGGTCAGCCTGGATAACCTCCCCATATCATTGGGACTAAATCACAAATCACACGGCTTACATATTTGTGAAAATTCGAACCTGACGTGCCGGTGGTCATATGGGGAAAATCCTCGCCTTAAGCATAGAAGTTCTTTGACTTTTCTGTAAAGTCAAGTGTCAGAATAAATGTCGCGACACGATAAAACCAACAAAGTGGTTGTGCGCCCAGCGCAGACTCAGATCAGCCTGGGCATCCGCCCAGTCTGATCAGAGTCTTCGCTGTCCGCATGAAGGTAGCTTAGACTCTAAGGTACCTTTTGAGCGCCCTGCGAAGAATCTGATCAGACTGGGCGGATGCCCAGGCTGATCTGAGTCTGCGCTGGGGGCACAACCACATTGTTGGTTTTCTCGTGTCGCGGCTCAAATGTGATAGTACAGGAGTTCAGATATCAAGTTTCAATGACTTGGGAAGATTCGTAAAAGTGTTTACCATATACAGGAATGACAGCATGTCCTTTCACAAACTTCTAGACCAGTGGCCTTGAAGAAGAAGTGTTTGAAAATTGTTGAATCTAGACATCGTTTTAATCACATACTCATTTCTTTAAAGGAATGAATTTCATTTTCTGAGGTCTATCGAAATGTAAACTACATAGGGTCGCGTGCAAAGTGAATGAACTCCAAAGAGGTTCATGTAAACTTTTGCTAGTGACCAAATGTAGTTTACACTTCGAAAGTGTAAACTACAAAGTGTCGCGTGCAAAGTGAATGAACCACGAAGGTTCATGTAAACTTTTGCTAGTGACCAAATGTAGTTTACACTTCGAAAGTGTAAACTACAAAGTGTCGCGTGCAAAGTGAATGAACCACGAAGGTTCATGTAAACTTTGCTAGTGACCAAATGTAGTTTACACTTCGATAAACATTTACGTTCGTTTCAATCAAAACCTTGACGAAAAATCTTATATGAGCGCTAAAACTGAAGCAGTAAGAAACGTTTACACGCTGTTATTCTGCAAACAGCGGAACAGTGACAATGACGTCATCGACGTCCAATCAGATTGTAGAAAGCAACGATTTATTTTGACGTCATTTAAAGTCATGTGATGTCGCGTGTTGGAAAGCAAACTGCATTACCTTCCAATGGTTCTATATAGGGCTTTTCAGCAAATACACCAAGACTATATCCACCAAGTTATGCACCACGTACTTAAAAGTTTTCTTTTTTCACAAATCGTGTGTTTAAGCTTTTTACATACAGCTGTTTCAGGAAGCAAAATTGACTTTGTCATAAAAAGGTCAAAATCAACCCAGGAAAATTGCTTGAACAGAAGTGTTAGTACTTGAGTACCCAATGTTGTATTATTAGTTTCAAGCCTTTGTTTCTGGAGAAGAAACAAACATATCTTTTAACGTATGTCGGCGTGACAGCCAGTTTGGTCATGTGACCACAATTATTCAAGCACACTTTCATTCATAGGCAATCGGCTCATATGGTCTTTTTGGAGATATTGAAATCTGAGGTCAGTCTCAGACAAATGTCAGTGAATGACCTTAAACTCTTGTGACCAGGCCAGGACCATAATAAGAACTTTTTTTCCTCCAGTCTTGGGGCTCCGTGAAAAAAATTGGTTCGAGTTGACCCAGCAGCTTTAGAGACGAAAGCGCTTAAAATTATGTTATATTTATCAATATAATTATAAAATGTGGCATTTGCATGGACCCCTGGAACTAAAAGAAAGTCGTGTACTCATATGCCAGATTTTGTAATAGACCAAATTCTTCAATAATTTCGGAGAAGTATGATTGAGCGATGTAACATAATTTCCTCAAATAAAAGGAAATTTGACCTTACCGTAAATGGTCAGGGTCAACCCAGGATCATCATTTGGAGCTCGAGTGCCCAGTGCTATATATACACAAAGTTTCAATGCGTTCTGTCTATTAATTCTGGAGAAGAAGACTTAAATGCCTTTTACCATATATGGTCATGTGACAAGGGAATCTGAACAGATTTTCGTTCTCCATTTATGCCATGGATGATCTCCCCGCACATGCGTCAATGAAAAGTTATACTATTATTTCGTCCGCTTGTGCGGGGCAATAATCCACAAGCTTTTAGCTCGTAGATTATCTCCCCGTACATGAGGGAAAAGTTTTGCTTCTTTTCTCTGGCCAGTCTATAAATTGGATCAGTCATTTTCTGATATATGCATTATCGGAATAAGTCGAGCCATAGGGAGACTAGCTGTATGAACGGGAAAAAATAAAATGGATTACTGATATAACTTCGTCTAGTGGCTAGGCTACTCTGACAGCTGAATTCCAAGCTCGCTGACCTGTGCGTCAGTGAAGGGTCAGTTCCATGAAGATTTGTGTCCCAGCAGAATGGTACCATCAAATATAAAGAAAGATGAGAGAAAGCTTTGGTCCGTATGATTGAATTTGGATTTTTACCATTCCATGATTCTAGATGTGTTTCAGGGGCGTAGCTAGGGCCACTTACACAGTACGCACAATCATGTTTTATATTCTTTGAGGGCAATAATAGAGGTCTGTTGGCAGTTACTATTTAAATTATGCCCAATTAACAACATTTCAGCATGAAAATACGCAGGTGTGTGTTGAAATTTTGTCAATTTGACAAAATTTCAATACGCACCTGCGTATTTGCGTAATGGTAGCTACGCCCTTGTGTTTAACTCAAGAAGAAATTAAAGTTATAGATGAAATAACTTTAGCAAACTATAGAAAGTATCTGGACAAAATTGAATTATGGACTAGAAACATGTATTAGCAAAAATAAAAACAGAACTTCGACTTGCAAACTGAATAATTTCCAATACACTTAACGCTTAAAGCGTCAAAAATGAACACTTGTTGAATTTGCAAACAGTGTAGATCCAGATGAGGTGGTTCATAATGAGCCACCTCATCTGGATCTACACTGTTTGCCCTACAGTCTTTGAATTTTCAATATGATATAGCTTGGACAAAAACATCTGCAGACGAAAATTCTGTCGTCTGCTTTTTGGCGCATTAAGGGTTAATCACTGAACAGCGGAAAGTCTACAGTGAGTGAAAGTATATTATATTTTGATACAACAGGCGGATAATTTTCCCCGTACAGGCGGACAAACGTTGTATAGGTATTACTTATCTGTATATTATTTGAAAATAAAATTATTACCTATCTTTTATCAGCACAGCCAGCGTCAATCCCACCAACACAACAATCGTTTTAACTTCCATTATTTCGAAAACTTAGATTCCTCCGCGGCTGGCAGATATGTATTACTTCCCAGTACAGAGCCAGCCAATATAGATTGCACGATGTCTGTTTAGGATCAGAAAAAAAACTATTAGCTCATGCGCATTGGAGTCAGCCTATATAGCACATAGGCGTTTTAATAAAAAAAATGTACGGAACTCTATTTGTGCCATCATTTGCTGCTTTGAACTCATTTACGCGCGACAACTTTTCCCACACTGGTCGAATGCAGCATCAAACTTGATACGATTAACCTGTCAAATTTGTGCTTGCGCATGCGCATTAAATGTCACAGTAGACAGTACTCACCCATTAGAAATTATAAATTATAAACAGTTGACAGAACGCAACAGGCAGTAAACAATGCCAACCCACTGGGCACACAAGGTTGAATCAAGGTTGATTCAAGGTTGATTCAACCGTGTGTGCCTGCTGGGAAGTAGACAGCAAATGTTTAGCACGGAGTTGCTTTCCAGGTTTTCTGTCATGTAACTACATGTATACTAATTACACAGAGAGAGAGAGAGAGAGACAGAGAGACAGAGAGAGAGACCGGAAGAGAGACAGGGAGAGACAGAGACAGATAAAGATACAGACAGAGACAATTTAAGCCTGTGAACGTTGTAATTACACATCATTTCTGGCTGGATATGCCACAAGGCAGAAGCGTACCTATATGCACCTGTAACATCGCTGTACTGTCGTTGATTAGCGCACAACAACTGTAATCTTAGGCGCAAAAACACACAAAAAACGACCCAATGAAAGTAATTAATAGATAGATAAATAATATGGGGCAATCGTCCGATTCTGCAATTCTAAAGTTCTGCACAAAAGTTAAAACATAACACCGAACACCAAAAAGCACAATCGAGAAAACAGATTCCTTAACCGAATTCTACTGCATTCTTCAAATGGCCATCACCAGAGTTTGAAGTGTTCCGTAATTTGTTCGAGGACAAACGTCCGGTGGTATTTGCAGAGGAATGTCAACAACACCAGAAAATGAAAACACTACCACCTGGGGCGCAGATGATAAATAATGACAAAAAATAAAAAAAAATCACAAAAAAAAATCGAGGACTTGAAATTCGAATGGTGCATTAGTGTTTTTAATGCCTCAAATGAATGTTAATTATTAGAAATAGAACAAAGCATTAAAAATCTACGGCATTAAACGATTAACATCATCCTTGATTTTGAATTTGTAAAAAGCGAGAAAGATGTGCCAAGGGAAAGTTAAGGTGGAATAGGACAAAACCAAAATTTTCAGTTTTGTAGTCAAACAATCTATCATCAAAAACTTCAGACTTTGTTACTCACTAAATGGATTTCTTCTGAGCATAAAACGAAAGATTCCTACGTCAGTCACGTCGTGAAAATGTGATGGTTTGACATTTTTACGCAAAATTTATAGCTCTCAGATATCCACTTTAATCGTCACTGCTTTGCAGTCCGTTGAGGTATTCAAATGAATTCTATACCGTTTTACGTGTCATTAAGGGGTACATAAAGCAGTGCTATACTTTTTGCCAAATCTTGACGCATTGCGAGTGATATTGGTGCAAACATTAATTTTCATGAGCTGTTGAATTTTGCTGTTTTCGCGTATAAATTGAAATGGAGCAAAAACGTCTCCGAAAATTATATCTGATTTTTTAATATGTTCTAATTAAGTGTAAATCTGAAGTATTGATGAAATAATATTAAGATTTTACCGTGGAAATATTTCTCAAAGTAGATATTTAAACTATACCCCCTGTTTAGATATCGTCGATTTTTCTAGCGTCAAACTAGATTTGGCGCTATGAGCGGTTTCCGACATATCTTATAGATCCGATAATCCAGTGTCAAGTCATTCTAGAGAGTCTATTAAAATGAAAAGCGAAATAATTGAAGAAATATCTTTAAGAGTTCAATAAACAAGACGTCACGTTACGCAAAATAAATGCCATGGCAAAAATGAACCCATGGCTTATTAAAACCTTCCTTTCTCGAAGACGGAATAAGATCTTTATTCAGTGTTTTCGTTTTTTGTGCGGTTATATCCCTAGAAGAGATCATAAATGTTTTACTAGAAACTAAATAGATGCTCGAAAACATTCTTGGGAATAATCTCCTTTTGACATTGAAAAAAACGGCGTACTCGGAACAGGGGGTATAGTTAAACAAATCTACTTTGTGAAAAATCTATACGGTGAAAACTAAAAATTGTTTCTAAAATTACGCATTAACATATTTTATTAATACGAGTATATATCAGAATTTTCAGATATATTCTTCGGAGACATTTTTCTCTGTCTAAGCTTTTATGGAAAATTAAGCAGTACTCAGTAGCTAATGAAAAGCCATATTTGCCTAAATCAACACAAAACGCGGAAATATTTGGAAGAAGTAATTATACGTTTTTAAAGGCCTCTTGACGGCTCGCACTTTGGTATGAAATTTATTACAATATCTTTACCGAGAGCAAAACAAATGCGAAAAATATATGTAATCGAGCGCTAGCCATTTTGCATAAAAAGACGTCTATCCCTCACATTTTCATGACGTCATAGAAACAGAAGCGTTTGTTTCACACTTAAAAGAAAATTTCATGAGTAATGTCAAGTTCGTAAGGAGAAGAACTAAATAAGCTACTAGCTTCCGTTCTCATCCTAAGTAGTATTGTATCTTGTAAAATATTGTATATCTATAGTTTGTTGAAATAAAATATGTTTAAACTAAAAGAAAATCATTTCGTAAAGAAGAAAAATGCTGAACTTCTTGATGATTGTTTTTTTACACGAAAACTGAAAACTTTGTTTTTTTCCTATTCCACCTTAAAAAGTGGACTTACAAGGGTCGTTCAAAAAGTTCCTGTCCGACGTTCTTCTAGTAGGTTTGCGCATTAAAGCTCCACATGAAGCTCTTATGGAGTCTTTCACTAGATTTATAAGAAGAAGTATTATAAAAAGATTTTCCTTTAAATGGTCTCTTATACACAGGAGGAAAAGTCATTTTTATTTATTTTTATCATAGTAGTATTTGTTTATTTATTAATTTCAGAAAACGTATCTGAATTCAACTTAGTCTTTAGAATGTGGATCTTTGCATTCTACACGATATATGCTAAAATTTGTGCAATTGCCAAACTTGATCATTAGTTCAGTTCAGTTAAATTTTCCTAACGACGTTCCCCAAGTGGCACAGCGGTACATGTACGTAACCATAGTTGCACACACTTGGCGCCGTGTGTCCGTCCAAAACTTGATCATTAGCTAATGGTTTTACATTAAAGCAGACATTTTTGACGCAAATCAGGTCTACCGTAAGGCCCCATATTAGGCAACTATCAAGTTTATAATGACAAATTTGATATTTTTCGTAGCCACACTCAGGAGTATATTGACGTATAAATAAAGGCTGACATATGAAGAAATTCTGGCATATTTTTTTCGCGGCACAGCCGCGTATAATTTCAGTACTGTTCCATATTTCACAAGCTTTCGTTGGTCAAATAACGCGTATATCAAAATTTAGCCAATGATATCAAAGGTCAATGAATATTTAATCTTTGTTTTTCCCATCGTACTTCACTGTGTGAATACTAAGCACTCTGTCAGATATTAATTCAAAATGTTTCTCTTGTTCGTAAATTTACAAATTATAGAAATTTTAACGAAAACAGACGCAGATATTCAAAATTTTCTTTTCTCCGTTGTATATCTACTTTCGATTTCTACTTTCGGTTTAATACACACAAACAAACAGTGCATCATGTTGGTAGCTGTTTTGAAATCAGTTGGTAACTGTTTTGAAATCAAGATTGACCGCAGTCCATTTTGGAATTCCAAACTGGCCAGCACAATCTTGAGATAGGTCATTGTCGCTACCCAGTGTCAAAATTACGGCTGTGGGTGCCTACCGACACAGCTCACTTGAGACATATTCATGAAAGTTATTGACAACTCTTCACCTAGAGACATATTACGAAACGATTATCTTTTTCTTAAGGGTTTTATTGTCTCAAAATAATTATCCCTTCCGAGTCACAGAGTCACAGGCTGCACCTTTACATGTATATGCTCTGTACGAGGAATCTGTAATTATAATTAAGACTGCGGCATTCAAATGCAAGCCTGTAATTTCCGAAAGGTTTGAAATTACATTTGCATACATTTTTGCATATAGAGATGCCCTGACATCTATGTAACCAGACATTTCCCCCTGTTCAACAGTTTTGAAGGTGTGTTAAAGAAAGAAAGGGACATCGATGCCAGTAACAAATTAGTTGGAAGGTTAGTAAATGACACGCTATGAGGGGTCAGTTTAATTTCTTAGCAAATTTCTATAGCGGTTCATGCCATAAATAATGTAGCCATGATACAGAGGCGCGTGGTCGAGTGCGTATGGTACAGAGGATCGCTGGTTCGATCCTCATTCGGCAGTCGCGACTAAAAACATTTTCTGTCAGTCCAGCGGTAAATGGGTAGCTTTCTCGAACCAGGGAAGGAAAGTGAAGCGAAAGAAAAGGGATGGGCTTCGACTCTCATTTGCTGTGTCCAAGATAAAAAAAAAAGATACAGT
This sequence comes from Ctena decussata, assembly GCA_963989385.1. Classification (NCBI taxonomy): domain Eukaryota; kingdom Metazoa; phylum Mollusca; class Bivalvia; order Lucinida; family Lucinidae; genus Ctena; species Ctena decussata. The sequence goes on along the minus strand of OZ022510.1, from coordinate 34,002,108 downwards.
AGTACTGTAACAGCCACTGGCAGTGGCGGTTTCAATCCTACTGTGTCTTTTTTCTGCAGTCTGCGGTCACCTGACTACGGGAAACATACAGATAAATTTGTTAAGCACATGGACATATGGGTATCATCCATGTTTGGATAAGGATGACGGACGACGTTTAAAAGAATATGACTGAGCCGCGACGTGACGACAAAACAAGTAAAGTGGCATGAGCGCCCACTGAAGACTGGGCATCTGCTCAGTCTGACCAGAGTCTTTGCTGTCCGCATTGTGCTAGCTTATATCTTAGCTAGACTTTAAGCGCAGAGCAAAGAGTCTGATCAGACTTAGTTAGCGGCTGCTTAGGCTGATAGTAGTCTTCGCTGGGCGCACGTTGCACTGTTAGTTTTGTCGTGTCACAGCTCATTATTGTAATGAAAGTTACTCACTGAGCAATGCAACAAATCGGTGCGGAAAGTTCCGACTGTTTGCAACAATTGCACATCGTCTTTCCAACAAATCAATCCAATTATTTAGCACCGGATTGATTGGCAACTCCACATTGTTTTCTGCGGAAGCCGCATCTCGCAAAACGTACTGTATGTTGATGCTAAATGCGCATTCTCAGACCAGTCTGCGCACATGCACGTCTACTCAGGGTTTGCTCATTTCGCTGAATAAATTGGCTAATAATTATAATGTACAGTGGAATAAACGAACATTGCTACTGTTGTGATCAGAATCTGGATATGTCGATTGTTTAGTCTCATTTTGCTTGCAAAAAGCGGCTTTTTACAGAGCTCCAGATAAGACGGGGTAACAGGGATGAATCTTACTTGTCCATAAAAACATACGTTGTGACCCCTCATAAGAACCGTCTCGGCGAGACGGTTCTAATGAGGGATCACAACATATGTTTTCATAGAGATAGGAAAAATTACCTCTGAATTGTCCCCGTTACTCCTCCTTATCTGCAGCTCTGTGGCCTATACATGAATCATTGGCTGAAAAACAACACTGCCTGGTTGTGAAATGGTAAAATGATTGTCACAGACATCGTTAGCCGTTCCTATTATCTTGTTATTGCTCGTCAGTCATTTCGTAATGAAGAACCGTGTTAATTAACTCTCATTGTCATCCAGCGAGGGTAGCTTACTGTGCCATGTCGCTTTATTCAGAAAGAGACAGTTTATTTTAGGAGCCCTGGCAGCTCATTAGGTCAAGCGCTGTCCTGCTGAACTAGCGGTCCCGGGTTCGAGCCTCGTAGATGGGAAACTTTTCAATCGTAAACGGGGTTCCATAGCACATTGCCTTTCATTATCACCCACCCATCTTCTTGATATGACTGGAATACTATTAAAAAGGACGTAAAATCGCAAGTTATCCATTCTTCAATTTATATTAACTCCGTTTCCTTCCCTTTACGTCGAACTCCCTATGCATAGGAGCAGATAGCTGAGTCGCTTCCCCTGAAAGGTGTACACATTCACCTTAAGCGGTGAGACGGAGACTAATAATGAGCCGCGACACGACAAAACCAACAAAGTGGCATGTGCGCCCAGTGAAGGCTCAGATCAGCCTGGGCATCCGCCCAGTCTGCTCAGAGTCTTCGCTGTCCGCAATGGGCAAATGACCAGGCTGATCTGAGTCTTCCCGTGGCGCATATGCCACTTTGTTGGATTTGTCGTGCCGCGGCTCAATTTTGATTAACAGACCCATCCAGGTTAGAAGATTACTGAGGCTTTATGGTTACAAATCGAATCTAGTGCTAGGTGACCGATTCAGGCTCCCATAGACTTTGAATTCTTAGTATGACTATTATTTTTGTTTTCTCACCATTTCAAAATACATCATTGCGCAAGAAATAGACCAAGACTCATTCTGTTTTGTACAGCAACAGTTTATTTGTTATTAATCTAAACATTAGGTCTGATAGGTCTGGGCAAACAGTGCAAAATCAGACCAGACTGCTCCTGAACATCTGATTAGGGTCTAGACTGGTTATCTCCCCATCTGCAATTTTTTGGATTATAACTGCATTGTAAAACAAAATTGTTCCATTTTGAAGAGAACTACGATAATTATTTAAGGTGCCCCAGTTGTTTGACATTTGAATAACAAATAGACTCAGACTCGCAGTTGATCGATTATATGGATCTCTTGTTATGCACAAATTGTGGTTTTCTCAACGTTTCAAAATACAAATTTTCGTAATAATAAAGTGATTCACTGACTGTCCTATGGCTGAATGATAGTATCGATTCAGCTAGAGAGACACATTGAGCCGCGACACGACAAAACCAACAATGTGGTTGTGCGCCCAGTGCAGACTCAGGTCAGCCTGGGCATCCGCCAAATCTGATCAGACTCTCCGGTAGGCGCTTAAAGGGTAGCCAAGGGTCTACGCTACTTCCAGGCGGACAGCGAAGACTCTGATCAGACTGGGCGGACGCCCAGGCTGGTCTGAGTCTGCACTGGGCGCACAACCATATTGTTGGTTTTGTCGTGTCGCGGCTCAATTATCGTAAAAATTCCAAGTATTGGGACAGATATGTCTGAGCAAACAGTGCAGACGATGAATGGATGGATTGCTATTTTGCGTCCTTTTCAGGAGTATTTCAGTCATATCATCAGGACGACTGGAGGACGATGATAAAAGGCTCTGTGCAATTGAACCTCGCTTACAGTTAAATAGGTTTCCGTCTCCAGCGGAATTCGAACCCGGGGTCGCTATATCAGCAGGCCAGCTATCGAGGCTCCTATACATGTATGAGTCGAACTGTATTTAAGTGTTCGCAGAAGCTTTATTTATTATTTTTTTATTATCATTGCATTAGTTTCACCTCCTCCTACAATTTTCAATTCAGCAGCAACGTGACTAACAACTAACAATAATCAATCACCGTTACGAATAAACACAACGTTACAAAAAAAAAATCGGGACTTGGCCGTCGGATTGAATTTTTATTAGATTTTCTCCAAAATATTTGATAAGGTGTCTCAGCAACGTTAGACAGCAAAACTTTACTACTGCATGATCAGAAGGACAGGTTTGCAGTGAATAAACAGCTTTCTTGAGAACAGAAGCCAACAGGTTCTCAAAGAGGAACAGATCTATACATCATCGTCTGTCAGAGTACCGCAGGGAAGTATACTCGGACATCTCTCCCTCGTTAATATAAACCAAGCCAAGTATACTCTGCCTATCGCTTCTTTGCATACAGTAGTCTCTTGTATCGCATCATCCCAAGAGGATAGCCAAGATACAGTGAGATCTTCAGAATACGAAGAAGGACTGGTCGATGGCCTTTAATCCCTCCTAGTACGAAGTAATTCGTTTTACAAGAAAGAAAAAGCCAATGCCCGGAAACTACTTCATCCATGAAGATCTACCAACATTTACCCCACCGGGCACACAACGTGGAAATGACGTTGTATTTATTTACGTCCATGTGACGTGGTCACGTCGCATCGACGTCAATACGACGCCATTTCGAAGTCATATGCCTTCTGGGTACAACTGCAAGATTAGGGAAATACCTGGATGTAACTGTTTAACAGGCAGAATTGCATAATCCTGTTGACTGTGTGACGAAAAAAAGCTAGTAATAGCCTACCCTCCTGAAAAGAAACATATCGGGTCAAGGCACAGTGTTACTCCACCGTGATCAGACCGAGTTTGTAGTACGCCTCAACAGTGTGGAATCTGGATACCCAGAGATCAAAGACCAAAACTTTCCCTGTTAATATCCGGTTGTGTTCGCACAAAAAAAAAGCTAATAGCCAGGTCTGTGCAGAGAATTTGTTATAAGAAACTCCTTTTGTTGGGAAACATATTGGCGAAATCAGAAGGAGATGTGTCTCTGTTTGGCTAGGCGCAGTAGCCACACTCGGCGTGGGTTCGAATCCTAGCCGCCAAGTGGATACTTCTTAAAGGTTAAACGTTCATGGTTGGGGGTCAGGGGAGGCGTCGGGTCGGCCGATGATGCTGGGTAACTTTCAGTACCGGGGCGTCCTACTTACTTGGATAATAGTATGGCAAGGGCATGCGGTTATGGACTGCAGTCAGCCCCCAGAAGATAATTAACAACCGAATCTTCGTAAGGAAGTTGAGATTGCAGTAGCAGCACTAAAGTCGAGGAAGTCGGCCGGAGTTGATAATATACCAGCAAAACTTATTCAAGCTGGCGGGGAGACCATGATGTTTTAACAGATATCTGTAACAGGATCTGGAGAACAGGAGAATGGCATACCCCATGGACTCAGTCGCTGATTATTACACTCCTTAAAAAGGGCAGCCTACAGCTGAGCCAGACTTACAGAACCATTAGCCTTATCAGTCAGTCAAGCAAAGTCATGCTGAAAGTCATCTTGAACAGGCTTAAACCACAAGCAGAAGAGATAATCGCTGAGGAACAGGCCGGCTTCTGGGCATGAAGGAGCACTACAGAACAGATCTTCAACCTTAGAATCCTGTGTGAAAAGTATCTCCAACATCAGCAGAATCTGTACCATGTCTTCATTGATCTAAAAAAGCCTTTGACAGGGAATGACATGCAGCCTTATGGGCCACCATGCGGAAGTACAATATCAGTGCAAATCTAGTTCGCACCATTGAGCAGCTGTACGACAAGGCAACAAGTGCAGTCCTGATAAATGGCAGCACAGGAGAATGGGTCAGAACAACAGTTGGAGTAAGACAAGGATGTCTTCTGTCACCCACCCTCTTCAACATTTTTCTTGAACGGATCACGTCTGATGCTATGGAAGAAAATGACGGAAAGGTTAGCATAGGCGGCAGAAACATTACCAATCTGCGGTTTGCCGATGACATAGACGCTCTAGCTGAGGAAGAGCAGGAACTAGAAGCTCTAGTTGAAAGTCTCGACAAAACCTTCACAAGGTATAAGATGGAGATCTGTGCTGAGAAGACCTAACTGATGACGAACAGTGCAGATAGCATCCAGAGGGAGATAAAAGGCCAGAAGCTGGGTACCGTAACAAGCTTCAAATACCTTGGAGCCGTTGTCTCAGATGATGGCTCAAAACAGGAGGTTCTCTAAAGGATTGCACAAGCCATTTCAGCTCTTACCAAGCTGAAGCCAATTTGGAGAGATAACAACATATCTCTTGGATCAAAGGTGAAACGTATGCGCTCCCTTTTCATTTCCATATTTCTGTATGTCTGCGAATCGTGGACCTTGACAGCAGAATTAGAGAAAAGAACGCATGTCTAAGAGATGAGATGCTACTGGTGTCACTGAACAGTTCGTACAAAGACAATATAACCAATGAGGAGGTTCGCAGAAAGATCCAAGCAGCCATTGGAGAATATGATGAACTCCTGACGCTAGTCAAGAAACGGAAACTAAGGTGGTTTGGCCACGTCTCAAGGTCTTCTGGTTTAGCAAAGTCGATTCTACAAGGCACAGTGAAAGGAAAAAGAAGAAGAGGTGGGAAGACAATATTAAAGAGTGGACAGGGATGGATTTTGCCAGCTAAAATATGGCAGCTGAAAATAGGACAAGGTGGAAAGGGACTGTTTCGAAGTCATCTGTGGTGCCCCAACGACCAAGTAAGGTTATGGGACAGAATAGAATAGAAAAAATGCAAGGGCCTACTGTGCTTGCAGTAGGTGCAGGTTGGGTGGTTGGATATTTTTCACCCTCGTACCTCTTTCTCCCTTTCTCTGGGAGACGACTCGATATAGGCTGAAATACTGTTTCAAAGGCCCGTTATACCCAAACTAACCAACCAAACAACCAACCAACCAGCTGTTTGTAATGGCATTCATTACCTTCTGTCAGAATGCTTAAACTTTTAAGATTTTTTCTGTATGAAGATATTACATAAAAGGGAGTGTAAGAAAATTTTCGGAACATTCCAAATACATCACACTATTTCTCTTTTGAAGGTTTTTTTGCGTATGCGTGTATCTGGAGCATTGACAGAGCTTTGGCAGCCAGGAAAGACACTCAGTGCTTTCATCAGATTTCCCACCGGAGTGGTAATCCATCAGTGTACACGCAATCAATATATACAAAGTCTTGCACTGTATGCTACTGTAAAAATTCAATAAATTGGGACACTCAAAATAATTACCGTAATTGTCCTAAAAACGGAACAGTTTGGTTTGCAATGCAGTAATGCCTCCTAAAGATGAAGATGGAATGACAAACAGTGTAGATCTTGATCACGCCCCGAGGTTATCATTCTCAAACTCAAAATAAAGCACACTGATTGGCTGCTTCCGAGCACATGCTCGGAAGCAGCCAATCATTGTGCTTTATTTTGAGTTTGAGATTATTCTCAAGTTTCATAACCTCGAAGCCAGACTGCGACCAGTGTTAGAATTTGCAGATTTAATTTCACCAGAGACGAAGGCTAGATGATAATATAATATCAGAAGGCATCCGTCATCCGGCATCATTTGTAGGTCAACACTTTTCAACTTCTTCCCCTAAGAAACCGCTGGGTCAGTTGAAGCTAAATTTCATATGAAAGCTCCTTGAGACGATGGAAGTTTGTACTGGTCCCGTGAGCAAGATGTCCTCCATGCTTATATACAGTAAAAAAAAATGCTCAAAAAGTGGATATTTTAGAAACTATATTTTTTATCTTAGTACAAGGTAACTGAGAATGTTTTACTCTTTTTTTTCACCTGACTGCACTCTCTTTGGACCTCTGCACTCTCTTTGGACCTGGCATAGATCCAGATGAATTGCGCTCTGGTCGCGTTCTATCACATGTACCTGAATGCGATACCATTAAACAATAAACTGATGGTAATGTGCACAACTCGTGGTGAATGTAGAATAATCAGTTTCTGGTGCCAGAAGGAATGTATGGAAATGAAATTGGTCATTTCTTGTAGAATGATGCATATTTTTTATCAAACTACACCATGTGGTTAAGAGTTATGAGCAATTTCACTCACTGACTACAGCGGAAGGACAAACAGACTGATGGACTTGCACAACGATTAAAGTGCACACCTGTGGGTCGTGCAATACTGTTTAGACTTTCGTCACCGTTTTGCATGCCGGTGGCTGGACAATGTTAAAATACATAAGTATACAAAATTTAAACCATATATACCACGGGGTTCAAGAGTTATGAGCATTTTCACTACTTGACCGTAAATTTTCAACTTGTGCTCAGCAAAGCCTCGCCCATCAAAAAAGACGGTTATGCATGCGAGTCGTTAGATATGATGACATGTATAAGTATGCAAAATTTTATCAAAATATAGAATGCAGTTCAAGAGTTATAAGCGTTTTCGCTAACTGATAACGGACGGACGTACTCACACAGTGATTATAGTGCAAACCTGCGGGTTGTGCAATAAGAAGTTTTGCATACCAGTGGCTGGGCAATGTTACATTACATAAGTATACAAAATTTGAAGCAAATATACCAAGCGGTCCAAGAGTTATGAGCATTTTCAATAAAAGAGCTTGACCGGCCAAATTGATGCTCGTTGAAGCCTCGTCACTGTTTTGCATACCAGTGGCTGGGAAATGTTAAATTACATATGTATGCAAAATTTGAAGCAAATATACCAAGCGGTCCAAGAGTTATGAGCATTTTCAATAAAAGAGCTCAACCGGCCAAATTGATGCTCGTTGAAGCCTCGTCAATGTTTTGCATGCCGGTGGCTGGACTATGTTAAAATACATAAGCATACAAACTTTGAACCATATTTACCACGGTGTTTAAGAGTTATGAGTATTTTCGGTAGTTGGCCGTAAATTTTCAACTTGTGCTCAGCAAAGCTTGTCCATCAAATAAAATTGTTATGCATGCGAGTCATTAGACAATGTTGACATGTATAAGAATGCAAAATTTTGTCAAAATATCCCATGCGGTTCAAGAGTTATAAGCGTTTTCGCTCACTGATAACGGTTTTCGCTAACTGATAACGGACGGACGGACTCACACAGTGATTATAGTGCAAACCTGCGGGTTGTGCAATAATGACGTCAGCCAACAGCTACGATTCTCCAACTTTATCATACCCAGATAATACATTTTACACGAAAGTAATAACAGTGAACTACATAATTTTTGTGGTTGCAAAGTAATAATAAAAAAATTAAAGATGAGCTATATCTGGAAAACGGACGGACTCACACAGTGATTATAGTGCAAACCTGCGGGTTGTGCAATTATGACGTCAGCCAACAGCTACGATTCTCCAACTTTATCATACCCAGATAATCATTTTACACGAAAGTAATAACACTGAACTACATATTTTTTGTGGTTGCAAAGTAATAATTAAAGAATTAAAGGTGGGCTATATATGGAAAAACAGGGCCTGAAACCATATCTAAGAATTTTCAACGGGTTCAAAAGTTTTTATTTCAAAGCACATTCTGTGGACAATGTGATTTAGCACTCAATTCAAGAGCTCTGCAGACAGTGTAATTGCACGAAGTACCGCAATAATCGAACGATGCAGCAGGCTAATTGTTTTTGTGCTTCATCAAAGTTTAGTACCAACCATATAATATTGATTCAAAATGGCCTGATAAATCAAGATGACCACGAGGCCCTGAATCGCTCACCTGAGTCAAAGGTTGGATCATCTTTGAACTAACCGATTAGTATATGAGTCCAAAATGTTATAGGGGCCAAGCTACAATGTCATCGGCTATTTGGTTCTTGTGAGGAAGAGTTCTTAAGATTTTTACCATACACTGGCATGACGGTCATCATGGTTATGCATCCACAGCCATTCAAATTAACTTTCATTTCCCTGACTCGTGGAGGCTTCATGTGAAATTTTCGGTTGAGTGGCCTGAGACAAGAAGATGTCTGAAGTTGTTGAAATACGAATGACCTTTGTCAAAGGACAAAGAATGGCCTTGGCCTCTGGTACACAAAACTCTCGGGTACTCATTTGATTGACTGTATATACAATCGTATCCAACAATTTCCAAGAAATCTAATATTATTGCATTTTCTCATATAAAAGTACAAGAAAGTATATTTGACCTTGTCGTGAAAAGGTCAAAGGTAGTCTAGGGTCATCATTTGCACGAAGTGGATATTAATTATGAACCTGATGAGACAAAGTTTCATGGCTACTGACCTTTCGGTTAAAAGAGAATGTTCCAATCAGCCCAGTGGATTTGGAGAAGATGACTGAGATTCTGGACTATGAGTAACCTGGATCAAAGGTCAAAGAATGACCTTGACCTCTGGTATTTAAAATTTTCTTCTACTTATTTAATTGACCGTACATTTATATACATTTTTGATACCAATGTCTTCAACAATGTCAAAAAACCTTCTCATATAAAACACTAGGAAGCAAATTTGACCTTGCCACAAAAGTCGTGGTCAGTCCTGGGACACCAGTTGAAACACTTTAATAATTCCTGAGTACCCAGTGCTATATATCATGTTTAGAGGCCATTGGTCTCCTGGTTCTGGAGGAGCCCCGCTAGATCAGTAGGTTAAGCGCTAGCCTGCTGATCTAGCGGTATCGGATCCGAGCCCCGCTGAATCTTGTCAATCGTAAACAGAGTTCCATTGCGCACGGCCTATCATTACACCCACCCATCGTCCTGATATGACTGAAATACTGTTAAAAAGGACTTAAAATCGCAAGTCATCCATCCATCTCCTGATTCTGATTAAAAAAAGACTTTTTAAGATTTTTGCCATATATGAGCTTGTTCAATTCAAAGGGGGTGTTTCAAAATGGCCCACGCTTAGATTTTCTTCATACTTATTATTTTGATTACCTGGGGTAAATCAATTAATAAAATGGGTTTATCAATTTATTTCAAGAACTGCAGGGCTTATGGTTGCACCTTGCAGAAACCCTTATCAGACATGATGGGTAGGGCTAAGTTAGAACCTGTCAAATTAATAGTAAAATTTGAATGCATTCGTTGCCTACTGAAATGAATTGCAGATACCCTGAGAATTATTTTGATACCATAAATTTATATGTTGACTTATAGAAATATTTTTTTATGCTCAACCAAAGTTGAAAAATATATAAAAAACAGACTATAAATAGTCAAACATGAAAAGTAATTTTAATGTTTAGATCTGTTACTGTATTTGTCAAGCTATGATTTTTATTCAAACTTAGGGTAAATATATCCCCTCTTTTTGGGAAAAGTTTTAAAAGACTTTGAAACCGGTGAAATAGTTTTTGAAACTGAAATTTGGGGATAGGTCAGGTTTTTGGAGAATGTCAGTTTCATTGTAGAGGTGGAATCTTTCACTGCAACACTTGTTTATCTGTGACATTAATTATAAATGAGGTCCTACATTAATAACCAATTCTGTATGCACTTATTTTCTTCACTGGCTAAGATTTGAAATCCAAGGATAATCCCCCAAATGCCGCGCCCTCCGTCTCCCCATACACACTTCCGCAAACAAGAGTAATCGCCATAAACAGCCAACATATTTTCTATGATCTGTACAGAACAATAAATAAACGATGACTTGGGAAATTAATTTCAATGTTAAGCTATTTTTTCATGCATCAGTGCCCTGAGTTTTTTTTTTTGCTTTGAAGATAACTTTAGGTTTGTATCTGTCGATGTCTCTAGATGTAAGTCTTTTCTTTCTAACTGCTGCCTGAATCAAGGGCTAGTGTGTTGGTTTGGATCTTTACTTTGCCAAGATCACAGGCAGGGTGATCCATTAATTTTTATTTCAAATATTGACTGCATCAGGTGTTAATGCCCTTTATCTAATTTGTTTAAATAATTGGCTAGTACCTGTACATTGAAAAGGAGTAAGGCAAGACTCCAACATCTGACTGCATCAAGTGTTTGTGCCCTAAAGAATCAAAAGGAAAAACAAGGAAAGAGGCGAATCATCCAAATCATCTGGGCACAACAATTTATGACGGAAGATAAGCTGACACTAAGCAAGCTTGGGAAGACTACCCAACCCATCATCAACATATTATTGACAGCAAACAGATCACTTAGGTTGAGAAACAGCACCATATTGTGAAAAGATGCAACTTATTATAGACTGACAATTTACTCACTTCTTGACTATCATCAGTATCATCGGAATATGTTCTGAATAGTTAGATCCATTGGAAGCAAGGAACACACCAAAGAATAGAAAATAGCAGACTCAATTTAATTGAGTCTGTACATGACTAGTAATGAAATGTGCGACCCCTGTGGAAGTGTCTGTTTCGGTACTGTTAATCCATATGTATCCGTACATTGTACAGGTGTAAGACAATGGGTGATGATAAGAATCTTAATTTGATCAAATAGAACTAAAGCTGAGTTATAACAATAATCCATGAGGAAACCAGTGCCTGGAAGGTGTCAGTAAAACCTGTTAGGGCTCTAAAATAGTTTTCCTGGGCTCCATATAATTTAGGTAACATAATTACAGGGTTGTTATTCGGAAAGAAAAAAAAAGAACAAAAACCCACTAAAAGATTTTATCTGAAAAGTTTCTGGTGTTTAAAGGGTTTGGACAAGGCGATATTTTCATTGATATGCTTTTTAATCTGAACTGGGATAATACAGAGATGGTCTAGTTCACTTTCGTGTAACTTACATATGGGGAATCTAGAAACAAACTAGAAAATGTGTTTATGAAACACTATGCCCCCAACTATATGCTTGTTTCTGGAGAAGGTTCATCCAATAATGCTTGTACCTTTGTACCATAGGCTTACAATGCACTAAGTCGAAAATGGGGCTTAACTCATTCAAAAATTTACAAATTGTTTTCGAAAGTTAATCAGGTCATCTACACCTTGGGCAATAACAACCTGCAAAAATCATGATCCTAGCATCAGGGGTTCTCCAGATATTTTGTTCACAAGCTTCCATAGGCAAATAATGCACTAAGTTGAAAAAGGGGCATAACTCAATCCAAAATTTACAAATTATTTTCAAAAGTTAATCAGGTCATCTACACCACAGGCAGTATCTTCCTGCATAAAATCATGCTCCTAGCATGAGGGGTTCTTGAGATATTTTGTTCACAAGGTTCCATAGGCTTACAATGCACTAAGTCGAAAAAGGGGCATAAATCAATCAAAAATGGATGATTTCTTTTCAAAAGTTAATCAGGTCATCTACACCACAAGCAGTATCTTCCTGCAAAAAATCATGCTCCTAACATCAGGGGTTCTTGAGATATTTTTTTCACAAGGTTCCATAGGCTTACAATGCACTAAGTGGAAAAAGGGGCATAAATCAATCAAAAATGGATGATTTCTTTTCAAAAGTTAATCAGGTCATCTACACCACAAGCAGTATCTTCCTGCAAAAAATGATGCTCCTAACATCAGGGGTTCTTTAGATATTTTTTTCACAAGGTTCCATAGGCTTACAATACACTAAGTGGAAAAAGGGGCATAACTCGGTCAAAATTCACGAATTTGTTTCAAAAGTTAATCAGGTCATCTACACCTTGGGCATTCTCATCCTGCAAAACCTCATGATCCTAGCATCAGGGGTTCTTGAGATATTTTGTTCACAAGGTTCCACAGGCTAAGTCGAAAAAGGGGCATAACTCTGGAAATACATCGCCGGCGGAAAAATAAAAAAATACGGGTCTGCTTATTTTCCATACTGATCATGTGTATAAAGTTTCAAGTTCCTAGCTCTTATTGTTCTTGACTATATGTAAGGGTACCTTTGTACCATAGGCCTCAATGCACTAAGTCGAAAAAGGGGAATACCTCGATCAAAAATTCACGAATTTTTTTCAAAAGATAATCAGGTCATCTACACCACAGGCAGTATCTTCCTGCAAAAAATCATGCTCCTAGCTTCAGGGTTCTTGAGATATTTTGTTTACAAGGTTCCATAGGCTTACAATGCACTAAGTCGAAAAAGGGGGGTAACTCGGTCAAAATTCACGAATTTGTTTCAAAAGTTAATCAGATCATCTACACCTTGGGCACTCTCATCTCGCAAAGCCTCATGATCCTAGCATCAGGGGTTCTTGAGATATTTTGTTCACAAGGTTTCACAGGCTAAGTCGAAAAAGGGGCATAACTCTGGAAATACATTGCCGGCGGAAAAATAAAAAAAAAAACGGGTCTGCTTATTTTCCATACTGATCATGTGTATAAAGTTTCAAGTTCCTAGCTCTTATTGTTCTTGACTATATGTAAGAGTACCTTTGTACCATAGGCCTCAATGCACTAAGTCGAAAAAGGGGAATAACTGGATCAAAAATTCACGATTTTTTTTCAAAAGTTAATCAGGTCATCTACACCTTGGGCACTCTCATCTTGCAAAGCCTCATGATCCTAGCATCAGGGGTTCTTGAGATATTTTGTTCACAAGGTTCCACAGGCTAAGTCGAAAAAGGGGCATAACTCTGGAAATACATTGCCGGCAGAAAAATAAAAAAATACGGGTCTGCTTGTTTTCCATACTGATCATGTGTATAAAGTTTCAAGTTCCTAACTCTTATTGTTCTTGACTATATGTAAGGGTACCTTTGTACCATAGGCCTCAATGCACTAAGTCGAAAAAGGGGAATAACTCGATCAAAAATTCACGAATTTTTTTCAAAAGTTAATCAGGTCATCTACACCACAGGCAGTATCTTTCTGCAAAAAATCATGCTCCTAGCTTCAGGGGTTCTTGAGATATTTTGTTCACAAGGTTCCATAGGCTTACAATGCACTAAGTCGAAAAAGGGGCATAACTCGGTCAAAAATTCACGAATTTGTTTCAAAAGTTAATCAGATCATCTACACCTTGGGCATTCTCATCTTGCAAAGCCTCATGATCCTAGCATCAGGGGTTCTTGAGATATTTTGTTCACAAGGTTCCACAGGCTAAGTCGAAAAAGGGGCATAACTCTGGAAAAACATTGCCGGCGGAAAAATAAAAAAAAAACGGGTCTGCTTATTTTCCATGCTGATCATGTGTATAAAGTTTCAAGTTCCTAGCTCTTATTGTTCTTGACTATATGTAAGGGTACCTTTGTACCATAGGCCTCAATGCACTAAGTCGAAAAAGGGGAATAACTCGATCAAAAGTTCATGATTTTTTTTCAAAAGTTAATCAGGTCATCTATACCACAGGCAGTATCCTCCTGCAAAAAATCGTGCTCCTGGCTTCAGGGGTTCTTGTGATATTTTGTTCACAAGGTTCCATAGGCTTACAATGCACTAAGTCGAAAAAGGGGCATAACTCGGTCAAAAATTCACGAATTTGTTTCAAAAGTTAATCAGGTCATCTACACCTTGGGCATTCTCATCCTGCAAAACCTCATGATCCTAGCATCAGGGGTTCTTGAGATATTTTGTTCACAAGGTTCCACAGGCTTAGTCGAAAAAGGGGCATAACTCTTGAAGTATGTGACCCGCCGAAAAAAGAAAAAACACGTGTTCGCTTATTTTTCATACTGATCATGTGTATAAAGTTTCAAGCTCCTAGCTCTTACGGTTCTTGAGTTATAGATAGAGGACAGACAGACAGACGGACAGGCCCAAACCAATATGCCCCCACAATTTCTCCGAAATTGGGGGCATAAAAATGCAGTTCAACAAGATAATACTTTTCTAATGTATTGGGGTGCCTGACAGCCCATATTCTGCAGCCCTGAAGTACAGTTTACCGGGCTCAGAATATCTTTCATTTTCTCATACACATATTAGAGGTATACAGCATGATTTATGGTTAATATAAAATCTTGATCATACTTTAACTGATAATTAATTTTTGATATAGATGTGTTTTTTTGCTGATTTTGAGGGGTTATACCAAACAAAAGATATTTTATACATAACCCGTTTCTTGAAACGTAAATATACGCATTTGTAAAATGTTTCACATCAATTCACTGATTTAAGTTTATAAATGAAATTGCAAAATCTGAAAATTTGATAGTTCTAGGAACGGGTTTTTAAGGGAACCCTTACGTTCAGGGTATAAGATACTTAAGTCAATCTTGTGCTATGCTGAGTGTGCGAACTGAGGCAAATAATCCATAAGCATGACTATTAGTCCTTAAGCAACACATATACATAGAATAAAAGAAATCTAAGCGTGGGCAGATTCCTATGTAAAATTAACATAGACTGAAACTCCGCCTTTAGGAGGCTTCATAATTATCAAGGTTAATCACCTGTGTGATTTTGGAGAAGAAATTTGGTCTATGAGCACGCCTGACAATCAGTCTCATGCGGAACCGGCGGTTAAGCAAAGGAATCCGTTAGATCGCTTTCCGGTGACGTAGAAGAGGAACCGAAAAAGGTAAACAATACATTCTCAGTCAGATGTTAGAATGTTTTTTCAGAATGATAGGAGAGATATCCAAAATCTAAGAATGCTATTTTGTTCCTTAAACATTGCTCCTTCAACACATCAAATAATTCTATAATTGGTTCCGCGGTTTTCTTGATATTTGTTCCCTCCTCCGAAATGTCTGTTCAACACGTTCAAGGTCAGACAAAAACAACATTTTCTGCTCGATCTCAAAAACGAGCAAAAAGCATCCGAATTCATCATTGCATATCAATGTAATAATTAATATCTGTCATCAACAACGATGTTTCAGTGACCAGGTATCAAGCATTGTTCTGAAATCATTGTTGAAAGGGGCGAAATGTTTTGGTTCAGCATTTAATCATTAAACATAGAAGGAAATATGTCAACATCAATCTGCTTATTTTAGTCTGTTTTATGACATAAATTTTATGCTGGATTTTTTTAACATTTGTTAGATGTCAGCTGGGACTTGTAGGGTCTATGCAGTTGGAGATTATGTTTAAAAAAAAAGCAGAACAAAGTTTATCCCATTCCCTAAAGTACTTGGTGTTTACTGTTTCAATGGTTTTAAATGCATGCTGAATTAAAATGTTTAAGATTACATTTGAATAATTAAGACGATTTCACAAAATTTTGATTTTTTGCAATTGAATGGGAGGTTCCTGTCAAAAATTTTGTGGTTGCGCATGAGAATATTCGGTTGAGCATTGGAATGTATGGAATATCAAATGAGCTTGGGTGCCTGATTTAGCTGCGAGGCAGCCTGGCTTATATATGAACCACGAAAACATCGGTCAACCTTGGACTTCACACAGTTTGGTCTGCTCGTTTAGCACTGAAAAGCTGTTATATCATTAAACCTACAACTCTAAGGATCTTCTCTGGCAGATAATCTAATAATTTTGTCTGACCTGGTAATGTAGCCAGGAAGACATGTTTTTCTTACGACAACCATTTGAATAAAATCGTTTATGAGACTAGCCACTCTTAAAAGTTTATAAGGGCCTAAAATGTAACTGGCGGATGGACGACTTGCGATTTTACGTTTTTCAGCAGTATTTCAGTCATATCAGATTTTTCTCTCAAGAAAAGGTATTGCAAAAAATTGGAGAATGTCATGCTATCATTTGTTTACAATTGTATGTTGAGACCAAGTGATATGAACAGTTTTAAGTGGTGTTTGGTATATTACATTTATCCTCCAAGTTCAGTACCGAAAGAAGGAAATAGTCCTGCAGATAAATCGGCCCTGTGCGTGCATTTGCAGATTTTCTGTGAAATCTTATCGATGCAGCAAGACACTTAACTTATATAACCGCGTTGACAATTCACTTTCAAGAAAATGCATGCTTTTGTTACTTCGCCCTCAACGAATATTTATCGGCGGTCAATTTGAAAACCACGAGGTCAATAGTATTGAAAATGACATGGAGACAATTATATTCTGCTCAAAAGGGATTGTGCGCTTGAATTTAAAAGCACGTTTAAATACTTCTAAACATATGCCAGATAATTTTGGTCAAGTAAGATGGTCTTGGTCTCAGTATATCTATATTAACCCTTTACCTGCCACATAAGTTATTCATGGGACCCTAAACATACGGGAACCCATACCTCAGAAGCCACAAACTCTGTTCGATTTGACTGATATATTCACTCAGCTGCAACAAGGTGTGTGCTGCCGTTCTGGAAGTTACCAAGGTCCATCGACGTCCATGCTCCGACCTAACACAATCAACCGGAAACCGACCAAGACGTTTAAAAAAGAATACAAGATATCAGCCCCAGGTATATGCTTTAGAAATGGAAAGTGACTGCTTGTCTGAGACCCGGCGTTGTAGCTGAACATTTATCAACAGAAAAGTTTAGATGAATGAGGTCTACTTTCCAGAAAATCGGATCAACTGGGTAATGGTGCCACTTTAAAAGATGTATTGAAAAAAAATTCTTAAAATTTTAACGTATTTTCAGTGTTTGCAAACTACAAACCAGTGATGTGGGCAAAACCTTGCTCTGGTAATAAAACAGATTCCCTTCTGCATATGACAGCCTCAAAAAGTGGGGGTTCCTGACAGGCTACCCCTTAAAACTGACAGTTCGCGCGATCGTGGGGTTAAGGGTTAATCTCAATTAGACTTTCTCCTAAGTTTCAAATTGACTATCAGTATTTTAGATTCGGTAAAGATGTAGTAACGAAAGCTGGACGGATGAACGGTTCCCAGTTACTGAGGCTATGGATACGTTCCGCTGGGGTATGTGGTTTAACGTCATTACGAGAATTTAAATACACATACAGTAATGAAAGCATTAAGTTTTATAAATATATCATTTGAAAGTGTGTATGATATGGGCACGCCTTATCGCATTACTAAGATTTTAAGGAAAGCCTACAAATGCATTCACAGAGCCAAAATTCCTGTGCAAGACTCAAAAATCTTACCCGTGACCCATCTATAGACCACGAAAACTGCAAACTGACTACTGAAAAATAGTCAAATTAGTTTTCAACATATTTCAGCGGAGATCAGTTTGAAACATTACCTTCGATGTTAATAATCAATGAAATTTCGTGCGGTGAAGTGCGGATACCTCCTGGCTTTTGTAGCAAGCGATTATATAAGAACCTTTTCGATGCACGCCGTATTTTCCATATTGCCTCGAGCAAAGTCAAAAAGTCATTGCTCGAGGTGTTGCCGAAAACTACAGCGAGTAGCATTAAAAACTTAAATAGTCGTTTGCTACGAAAGAGGACAAGGTGCACCGTAATTTTGCTATATTGCCTCCAACAAAGTCAAAAAGTCATTGCTCGAGGTGATGTCGAAAACTACAACGCGTAGCATTAAACACTTAAATATTATTATGATACTGAAGCAGGACATATGAGTGTTTTCGAGGGTTATTTTTATCAGAAGACAAATAAGAAAAAACAGTATTGGCATAACTAATTTAATAGTGATCCATGTATAGCTTGAGACGTTTATAGCTTCGTTTAAGCCAAAGAAATTGTGAAGTTTGAAAGAAGTCAAATGCTGAACCGAGCTATCGCATGCGAAACCAGGAAAAAATGACATGGGGACTTACCTTAAAAATAGGCAAACCAAAAGTGTTGAAATAAGCTAAACAGATATTATATGGAGTCATTTGATATTCCAATGACGTAATCAATGCATAATGTTCAACATATGGCTCAAAGCAGTGTTCCTTGATTTCTCTTGCAGTTTGGTTTCAAGCAAATATTAGCCGTCAGACATGCATTTGTCAACTTTAGAAACTCCAGAATTATACTGGGCACAGTTTTACTGCACATATTAGGTTGAAAATAAAATTATCTGTGAAATTATTTTCTTCTTAGGGTCCACCTATGCAGTCATAGCATTTGATTCCATGACTGAAAAGTTTTGGAAAGTAATTCTATATTGTAAGCATTTTGCTTTCACTTGTTTCATTCTAATTCCATATATAATTCATTTTACATTTTAATGGCATGTATCAAAGTTTCAACCGTCGTTACCTAAACTACTGGGACATGTAAACGTCAATAGGTATACCTCTAGGTTTCCTGCCAGTTTTACAAAGAGAAACGACTTTTATGACATCCAGTTTGCTCTTAGGGAAGCTAATTCTTTCCCTTAAGAGTTGACACCTATTTCGAAGGGAGGCAATATAAAATGGCAGAATTGCTTCCTCTGAAGTAGGTTAAAGTGAATGGCTTTAGCTACAATTTGCCCTCACTCCAGGTCGGGCGATGGTGCTGGGTAACTTTCAGTGCCGGGGCGTCCTACAAGTTTGGATGATAAAGCAAAGAAAAATAGTTAAATGAGACCAAATTGGTATTCTAAATGTCATGACATTTTGTTGGAGACTGAGTTCAGTGTATAGTAAAAAAAACAATGCAGTATGCATACAACGTCGAAACAACGTCTTATCGACGTCGATGCAACGTCACGTTCTGACGTTGCATCGACGTCGATAAGACGTTGTTTCAACGTGACGTTGCATCGACGTCGATAAGACATTTTTTCGAAGTTGTGTGCCCGCTGGAAAAATGCGTTATTTTACACTGCTTCGAATGACTAACTACAATAAAATTACTTTTGAACACGGCAGAATTGTATGAGTCAATTTAAACTTCATGTTACCTTCCATGCAAAACGAATGTTAGCACCAAACAAGGCACAAAGTACCATTTCGATGTTTCCATTGTCTTATATGCGGTTACGTAACACGATTGTCCTATGTGTCCTCCTTACTTCCAGACTGTGATGCCAAAAAGATAATGTGTTCCGAAATAAACGCCATACTAACCGAATGTCTATTTATATTTGGGCATTGTAACCTTGACTTTTCATTTTTATAAATTCTACTTGTTTTTCAAGTCTATCTTTTTTGCTTTCGATGGATTGTACCCAATAAAAATGTGGCCTGAATAACAAACTGGTCAGACTGTTCTTTCAGCTGCAAAATTGACAGTAAGCAGTTTGCTGAGAAATTTGTGTCCAATTATTTAAAAGAGTTTACGGTAGAATTTTGGCACCGTCATGATAACAGCAGAAATACACTGTAGGTTAGATCATAATGTAAAGATAATACATGTGTTTTCATTCAGTTTAGCTTAATAATATAAAGTTTCTTTCCATAAAGCTAGTAAAAAACAGCCTAATTTCACCTGTAATAATCATAAGTTTACATGTAGCATTGGAAGACATAATTATTTCTGTAAAATGGGACATAGGCAAACAGTGCAGACCCAGATCCGAGACAGCAAAACGATGCGTCGGATCAGGGTCTATACTTTTTGCATTAGACAATTGGGCATTTCTCCTCAAAATTAAACAAAAATTCTAAAAATAAACTAAACCTGACACCCCTTGAATGACAAATGGACTCATCCAATAAATACAGATAGAAGAGTCTACTGGGCTTTAATGGGTTAAAGTCGTACGTTTCGGTATCGCAGCTGTGAAAAGCTTGTCTTCGAATTCATCCATCATGATACATACAAACTATAAAGCCTAAATCAGAATGATTGTACTCAGAGTTTGGTAAGAGCCTACGCCATTAATTAAAATCATTCTAATTCAGCTGTCCTCACATTTTGGCAGATGCTTACTAAGACATTAATGTGTAAGAGCAAAGCAAAATATGCTTTCATTGTATTTTGGAGATGAGATAAGCTGAGTTTCCAATGGCTAGATATATTGAAGCTGAACATCTTTTAAGTAGTAAATATTGGGACATGCTGGTTATAACCCGCACCCTCCCCATTTACGCAAATACGCAGGTGCGTATTGAAATTTTGTCAAATTGACAAAATTTCAACATGCACCGCCGTATTTGCAAACTGAAATATTTTGTCAGCCGGACAAGATTCAGTACTAACTGCCAACAGACATGATAATTTTGAAATATTTGAGGGGCTACACCCGTGGGTTTCCCCTCAAAGATAATGAACCATTCTTGTGCGTATCATGTAATTTTCCCTATAGCTAGCTACGCCCCTGCCCATCCCACCCCACCCCCGCCCCTCTGTCCCTTAAAAAAAAAAAGACAAAAATTTACGGCCGCCTCACGTTGTAGTGAAGATATTTAAAAACAAACAGATGAAACGACAGATATGGGACTTTTCTGATATTCGGAAAGTATTCCCAGAAGCTTTACTTCATTCATACCGATTCGGCCTTATGATCATTTATATGATTCTCCTTTCTGCATTCATTGACGTAATATACTAAGTGTCATCGATTTGTTAGCAACAGTCTTAGAAACCTAGATATCTGGATTCCGCCTCTCTTTTATTGCCTGTTTGTCTGGTGGCATTATAAGGTTGGCGTTGTTGAAGTCCGCATTGCTCAACGAGCCAGAGGAGCCCCGGTTTCTTAGTGGGCTAAGCGCTGGTCTGCTGATCTAGCGGTCCCGGGTTCGATTCCCACTGGAGGCGGAAATCCATTCAACTGTAAACGGGTTTCATTGCACACAGCCTTTTATTATCAGCTCATCATTATCCCAGGTGATATGACTGAAATACTGTTGAAAACGGCGTATAATTGCATTTCATCCATCCATCCGGCATCCAGACAAACAACAATTAACATTATCAATAATTGTTCTAATGATCTTTCTTTTATATACTGAAAGGATTTAAAAGCTTCCACTCTTTATTGCTGGCTGCTGATCTGTTCACTCATGACAGTGTTGAATATTTAACGACAAAATGCTTGAAACTTATTACATTTAAAGATTACGCAGTTTATTCGTATCATTTACTTAAATGACGTGAGTAAAAGAGCGTTACGTCACTGAAATGAATAAGGCGATGCCAGCGTTATCTTATGCAACACCCTTTTCGACCATTTCTTACTGTCTTAATATTGTGACGTCATCCACGTTGATTTGCAAGTATCATTGCGGATGATGCTGTCGCGCAAAGCCTATTATGGAGACGCCGTCGACGTTAGTTAACGTCATGGCCTCTGGTTTTCAATCTAGGTTAGGTGATTTTCTAACGGTCTCTTGGGCTTCCGGTAAACAGTACACGTCGTCTGAGATGTTAAATTGCCGTAATTAGCACATAAAATTGTCACGCGACGCCACTTTTTGAAATTTCAGCATTTATCTGGACCAAAACTCTGCACCTGTTTGTGATATTTAGGCGCTGAAGGCTAAATAAAGCCACAGACCGAGTTCAAACTTCTAAAAATCAATTTGATATTGTAAGAGAAATGTTTCACCAGAAAACCGTGTACATGAAGCCATCCATCCTTATGTAAACGGTACTTAGAACACGAGGAGCACGTGCTTTTTCCTGACCGATTCGGTTGAACGATTTCAGATTCGGTATATTGATATAATCAGGTATAAGAGAATATATATGTTGTAAAATTTTGGTGGACGTAGCTGCATTTATTTTTGAGATATTCAAAATTAATGGGTGGAAGTTTTTAAATCCTTTCAGTATACTTTTCAATGAATTATAGAGATTTCTCGGTGAAATCGAAACTGATAATCTCACTATTTCAAACATTCGATTTCACTTTTTCAGAAATAGGAGTTTTATAAAATAGCCTCAAGTGTTTTTTAATGACATCACTTAAAGTGTCAACGTAACATTGTTACTGCGCGCGATTTCAGGCCGTCTAAGTCTTCTGTATGCATTCTTTCTTGGCAAAGTTTTTGAGATATGTTTATCAAAATGATATTTGAAGCTATTTTTCAGTTGCAAACATTATCATACCCAATTAACACGCTGGAAGCATCAAATTTGAGGCAGAACGGGTAGAAAAACAAAGTTGTGTTTCTGTCGTGATGGCTGACGCTCCTGAATAAAAAGAATTAATGCGATTTTCAAACATAAAAGAAATAGAAAAATTGAGTTTTTCTTGTCAGATGAATTTTTATTTCACTCATGAACTCCAAAAGTGGTATTTTCACTCGTGGCTTCGCCACTCGTGAAAATACAGCTTTTAGTCTTCATTCGGCGAAATAAAAATCGACCTTACACTGTAAAAGTCAGATATCCTCTATATCTTCATATCGCTTACTAATTAGTTATACTTATTTATATCATGTTTGCACCTTTGAGATACAGATTAAGGTGTATTGACACAGTGCCGCATGTTTTCAAAGCAAGACAACTGTTCCGACTTCCTGTTTAATTCCGTAGAGTACAAAGCCCATCCAAAATGGGGTCTACTCTTAGAGGAAAAAATTTGCTCCTAGAGGAGCAAATTCTTTCCTTTAAGAGTTGACCCCTATTGAAAAAGGGAGACAAAAATGAAAACTGCAGAGTTGCTTCCCCTGAAAGTATACCATAGAGATGAAGTCTGATAATTTTCCCAATTCCCACGTGTATATTATGTTTTAGTAATAATTGCTGTTTGTATGCAGAAGTATAATTCCATATAAGCCAGTCTCCGTCTGGAATATTTATGATAGTTTGAGCCAGAACACGAGAAATTTTACTTAATCTCATGTAAGAGCAGCGATGACACATCTCAGCACGTGCATCAGCGCCATTCTTGTTACAGATCTGACAAAGTTATGTTGCGAAAATCCTGATCAGAATGTTCGCGCATGCCATAAGGCTCCCTGTTCCTTTACAGAAATAAAAGGTCCCAGACCCAATTGGTTTGAGATGATGCCGCCGGAAACGTAATTATGCAAATTGAAGCATTCATCCTAAAAGTCGGGATCATAACTCGGTAACTGAGATGGCCTACAACAAAGCTTCATTTGCAGTGCTCCAGATAAGAAGGGATAATCTAGGGATGATCTCCCAATTTCTCCATAAAACACATGTTGTGACCCCTCATTAAAACCGTCTAGCCGAGACGGTTCTAATGAGGGGCTATAACATATGTTTCCTTTGAGAAAATAAGAAAACTTTCACAGAACTATCCTCTTCTTGTCAGGGGCACTTTCTGGGGGTGAACTTTTGACATTTTATTTCTCCGCAAAAAATTATACTTGTAATAATAACATAAGAGCAGCAGGGTCTCATTGAATTATTTAATTCAATAATTAGAACATGTTCTTAAAAAAAAACACGGTAAGTTCTGGGATCTTTTCCCACAAGTTGCAGGGCCCTGTCAGCTCACGGTGGGGTAAGTGCTGGCCTGCTGAGCTGACAATCCAATTTCGAATCCTGCTGCAGGCGGAATTTTTCTCATCCGTAAATAGGGCATGAAATAGGGTTCCATTGCATACAACCTTACATTATCACCCGTCTATCGGCTAGATGTGACTGAAATATTGTTTAAAAGGCAGAACCGCAAGTCATATATACTGGCTATTCAGAAATCGGGGTTAATCCAGGATACAAACAAACCCACATAGCCTCCCTAATTGGAGCACATGGAATGGCATGTTTATTAGAACTTGATGGCATGACACACAGCTGAACCACAGGGTATAAACCAGTCCGCCAATGTTTGCTTCCTGCAGAGACTGTCCGTCATATTTGGCTTCCGCCGAGACTGTCTGCGATCTCTTGCTTCCTGTCGAGACTTCTGTACATGATAAATGGCTTCCTGCAGAGACTGTCCGCGTGATTCTGCTTCCTGCCGAGGCTCTCGGCAGGAAGCAGAGTCACGCGGACAGTCTCGGCAGGAAGCCAATTTCCGAGGACAGTAGTCCCTGCAGAAAGCAAAAGATCGCGGACAGTCTCGGCGGAAGCCAAATATGACGGACAGTCTCTGCAGAAAGAGAAAATTGGCGAACTGATTTATACCCTGTGCGGCGCTAATTAAATTGGGCCTGTCCCATTTTTTTCGGTTTGTCTGGAGCTCTGCAGTCTCCGAGGAATTTTATCTTTTTGATGAATTCATTTTTTCCGGTGAATATGCGCAAATATTCAAAATGGATTACACGGAACGAAATTCTGTCATAGCATATGTGCCTACACAAGCCTGCTGCACATCCGCGCACTCGCGGCCTGATAAAAGTATTCTCTTGGCGCAGCAGTAATTAGCTGGCACCTTCAAATGATTCGCGACACGAGAAAACCAACAAAGTGACATGTGTGTCCAGCGAAGACTCAGGTCAGCCTGAGCATACGCTCAGTCTGATCAGAGTCTTCGCATTGCGCTTAAAGGGTAGCTGAGGGTCTAAGCTACCTTCATGCAGACAGCGAAGACTCTGATCAGACTGGGCGGATGCCCAGCAGATCTGAGTCTTCGGTGGGCGCACATGCCACTTTATTGGTTTTCTCGTGACAAGTAAACATGTGCATAGGCTGATCTAGTGATTTGTACCATAGGTGTTTGTATATGATCTAATGCACATTTTTGTGTGATTCGACACACACCAATGCTTAAACTTAATGGCATTATGAAGTTACAGCAGTTAATTGCACTGATAGGCATGGTTTAAAGCATGGAATAGAATGGCACAGTCTCCTCCATTTCATTCCTTTGATTGGAATGATAGGTACTCTGACAGGAAAGAATTTGCTGAGAGGGAGCAAATTCTTTTCTGTAAAAGTACTATCCTAGGGAGCAAACTGTAGCAAGTGGACTGTAGATTTTCTGATCCCTATCTGATCTATCCAATCCATTTTACTCCAGGTTTCTAAACTATGCCTGCGTCGTATCGTGCCAAACAGAATCATCCAAGCAGACCCGAGCTAGTGTGTGAAGCTGTCCAGCGAGCATCCAGTGATACACACAAGCTCGGGACTAAAAAGCATCCAGAATTGTGATATCAGGGACGCAAACTTGCGACTTCAGTGCAATATTTACATTCTTGGTGTATTTTCTGAAACGCCCTACAGTAAACCATTGGAACCTAATGTAGTTTACATTCCAATAATTACATTGAGTCACGCGACGTCAATGACGTCAAAATAAACAATGGTTCTCTACAATCTTATTGGACGTCGGCGACGCCATGACGTCATTCGAGCCGTTCCGCTGTTAGCAGAAAAATGCCGTGTACATGTTTTATTGTTTCAATTTTAGCGCTTGCATAAGATTTTTCATCAAGGTTTGGATTGAAACGAATGTAAATATAAGCAATGAACTTAATTTTTCTGAGGTTTATCGAAGTGTAAACTACATTGGGTCACTACCAAAGTTTACATGAACCCCTTCGGGGTTCATTCACTTTGCACGTGACCCAATGTAGTTTACACTTCGATAAACCTCAGTGTAAACTACATTGGGTCACTACCAAAGTTTACATGAACCCCTTCGGGGTTCATTCACTTTGCACGTGACCCAATGTAGTTTACACTTCGATAAACCTCAGAAAAATGAAATTCATTCCTTAAATAACACTTCAGTTCAAGGCCAGAGCCATAATATGGTAAAGAGACGTTAAAGAGTCTTTCGGCTTAAAATTACTTTTCTTGAGCCCTATTCGTTCTAGAAGCGGAGCCTATCAGTTGAAAACAAGACATTGTGAAAGGGGCTGATTGAAATTCTCACTGACACCCGATTATTAACAATGTAAGTTTCAAAAACTCGAATGCTACGGAACTTAAAAGTCAATGAATGGTGAAAGTTTGCCGTTTGGTCTCACTGTGTTTGGTCTACATCGACGATCTTTTTGAAGACATTGTCTCACACATGTATACGTCTCTTTTGCAGAGTACTCCGTTTTGAAGGGGGGAACGGGAGGGCATTTCGAATAAGTCACTCTCACTACACGTACCTGTCATTTGGAGGGGTTAAACTTCATGTACCAATTTGACTCCATTGCCAGACGTTAGACCAAGTCATTCTGCAAACAGTCACCGCCATTTCCTGTTTCTAAAGTCAGGTAAATGTCAGTGGCATCCATGATCAGGGTTCGAGGTTATAAAAATTGAGAATAATCTCAAACTCAAAATAAAGCACTCTGTTTGGCTGCTTCCGAGCACATGCTCGGAAGCAGCCAAAAAGATTACTTTATTTTGAGTTTGAGAATGTATTCAAGTTTTATAACCTCTGGGCCAGGTTCTGGAGGAACTCGCCAGTGCTATTTACTTGGGGTAGATACTTTTATCAATCTATGCTGGAACACACGTGTAGACACGGTTGCATTAATGCCAATAGGTATCTCGGATTTGTTTCAGAAATATAAAAACTAACCCCCGCCCCCCCACACACACACCTTAAGTCCGAAAAATGCCCTACCACGCCCTTGTTCGTCCCTAGCTGGAGTACGCTTCAGCCGTATGGGATCCCCACACTAAAGGAAAGACGCACAAAATCGAAATGGTCAAGCGACCTGCTACGCTGTGGACTTTGAGTTATAAGGGATGAGTCATTTATTAACTATTTAGCATTCGACATACAGATTTCTGGATGCCCATAAGCAGAAAGAAAATGCAAGAAATGCAGACAAAGTTTAAACAGACCATGATTAATTAACCTTTTAGAACAAGAAAGTGTTCTTTGTGTTTCATACAGGTTTGGATTGAGGTCAGTCTGACATGCTGTGTGTGAAGGGAATGGGGGAAGGGGGGCATAAAAATTTGTCACCTATCTGGGGGGGGGGGGGGTCGGAAAAATAATTCCGGTGAGACTGGGGGGGGGGGGGGGGGTCGGAAAAATTTTGGTGGGCCGTATGAAAATGTACCCCCCCCCCCCCCCACACACACACACACACCTGATAATAAATGACTCGCCCCTAACGCCAGAACGATGTGCGTCACTCATTGTTCCAGAGTTAAACTGACAGACACTCGAAGAGTAAAGGACATCTTTTCCTTATACAGCCAACCCATTTTGTCAAATTCTCACATCCAACGATACCTGAAATTACTCATTCTTTCCCTAGCCACTTCTCCCTACCCTTTCACCAACTCTTGAATTGTTCAATGTAACGTTTGGAGGTTTGAATCATTGGATAATTGCAACACCCCAAACCCCTAACGTATTTTTTAAGTATAGATCTATCTAGTTTTATCTTCTTTGGACCTTATCCATTCAGTTTTGTGATTGATCAGTCCATGGTTTCTTAATCATGCTTGTTTCTCTGTATTTTGACCTATCATCTCTAATTACCTAACTTAATGCTTTTTTTACCTTTCCTTTTTCGGAACATGGAGTGTAGTTAGGTAGGTAGGTACCCCAGCAGGCACACAACCTTGATTCAACGTCATCAATCTTGATTCCACGTCATGACGTTGAATCAAGGTTGATTCAAGGTTGATAGGGCAAGGTTGTGTGCCCAGAAGGTAGAGGGTGGGCCGGTGCTCGAAACATGTAGGTAGGTAAATAGGTACGCGACAGGCAGTTTGAGAAGTGAATGAAAAGTTACGAAGGAACGCAACTGGTTTAAACACATACCACAAGGGCTGTCATCCGTCTTTGCAATATACACGCCTTAGTCACCACTCACTTCACACACACAAGCTACGCCAGAAACGGCTTATATGTCAATAGTCACTTTCTTTTCCGTTTCCGGCGAACAGCATTCGTTTTCGCGACGAACTTACTTCGAAGAAAACATTAAAATATCTCTCCCGCTCACTAGTATTTCAAATGGATGGATCAAAATACAGACGTAAAGGTTTGGTGGTTGTTTAGAGCCATATTATATAAGCTTTAACAAAACCATTTCCAAGACACGTCCACATTTTTAAAAACAAGAGCAGTTTGGGGGAATTCGGATGACACATGGGTTCGATGATAGCTCAAACTGAAGACACTGTTTTATTTTAATCATTTCCTATTGAGCAAGAAACAATATTTTGGGTTATAATTTATGCAAGACTAACCAAAACAAACCTAAATGGCTCATGTTGACTGAGTTGTATTCTGTTTCGATATTATTAGCAACCCCAGCAGATTGGAAAGCCAGTTCAGAATTGGACAGAAAAAACTTTGGGGTACCTGGACTTAACTTGATCTGTACAGAAGTGGAGTAAATGTAGCAATTTCAAATACATTTCATAAGAAAGAGCATAAAATTTGGATTAGCTTGATGTATAATACATCTAGTTTTGATCACAACTGTAGCTGACATTTTGGGGTGAAGCAAAAAATGCATCTCAAATTTTCATGTTTTCGACCATAATTTTCATGAGAGGGTATGGATAGCTAAAACGAAATCCTTTGACCAAATCAAAAGATACATGTTCAATATTCAGTGTACAGTTATGAAAAACACTTAGCTACATAAGACTAGGTGAATTTTGAAAATATTTTTACTGATGGTGGAGAAAAAGCAAATTTTAGTATATTTTTACGAATTTTTTGCCAAAATGGTCTATTTTTGGCCTCTTTTTGGACACAAAGGTCCTCCTTTCAAACAAAAATGCTGGTGGCAAAACTTAGTTTAATTTCAAACTTTTTGCTTTTAAAATGGAAGAGGATATAAAAAGCTTTAAAAAGCTATGTGAATTTTGAAATTCTGTTGTATATTAACTTAGATATTAGCAAATCAATGAAAAAATTGACTGAATTTCGGTGCCGTCATATCTTGAAGAAAAAGGCAAATATGGGGTGAAAAAATTCTGAAAGTCAGTCCGAATTTTCAGACTTTAAACCAGTGTAACTTCAGTTCTAGTAAAGATATTTTGAAAAAATAAATAGCACTATGCTGCTTTCATCTAGTTCTATAAGCTGATATGATTTGTTTTTCATTTACTAAATTTTCAAAATTTCACCTGTGGTTGCTAATATTATGTATTGATACTGCCATAGGCCCTCGCGGACATTCTAGTCAGGATGCGCTGTCAAGCCTTACCAAGTATGTTAGAAAGTGAAATAAAAGGAAAATGTTGACAGTGAGTGATCAAGTATGATAGATCTAGTAAAGGCGATGAAAGATGATTTGTCAAAATAGTCAATAGCTAAAAACAGGTTAAAAACAAGGCTGAGGATATCGGCACGACCGTCGTGCCTATAAGAATCCTTATCGGCAAGATGGTCGTGCGGATAAGAATCCTTATCGGCAAGACGGTCGTGCGGATAAGAATCCTTATCCGCACGAAGGGGATCAGATACTCCATTACAGATGCTATGGTCTTTCTTACAATGGTTTCATACAACACTGTGTCAGCAATTCATATGGAGGATATGAAATAACTTTAAAAATGGTATCAATGCATCTTATGGCCATATTTTAGTTGTTAAAACGTCTGAGAACCGGCACTCAACTTTACCGCTAACGGGAGCAATTTTATTTTGGGCATATTCCAGTTTGATGTGCACAGGTTGTATCGGTTATACATATGTATGTAAAAACGTATTCAGTCAGAGTGCAGGGTTTTTTTTAAGCGCGGGTCCGTTGGCCCGGGCCCGTTGATTTTGGCCTCGGGCCAGTTAAATCCCACTGTAGCAGGTCCGTCAGGCCAGTTGAATTTCGGGGAGTCATTTCGGGACATTCAGTTTGTTTCAAACTTGAAGCAAAAACCATCTGAAAACCAGTCTACTTTCGTTTTGCTACGGATGATTTCATTGGACGATCAGAAATGTTTGTTCCCATGAAATTTCTCCTTGCATTGCAAATAGACAATATGGCCGACCGATGAAGTATGGGGATGAATCGCAGAAGTCACATGTAAAAAAATGGACCCCAAAGGACTTCTGCGCTTATTTCAACCCCCGCCATCTAAAAAACAAAAACAACTGCTTAAGTCCGATGAAGAGAAAAAGCCACCCGAGACAAATACGAACAGTCAGGCCGCCATCGGTACTTTCAACCTGGGTGGGTGACTGAATTCAAGTGCCTGAAAAGGCTCGAGTTTGATGATGCCCTAGGAATGAAATGTTCAATTTGTAAAACTAGTGACACAGTTGGCTCTTATGTTACTGGATGCACCAGTTACAAGAAAACCTCACTGCTATATTATGAGGTATCAGACTTGGCTTAATGGGTTAATTATCTTAAACATTCGGATACTAAACTACTACAGATAAGATTGGATATTTGGTGATAAAGGATCATACATTTTAATGGTGCTTTATTTTATTGAATATAATTAGTCCTGTATATTCCGCATTGGAAAAATAGTCGGGCCCGTTGAAAATTTGGATGGCCAGTAGATTTTCCGGCCAGGTGGCCCTGCAGGCCAATGGCATTTTGATCCCTAGGAAAACCCCTGAGAGTGACAATATGAGTTAGCACTGAAAAATTGGTTTAATTACCATTTTCAGTGGCGGATCCAGAGAGGGGTTCGGGGGGTTCAAACGAACACCCTCTTAAGCCCTAATTATTTTATTTTCATGGGGAATTTCAAGAAAAATTGGTCAAATTGCACAAATCGAACCCCCCTTAGCTAATTTGAACCCCCTTTCCAAAATTTCTGGATCCGCCCCGATTTTTAATTTAATTTTTTTATTTGTTCTGCTTATGTACAAATCCTGAGAATTCAAAAAATTAGTAAATAAACAACAACAACTAATAAGTGCAACCCAACAATTGTTATATCTGACAATATTTATCAGACTTTGACCGACAAGTTATTAAAAGAAAGTTAGGCATGATTTATCAGACTAACTGTCTTTAACTTGTCGGTCAAGGTCAAAGATTTATTTCAGTTGTTTGACAAGGGCAAAGATTTTTTTTACTCATTTTATACCAGTTAAGTCTGCTACAATAAATTTAATTTTGTTTGATAATACATTTACATTATGTAATGCTATTTATTATATACCTATCAATGATACACCCTTTCAACTGGATGTTTTCTGGCCATCTGATACAAGAGGCCGTATCAAACTGACGTTTTCTGAATCCGTATCACTATCCTTAAAAATGAGGCCACGTCTGAGTTCCAGCTTCAGGCGCGCCATTTTATAATGTGCATCGTAGAAACGAGAACCAGAAAAACGGGACTAGTGACGTGACGTCAACAAACACGTCAAAAGGCGCGCTTTGATAGCTCAGTTGATAGCGTTTCCTCATGACTAGCTAAATAATTCAGCCGCACAGGTTCGAATCCGGGTCGATGCATTATAGCTGGCAAGTACGAATGCTTGGCTGTTCCCTAAGGTATATAATAAACAAATTATTATAATAGTAGGGTCTCGGGTAGGGCTTCTACGTTTACACGGATAAACGGTAACGGTTCGTGTATATGTGCTAAACGTTTACAAAATTCATACATCGTTTAACCGAACGTGAACACCTGGTAAACCACCAACAAGTTATATTTATCTTACACAGTCGTCAGAAGCCAATCTTAATGAATTTGACGGTGTCCTCGGAAACGTCTATTAAAATCTTTATTTTCTAACTTCTATGTACCTTACGCAAAGCATGACATGTACATGTTTTGCCAGAAAATTGTTACGTCATAATCAGCAGCTAATTTTATAAGGTACAGATCAAAGGCAAGGTAATGTCTGCTGACAACAGTTTCTACACGTGTTGTGCAATATAAAAAATTAGGACTACCTCGGTACCTGTGTTTTTTAAGCTTACCGCGAAGGTGAGATAATTGCAGCTTGTAACTTTGCCAGTTATTATCAATTAACAGGATAATTAAGTCCGATGTTTTATTAATCTAATCCATGTAATTATCAAATACGGTCAAAATAATTGCTGTCATCGGAAATTGGTCAATAGTAAATACGTTGTTTTTTTACCGTCGGTTACTGTAAACTTCGAGTTGACCCCCGAAAATGAAAGCGCATTATTGGATGACACAGTTTGGTAATATAATTATAATTATAAAGGTATGGGGGACGTCTCATAGATGTCCGAAATTAAGAATAAGATTTCAACGGTAATGGTCGTTTAAACGGAATAGTTTCGTTTTCTAGCGGTCGTGTAAACGTTTACAATATTTTGTAAACGTAGAAGCCCTAGTCTCGGGTGATCCGATAGTATGAGCTCATCCACTCGACGTGATACAGTACGCCAGATCAAGCTACTATTATAATAACGTGTATTTATTAATAGGTTTCGGCATTTTTCTAAAAGGATTTAATAGTCTAGATTTCTTTCAGTAATTTGTCAGTCAAAATCAAAGGTTAGTTTCTATTGCTAATTCAAATCAATGGTTTATTTCAACACATTTTATATTGGTAACACAAATTATAAATTGATGAATTTAAAATGATTGGAAATGAGCCGGAATTAAGCCGTAAACAAACTATTGACAAAAACTTTGCAACTTTGCTGGGAAAAAAGTCTGACACAAGCAGGTCACAATTAAATATTTTCCTGATTCAGCTTGTCTGTCAAGGTCAAAGATTTGTTAGAAATAAGTTTATGTCAGTTAACAAAAGAAACTATTGATTGGCAAATGTTTTATGCGACAAATGATTTAAAAAAAAAAAAAAAAAAAACTATAATAAAAAAAGATGCCATGTGGAGTCTTGAACCTGGGTCGTAGGTTTGCAAGGTCGCGCACATTGCCACTGCGCTACTGCCGCTGATAGTTAAAGAGCGATAATCTGAATTACTTAATGTCAAATGTTCAATAAACAGCTGTTGTTATACCCACATCGAACTGTGTTTTAACTGTAATTAACTTGTTTTAAATGTAACCTGATTATCCGACCAGATAAAAAGTATTCAGCAACTGATGTTGAAATATATAATTCGCATTTTCGCAATTATTCGCCGGCTCTATGTTCGACGGTCAAAAGGCTTCCATGATGAAATATAAGAAAATAATTGAAATTAACATTGTGTGTTGTGACTCAAATACTTAAGAACAGTTATTTACAAACAGAAATGAAATAATATTATTATACCATAATAATAATAATTCTCTGAATGATTGCAACTTTGTCTATAGAATATCTGACTGCCGTCGTGCGGATAAGGATTCTTATCCGCACGACCGTCTTGCGGATAAGAATTCTTATCGGCAAGACCGTCGTGCCGATAAGGATTCTTATCCGCAAGACGGTCGTGCCGATAGTCACTCCCTAAAAACAAACTACTTGGGATCTAGGGCTTACAGTATTCAGACCTGTTTACAACTACGATTTTGGCGTATTTTCTACGCTTTTTGGCTTAAAAATACGCTCTACGTTTTGACCATCTGAAACTACGCAAGATTGCCAATCCAGTTTTTTAGCTCGCCTGAACGAAAGTTCAGGAAGAGCTATTGTTGTCACCCCGGCGTTGGCGTCAGGGTCCGCGTCAGCGTCAGCGTCGGCGTCCGGATTGGATGTTTTGGTTAAAGTTTTTTTAAAGACCTATATCTCCTTAACCCATGGATGGATTCTTTTGATACTTGCACTGTAGGTAGATATTGGTTCAAAGTTTAACAGGGTACCACCCCCACCCCACATCATGACCTTGATGTCAAGGTCATGGACTTAGAAAATTGGGAGTATTTTTGGAATGGATGTTTTAGTTAAAGTTTTATAAAGCCCAATATCTCCTTAACCCATAGATGGATTCCTTTGATACTTGCACTGTAGTTATATATTGGTCCAAAGTTTTGCAAGGTACTACCCCCACCCCCCTCAGTGACCTTGATGTCAAGGTCATGGACTTAGAAAATTGTCTTTTTATTGATTGGATGTTTTGGTTAAAGTCTTTTAAAGACACATATCTCCTGAACCCAGTGATGAATTCTTTTTATATTTGCACTTTAGTTAGATATTAGTCCAAAAGTTTGCTGAGTACTACCCCAACCCTGCACATTGACCTTGATGTCAAGGTCACAGACTTTGGAAATTTGTTCTTAAAATTTTCTAATTGCATACTGATTCAAAATGCTTGGCAGAGAGTTAGTTTACACTTGAACTGATGTTAGACACTTTTTTGAATTTTTACAAAACACTATATACTTACCCCACTGGATGACCTTGAAGTCAAGGTCATTGACTTATAATTTTTGTCTTAAAGATTTTGGTTGAAGTTTTATATTTATGAAGACATAATTTCACAGTGCCACGATGGACTCAGTTGATACTAATACTTGGACTGATGTTAGATAATGGCTCAAGGTTTTGTTACATCCTAACCCCCACCCCCCACCCCTACCGCTTAGTTCTTTGACCTCAAGCTCATGGACTTTGAAATTTCATGTGGATTTTTTAATTTTAATTTTATTTTAAGACTTATTTCTTAGATAGCTTTTGTTTATAAATGTGTTGTCTTTATGGACATGCTTGCCTGAAGTTTTATGCATAGAAGTCCACACCTCCAAAGCGACTGTGTGATGGGCAAGCACCTATTCAGGTGAGCTATGCTGTCAGGCGACAGCTCTTGTTAGTCCTTTTTCTGTGATTTTGGGCCATATTTGGACGTTTTGGCCCCTAATTAACAATCTATTCAACTCAGATTACTACCGGTTCAGCTGTGCGGTTCATTTGGATAGATATGTGGGCCATTTCATCTCTACACTGAAGAGAGCCGTCATCCAGAGTATACCGGGTCACAGAGACACCAGAAAAGTCCATCCAGTTAAAGATAGAGTATGGAATGAAGAGATCTCTAAAGCAGTGAAGGATTGCAAAGTTGCGTGGTGGCAGTGGCGACAGGCAGGGGAACCGGACAGTGCAGACCACCCTACCTCCCTATATATGAAAAAATGCAAGAGGGACCTGAGAAAGGCACAGAGGAAAGCGGAGGCAAGAAGAAAGATTGAACAGACAGAGAGAATTATTGCCTCTACTGGTACCGACAAGGAATTCTATCGGCTGGTAAGGCAGCAAAGGAAGACCCAGTGCTCTTCAATCCCATTCCTTAATGTGGAGAACAAGGTTCTGACTACCCCTGAAGATATATGTGAAGGTTGGGCTACATATTTCCAGGCTCTAGCTACCCCCACCAACAAGGAGGAGTATGATGACAAGGCCAAGGAGTTCTTTATGGAGGACATTGACCACATCCTAAACACATGTTCAATGATGAAACAGGCAATACCCCCGGCTACATTGTCAGAGATCCGTTACGCAATTAAAAGGCTAAAAACCAACAAGGCTGCAGATTATCTGGACTTGACAAGTGAACATCTAAAGTATGGTGGGCTATGTGTAGAAACCTTCCTGCTGAACTTGGTGAACTACATATTCGACACGAAGCAGGTCCCTGCAGTACTCAAGGGCAGATTAGTCACTCCAATCTACAAAAAAGGAGAGAAAACTGATCCTGCAAACTATCGGGGAATTACCGTAACATCTGTCCTGTTAAAGGTTATTGAGCACATACTCAATAAGAGACATAATCTAATCCTGGATAAAACACAGTCACATCTTCAAAAGGGCTTCACCCAAGGCTCCTCATCAATAGATGCTGCTCTAATCCTTTCGGAATGTATTACAGAAGCAAAGAATGTGCACAGACCCCTAATCCTTGCCACCCTCGACGCCCAGAAGGCGTTCGATGTGATGGACCATGCAATATTTCTGAGGAAACTCTTCCAGGATGGAATAAAGGGAGACAACTGGCTTCTACTGAACAACATGTATAGTGATCTTACTTCAATGGTAAAATGGGAGGCAAACCTGTCAGATCCGATCATCATCAGGCAGGGAGTGCGCCAAGGGGGCGTACTCTCTACATCCCACTACAAACGATACAATAACCCGCTCTTAATAGAAGTCGAGAACAGATTTACTGGCGCTCTGATTGGTCACATCAAAATTCCACACGTAACAGTAGCTGATGATCTTGCCCTTGTGACACACTCCCAGGTGGAAATGCAGTTCATGCTTGACTGTGGCTACAGCTTTGCAGGAAGAAACAGATATGGTATACACCCAAGCAAGAGCTGTGTTTTAACCTATCCAAATGGAAAGAAATATACAGAAAAAGGTGCTTACACCATGGGGAAGGATCAAGTGCAACAGACAAATCAAACTAAACATCTTGGAATAAATAGAGAAACAAGCCTGAAAATCAACATTGATGAAAAAGTAAACTTAGGTAGGAGAACAGCATATTCTCTGATGGGGGCGGGATTTCACAGCATAAATGGTTTGAAGCTGTGTGTAAACGGAAAGCTGTGGTCGACATACGTCATTCCAAGGCTACTTTATGGACTTGCTCCAAATTCTGCCTCACTTGCTCTTATGGGAACAGTTATCCATAAGAATATGCTGAATCTTTTCTGGAGATGGTCTACAAGTAATGGGATTGAATATGATATATGCCTACGTCAGCTTGCCGTGAAATCTCCTGATGACAAATCTTGGTTTAGCAGAATACGTGATCTTCTTTGTCATTATGACCTCCCTTCGCCGTCCACCCTTCTGGATCATCCACTTTCAAAGCCTAAATGGAAGTCCATGATAGACAGTGCAATCCATGAGAAGGTAGAGGAAAAGTGGAGAGAGGATATACAGTCAAGGAACTCTCTGAAATATATCAACCCCAACAAAGTCAAGGTGGGACAGTGTCATCCTGTGTGGGCTACAGTTAGAGACAATGTTTACGATAGTAGAAGAGCGCAGACCAATTGTCGTCTTCTGACAGGCACCTATACCCTGCAAAGCAACAGAGCGGTTTTCAACCAACATGCTGTAGACCCGACATGTAAACTATGCAGTGATGCCCCTGAAACAAGACAACATTTTTTGGTGGAGTGTCGGGCCCTTAGCGAAGAAAGGAAAAGGTACCTAGGGCAAGTAGAATCTATCGCGGACAGACTCAACATTGACGTGTTATGCCCAGACACTGTGACCCGTCTCATCCTAGATCCATCAGTGTACACAGAAAATCCCCTTGACATAACATTTCTGGAAATTCAAAGTAGGGAAATTATAGACATTCTGCACCGTAAACGTTTGAGACTTTTATCCTTATTATCTGAGGAACAGCAGGGTCCCGTGGCCTCCAATCTAATATGTCCCGATTCTGAGTTGGTTCCAGCAGACCACACAGTTCATACTCGAAACACTACCCAAACTACGTCAACATCGACGGTTCGCCGATAACCCAACGGCGGGAATCTACTGTAACAACAACAACAAGGGCTTAATAAGTAGACAGGTAGGATAGAAAAGAGAATGAACCTAGGCCCTTACCAAAGATGAATCAGTTGCCATTCTCATCTCTTTTCCTCATTTCTGCTTTACCCATACCTATTAAAGACTGATTTACAGACTTGGCTAGAAACGACTGTCTCAATTTTTTTTCGAAAAAAATCAAAATAGCCCAAGCTCCAAGCCCCCCCCCCCCCCCCCCCCCCCCCCATTCAACACCCCATCCCATCCAACTACCGCATGCCTGGACTACACAGAAGTACTGCAAAATACGCTTAGCTACCTTCCTGACTACACATGTCGAAGTCTGAGAGTAAACAGGTCTGAGTATTGCAGTTGCCAACAGAGGCAGTGTTCTCAGACCATTAAGGCATGTCGCTTGCAACATGGCTTCCTCTTCAAATTACCTTTGCAACTTGCCTTAATTTCCAATGAAAATTTGAGAAAAAAATCTAATTTTCATTTCTTAGCCAGTTAAGTTGTTTTAAATGCATTAAGGATCATCAATGAATTATTTATAATGTAAATTTAGGCTAATTATGACAAAGCATTGCTATATTAAAAATTTTAAAAATTGATCTACAAGTCAAAATTTGATTTTTGTGTTAAAAGCGACATGCCTTCTGAAATTTCTGGGGAGAACACTGAGAGGTCTTGAATATGTCAAGGCTTGGCATATTGGTGTATAATCTTAGCTGTCAAATGGCTGTAGTATCTCGTGAGTAAAAGATATCTTCTTTAGATTAAAAGCTGCTACTTTCTCACCAGTACTTTCTCATGGCAACAAGACAATACTTAATTTTGTATGGAAGGCAATTAAAGAATATGTAAAACACCAAAAATACTTAATTTTGTATGGAAGGCAATTAAAGAATATGCAAAACACCAAGTTGGCTAGTAGTGTTATTCCTACCATAGACTCCTTTCATCCGACATGGGAGTAATTCCATTTGATCATTTTACTTGAAAGGTGATTTCATTTTTTCATACATTAAGCTTCATTGCACACAGTTTCCCATGAGAGAACTTAGAAATCGATAAAATGATAATTCACAAGTTATTACAGTATGATTGTTTATTAAAAGGAAGTGTCTCCTGCCAGCCAGCTGTCACTAAAGTTGACATGGACAGACTCAGTTCTAGGAGGTGCTTGCCATAGATTCATTCCCTTTAGCCTCTTAGCAAACATGGTTATGAGTAAAGTTTTCTGTCTTCATCTTGCAGTGACACTGGTGTCAGAGTCAGACCGCAGCCCCTATGAACAAGGTGAACTGGCCTCGTCAAGTCCAGAGGCTCAAGCTCGTAGTGACCATGAGGAAGAAGTGACATATTCTAATGAAGAGGCAGAGGAGGAACAAGAGAGTGACAAGGAACAGGAGAGGTAAGCCTGGCCCAGAGGTTATAAAACTTAAGTACATTCTTAAACTCAAAATAAAGCACACTGATTGGTTGCTTCCGAGCACATGCTCGGAAGCAGCCAATCAGTGTGCTTTATTTTGATTTTGAGAGTGTTCTCAAGTTTTATAACCTCAAACCCATATTATGGGTCACCCTTTCATTTAGGGAGTTCTAAGATAGTTTATGCAAATACTAATAAGATGTATTGGCTACTACGCCATGATTATTAGCTATTTTTAATTGAAACAGCCTGGCCCAGAGGTTATAAAACTTAAGTACATTCTTAAACTCAAAATAAAGCACACTGATTGGTTGCTTCCGAGCACATGCTCGGAAGCAGCCAATCAGTGTGCTTTATTTTGATTTTGAGAGTGTTCTCAAGTTTTATAACCTCAAACCCATATTATGGGTCACCCTTTCATTTAGGGAGTTCTAAGATAGTTTATGCAAATACTAATAAGATGTATTGGCTACTACGCCATGATTATTAGCTATTTTTAATTGAAACAATTTTTGTGACTTCCCTGAACAAAGATGTCTCATCTAAAATGGGTCAACTCATGAAAGAAAGAATTTACTTCTTTTCTTTAAGAGTTGACCACATTGAGAAGAGAGGCTAAAATGAAAATGATATAGTTGCTTCCTCTGAAAGTGTACCCATTCACCTTAAAATCATAAACCAGGTCATGTGACTTCCAACAATGTGGCAATTTTGTCACATGATATTCAGCTCATTCTTCTCATTTACATGGCATAGTCAGAGACCTCATCGTTGACTCTAAGGCTTTGACTACTTCCATAGAATACTGATGTGACAAGCGAATGCTCTGATCAGACTGCACTTAAGTGCAGTCTGATCATAGCATTTGCTTTTTATACGCCCGTTTTGAAAAAACGGACGTATTATGTCATGGCGCTGTCCGTCCGTCCGTCCGTCCGTCTGTCCGTCCGTAAACATTCTTGTGGGCTCCATAACTCATTAACCCTTTGGGATATATTCATGATATTTGGTAGGAATATGTATTAGGTTGGGGGAACGTGTCGCGTACAGAAGTGGTTGCTCCCCCTTCCTTAGTTTCCAAGTTATGCCCCTTTGATTAATTTTTTCCCTGCCAGTCTTGTGCGCGCCATAACTAGATAACCGTTTGGGATATCTTCATGAAACTTCATAGCAATGTGTATGAAGTGTCAACGATGTGTCGCGTACAAAAATGGCTGCTCTCCCTTTCTTCATTTTAGAGTTACATCCCTTTCATTAGTTGATTATGGTTATTTTTGTGTATACATATCTTGTGCATACCTTAACTTTGTAACCGTTTGGAATATCATGATGAAACTTTATAGCAATGTGCATGATCATAAGACGATGCGTGGCATACAAGAATGGTTGCTCCCCCTTTCTTCATTTTGGAGTTACTTCCCTTTGATAAGTAATTTTAGGCATTTCTCAGTCACTCCATATCTCCTTAACCTTTTGAAATATTAGAATGGAACTTTGTAGGAATATGTATAATAATGGGGCAATGTATCCCGAGCAAGAACCACAACTCTGGCTTAATGAATTATCTGCCCTTGCATAAATTTCCTGTTTCCTCTGTGATTCCTTAACCGTACAATGTGATTTTGTCAGGGTAATGTAGTAGAGCCAAGAATCTAGTATATTTAGTTTATGAATTATCTCCCTTGTTCAACTATGGCATTACTCAACTTTTGAGCCACAATAACTTTGAAGCTGATTTTTGGTATTCTCATAGTATTTAATGTGTTAAATATTTGAATAATGTTGCCGTCATTAGTTATAAAGTGGTTGCCCCTGTTTGTCTGCCTATCCATCCTTTTGTAAACAATATTGTTCATTCCATACTCCTTTATGACATTAAAACGGGCGTATTAAGCGCCGCTTGCGAAGCCCTTGTTACCAATGCCACTTTGTTGGAAATCACATGATGTGGCTCATATTTCATGCCTTACTTTGAACTTCCTCGCTGAGGTGCTTCAAAATGAAAGCCACAATGTAACAGTATTTCTTATCTGGAAATAAAAAAGATAATCTAAGCGGAATGTGTGGATCTGAGATCAGAGATACAGTTTTGATTCTGATGAACACCCTGCTGTCATATTATTCCTTTTTATGAAAATGATTGCAAATCAAATAATTACAGGCAAAATATTGTATTAAAGCTTTAATAGATCAGAAAACAGGTGTTACATGGTGATGTCTGTCTCCTGATCTAAGAGATTTTTCAGAATGTCATTAGCTGAATTTATCATATGACGTCGCATCTGAGAGTGTAATAAAGCCATGCAATAAAAACGATAATCCACTAGTGGATTAAATATGCAAATTACGTTGTAACGTTATACGCTGACATCCATTAAAACGTCGCGTTTTCTAATGGCAAAATCGTGACGTTTTAGTGTAAATTTTGCTAATAAAATGCGATTTTAGTGTCATATGATCAATAGAATCTTGCATTCGTGCTCCTGTATTATTGAATTTATTAAACTCGTTGGGGAAAATTGATAAGATGCGAGGCTTTGTTGGAAATCACATGATGTGGCTCATATTTCATGCCTTACTTTGAACTTCCTCGCTGAGGTGCTTCAAAATGAAAGCCACAATGTAACAGTATTTCTTATCTGGAAATAAAAAAGATAATCTAAGCGGAATGTGTGGATCTGAGATCAGAGATACAGTTTTGATTCTGATGAACACCCTGCTGTCATATTATTCCTTTTTATGAAAATGATTGCAAATCAAATAATTACAGGCAAAATATTGTATTTAAGCTTTAATAGATCAGAAAACAGGTGTTACATGGTGATGTCTGTCTCCTGATCTAAGAGATTTTTCAGAATGTCATTAGCTGAATTTATCATATGACGTCGCATCTGAGAGTGTAATAAAGCCATGCAATAAAAACGATAATCCACTAGTGGATTAAATATGCAAATTACGTTGTAACGTTATACGCTGACATCCATTAGAACGTCGCGTTTTCTAATGGCAAAATCGTGACGTTTTAGTGTAAATTTTGCTAATAAAATGCGATTTTAGTGTCATATGATAAATAGAATCTTGCATTCGTGCTCCTGTATTATTGAATTTATTAAACTCGTTGGGGAAAATTGATAAGATGCGAGGCAAAGCCTCGCATCTTATCTTTTTCCCCAACTCGTTTAATAAATTCAATAAAACATGAGCACTCATGTAAGATCCTCTATTTAGTGACCAGGAACAGTGTGCAGCTCATATTCATCAGGGCTTAGCCTACAGGGTGATTTTGGAGAAATAGTCTCCCTAAGCTGGCTGACTTCTCCCTAATTTGAGCTGAGGGAGATGTGAAAATGTATAGAACATATAGGAAAATCCAAAATTTGGGCCAAAAATTCTCCCTAATGTCCTGAAAATGCAACAAAACTTCTCCCTGTCTGAAAGCTCTAGGATGACCCCTGATTCATATTCAGGTATTCACTTAGTTTTACTTTTATTGGAAGCAGTTTGGTAAGTGGTTGATTAGTTACATTAAGGCTCTAAATAGTACACCCTTTCTTAAAATTT
The DNA here is from genome assembly GCA_963989385.1 of Ctena decussata. Taxonomy (NCBI): domain Eukaryota; kingdom Metazoa; phylum Mollusca; class Bivalvia; order Lucinida; family Lucinidae; genus Ctena; species Ctena decussata. The sequence continues at coordinate 33,959,596 of OZ022510.1, read as the reverse complement.
GTTGCTCAAATTAATGTTCTTCAGAGCTCCAGGTAAAGTGTGTTTTTAGGATATTTCTGAGAATTTTTCATTGTCACCCGACGTAGGCGGAGGGGGGACTATAGAAATGACCCTCGTCCGTCCGTGTGTCAGTCCGTCCGTCTTTCCGTCCGTCCGTCTGTCCGTCCGAAATCTTGTCCCCGCAACTCCTCCTACGTCTTTCATCGGATTGATTTGAAATTTTACAGATTGTATTCTTATGATATGAAGATGTGCATGTGGTTTTTTATTTTTGTTTCGGCCATTTTTGATGGAGTTACGGCCCTTGCTGACTCAGACCTTGTCCCCGCAACTCCTGTCACATCTTTTATCAGATTGACTTGAAATTGTGCAGAATGTTTCATCTTGATCTGAAGATGTGCATGTGATTTTGGAATTTCAATTGTCCTATATTTAACAAAGTTATGGCCCTTTGTCGTTTTTGGTATTTTTCCAACTTTTGAACCGTTTGACCGAGAGAGCTGAAATTTGGTATGCTATTAGCATTTGGTAAATTGAGTATTCTGATTATTGTTAGGATATGCTAAATTTATTAGTGACAGAGTTATTCCCCTTTCATAGATAATAGACATTCACTTAAAGGTAAAGGGATAACTCAAGAACTATTCGTATTAATGGGCTGAATTTTCATAAATGCATTGTTCTTTTTCATCAGATTCATATTAGGAGGATTATGGCCCTTGTTATTTTGTTATTGGGTATACAGTCTTATGTTTTGGGCATTCTTTCTGTAAGGGCCTAAAGTTTCAGTAGCCTGATTTTACACATATACGCCCAGTTCTGAACTCAACTATTTTATAACCTCATAGAGGCCCAGTAATTGGGGTATATGTCTCTGCTTATGCTTCAATCATTATTTGCTTACCAGGTTCTGTTATACACATATTTTCTGGTTTTACACATAAATGCCCCTTTCTAAACTTAAGTATTTTATAACTTCATAGAGGCCCAGTAATATTGTGCTTCAGTTATTATTTGCTGACCAGGTTCTGTAATACACATATTTTCTGTTTTTGGCCATATAGTTACTCTGAAACTGAATAAAGGGCTGCAGTTTGTGACACATTTCAAACGTCGGGTGACACTTGGCCGATGGCCTTTTATTATTTCTGCACCTCATTAGCATTGTCTCAACATGATGATTCTAATGAGGGGTCACTACATATGTTTTATGCAAATAAAATGAAAATAATCCCTTAGTTAGCCCTGTTACCTAGATTCTAATCTGTAGCCCTGGGACCATATTTATAAAACCACTTAAGTCTTTGCTATGCCGTTGCTAGGCTAAATTTCTATGAAGGACATTCCCTACAACTGTGAAATTTGCTCTGGAGGAACAATCTGAAAAAGACTGTTCCTCCAGAGCAAATGTCATTGTTGTAGGGAATCTCCTTCATAGAAATTCAGACTTAGCAACAGCATAGCAACCACTAATGTCGTTTTATAAATTCTGTTTTCATTAGGGACTCCCCTGAAGAAGAAGAGGAAGAAGAAGAACACAGTGACACCCTCGACATCAAACCTCCGCAAGTACAAGTAAAGAAGAAAGAAAAGCATAAAAGAAAACACAAAGAGGAGAGAAAGAGGGAAAAACTTGAGAGACGGGTGGAGAGAGCAAGAGAGAGGGAGCGGGACATCAGAGACCGGGGCTATGAGAGGCAGGAAAGACCACGACCAAGTAAGTACAAAGTCCTTTTGTATCTTAAGGTGAAAAACATGGGGTCTACCCATCCCCCCAGTCTGATCATGGCTTTTTATCTGAAACCATGATCAGACTTGGTGGATATGTACACAGCCATGGTTTTTAAGAACTAAAAAAAGGGCAAAGTTTTTAATGACTTCCTGTTGGCTTCAATGGACAAAAAAAAAACTTTCAAGTGGGGTCTAGTCATAAAGGAAAAAAAAAATTGCTCCTAGACAAGGGAGCAAATGCATTTCTTTAAAGTTGACTTTGATTGGCAAGAGAGTTGGGGGGGAGGGGGGGTGCAAAATGAAAATTGATGTGTTGCTTCCGCATAAAGTGTACCCTCTTACATAAAAAGCACATTCAAATCTCAAGTTAACAGGCCTCATAGTTTTCAGGCTTCTGCAGGATTTCAGGCTTTCATTTCTTGAATTTTACTTGATTTCAGGCTTTGATTTTTAAGTTTTCAGTTTTTTTTTCTGCTTAAAAGGGCTATTTTAGGCTGCGAAAGCAGGCATTTCAGGCTTGGAAAAGCTTTGTCAGTATGAGGCCTGGTTAAGGGATGTGAATGCAAGCATACATTGTGTACAGTGCTCTTCATAAAAAGGCAATAATAATTTGAGTTCCCTATTTGCCCATGGAGAAAAGCATGAGCCGAAGCATGACAAAACCAACAAAGTGGCATATGCGCCACACAAACACACATATTAGCCTGGACATCTGCCCAGTCAGGTCAGATTTTGATTGATTGATTGATTTGATGCTTAACGTCCACGGTAAACAGCTAAGGTCATGTCGGGACGGTCAGTTAACCTAACCACACTATTCCTGGGCAGGCTTAGACCTCCTAAGCGGTTAACTAGTATTAAGTGCACATACTTTCGCCAGTAACTGACAACTGCCCTTCTTGAATCAGCGGAAGGAGAAACGAAAGTATGTGGCCAGGCCGGGTTTCGAACCCAGGACCTCTGACTTATGAGTCAGGTGCCCTACGGATTGCGCTACGCGGCCCGGCAGTCAGGTCAGAGTCTTAGCTGTTGGCATGGTGGTAGGGTAGACCCTTAGGTACCCTTTAAGTGTACAGTGAAGATCCTGATCAGACTAGGTAGATATGCCCAGGCTTTTGTGAGTCTTCACATGGCGCAATGCCACTTTGTTGGTTTTGTGGTTTTGCAGCCCGTATATGCTTTTCATTTGCATTTTTTAGCTCACCTGAGCCGAAGGCTCACAGGTGAGCTTATAGTATAGGCAGGCATCCGTCGTCCGTCCGTCCGTCGTCCGTCGTCCGTCCGTCAATATTTTCAAACGACATCTCCTCTGAAACTACAAGGCCCATTGTTACCAAATTTCATATATAGCATCTATAGGCAGGGGGAACCAATAATACTGTTTTTTATCCAAATCGCTTCAGAACTTTGGTTGCTATGGCAACTTAAAGTTTCCATTGACTTGTATGGGAAAAATTGAAAATTTTCATTTATTGCTATGTCACTGCAGATATTTTGACAAAACTTTTACAGAAATGTTCCTTGAGTATTCCTCTATCAACCACATGAACTTTATGTAAATTGCACAATTTGGCTGGTTGCCATGGCAACCGAATGGTTAAAAAATAGAAAAAATATTCAAAAATCATCGCCTCAGAAACTATGCAACCAATAAAGCTCAAACTTCACAGAAAAGATTTTAGTACTAGCTTCTATAAAAGTACTGTTTTTCTTGGCAATTGCTCAAGCAGTTTGGTTGCTATGGGAACTGAAAGTTGCCATTGACTTATAATGGCAAAATGGAAAATTTGCATTTATTGCTATGTCACTGCAGATATTTTGACAAAACTTTTACAGAAATGTTCCTTGAGTAGTCCTCTATCAACCACATGAACTTTTTGTAAATTGCACAATTTGGCTGGTTGCCATGGCAACCGAATGGTTAAAAAATAGAAAAAATATTCAAAAATCATCTCCTCAGAAACTGTGCAACCAATAAAGCTCAAACTTTACAGAAAGGATCTTAGTACTAGCTTCTATAAAAGTACTGTTTTTCTTGGCAATTGCTCTAGCAGTTTGGTTGCTATGGGAACTGAAAGTTGCCATTGACTTCTAATGGCAAAATGGAAAATTTGCATTTATTGCTATGCCACTGCGGATATTTTGACAAAACTTTCATAGAAATGTACCTTGAGTAGTCTTTAACCAGCCATGTTAAATTTATGCAAATTGCGCAATTTGGCTGGTTGCTATTGCAACCGAATGGTTTAAAATAGAAAAATATTAAAAAATCATCTTCGCAGAAACTGTATGGCCCAATAAAGCTCAAACTTTACAGAAAGAACCTTAGTACTAGCCTTTATAGAATTATTGTTTTTCATGGCAATTGCTCCAGCAGTTTGGTTGCTACGGCAACTAAGAGTTTCCATTGACTTATAATGAGGAAAATGGAAATTTGCAATTTTTGCTGTCTAACTAACTGCAGTTATTTAAATTTTTTTCTACAGAAATGTTTCTTGAGTAGTCCTCTATGATTCATATGAATTTTCTCCAAATCGCTGAATTTGATTGGTTGCCATGGCAAAATATAGTGTAAATTTGAAAAAAGAATCTTCTGCTCAGAAGCCATATAGGGGATGAAGCTGATATTGTGCAAACATGTTGATGACAGTAGTTTCTACATAAATTTTATTCTTTTTCTTCCAATCCCATAAGAACTTTGGTTGCTATGGCGATTTATAGTTTCCATTGACTCATAATGGGAAAAGTGAAGCCATTAGGGGATGAAGCTGATACTTAGCATACATATTAATAATTTTAACCTCTACCTAAAGTATGTTTTATATTATCATTGCCCTTGTGAATTTGTTGCTACGGCAACTTAAAGTTTCCATAGACTTATAATGAGGAAAGTAGACATTTGCTATTTATTTCTGTGTTACTGCAGATATTTTGACAAAACTTCACAGAAATGTTCCTGGAGTAGTCCTCTACCAGCCATATGAATTTTTCCCAATTACCCGATTTTGATTGGTTGCCATTGCAGCTGAAAGGCCAAATTTTCACTTTTTTTTGCCAAAGATCTTCTGAGAAGCCATCAATGGGGGATAAAGCTTATTTTTTTTGCATAAATGTTTGTGATATTATCCTCTACATAAATGGTGTTTTTTATTGCTGTTGTGCATGGTGGTTTGTTGCTGTAACCTCAATGCCTCAGTGCTCAGGTGAGCGATATAGGGCCATTGGCCCTCTGGTTTTTTTGTAAATTCCAGATGTACATGACAGATTAGGGTATAAAGATTACCACAAACCATTCGAGAGAAGAGATCCTAAAGAGAGAGAAATGAGAATGAAAGAACAACAAATGCGTGAAGCAGAAAAACGGGAAAAATCAAGAAAAGAAAGGTACTATAACAACCCATTTAGAGGGAGTTCATACACTTGTTGCAGGCTGCGGAAATACAATACGGCAATGCCTGACTTGGCATACTTGTCCCATTTCTTCCTGGACAAGTGAAAAAATTTACTCTTTCGGCGCCAAGTATATATGAGCCGCGACACGAGAAAATCAACAATGTGGTAGTGCACCCAGCACACACTCAGATCAGACTGGACATCCGCCTGGTTCGATCAGACTCTTCGTTGAGTGCTCAAAGCGTAGCTAAGGTTCTAAGCTACCTCAGTGCGGACAGCGAAGACACTGATCAGACTGGGCGGATGCCCAGGCTGATCTGAGTCTGCGCTGGGCCAGGGCTCGAAATTTTTTTTTTTGAACATACTTGTCCTGCAGGGCAAGTGCTTTCAAATTTTTACTTGTCCTTTCAAAAATGTACTTGTCCTGCTTAAAAACTGTCTGATATCACTCATTTTTCCCTCGAACGTATTCTACTTTCACTGTCATTTTCACGCGGTTATTTCCGGTACTTTCCATAGGACTGGTAATATGGTTTCGTCCCAATTCAGGATCGTACTGAGCGATTTTGCACAAAGAGGTTTCGTTTATAAAGATTTCTGCACCAAAGTAGATTTTTTCTGCTTTATTCAAGTGAGGACGTGAAAATAATGTGCTACACAACTATTTGAGTTGGATTATGCATTTGTAATCATGCAGTTATAGAGCGCAAACAACTTAGGCGAAACTGGGTTGGTGCGAATCCTCATCGGGTTGATGTTCCATATGCGCAGGCGCACTGTTTATTTACAGTTTGCCATTTCCGTTTTCATTTTTTAGACAACACGATGCGGAAATCTATGGGATTTCATGCTTTTTGCGTTACAGTCAATATTCGTTTGCTGTAATTTGATCGATTTGTGCTTTTCCTGAACGTCATGATTAGACAATTTTCATGGAGGAAAAACCTACTCGTCCGGCAGGGCAAGTCAGTGACAATTTCCACTCGTCCTTACCGACCATCTACTCGTAAATACGAGCGGACGAGTATAAATTTCGAGCCCTGTGGGCGCACAACCACATTGTTGGTTTTGTCGTGTCGCGGCTCATATAGAAACGCACTTTCAAGCGCCAAATTTATTTTACAAAAATGGGTGTTTCTGGTAAATAAAAACCCTTGAAAGTCTCAAAATTTCATCAAAAACAGCCAATTTTTGTTTTTCTCGCAAAAACAATCTTTGTTTGCCATAATCTGATCGTAAACTCTAAATTATTTCCCTTGGTAATGCCGTAAATTACAGCTATTTAATGGGACTGTACAGGTTACATTTATGCCACAACGTCGCTCTGCGTAGCAGTCTCATCTGGGCGACATTGGCTCCGAAAGAGTTAATGTCCTTGCCCTGGAACAGCTATGAAAAGTATATGTTGTCTTTTCAATTACAACAAGTTTAGAAAAATACTGAGGCTAACAGCATGGACCCAGATCAGACTGCTCCTGCAGGAGCAGACTGATCAGTGTTCACACTGTTGGCCATTATAATTTGTTTAGTTACCTGGAAAAAAAGTTTTACATGTGTAGAGTAAGGAATAAGATTTTTGAAAAAAACTTTTTGGACATTTAGCATAGAAATGATGCCTGTATTTAATTTTAAGGCTTTAAGGCTATTTAAAATAAGAGTTGAGATTTGTCAAAATAAAATGAGATAAATGTTTATGACTGACTAATCCTTAAACTGAACCAGGTCATTTAGAATACAGGCCAGAATAGCACCTCTCATTGGCTTTAAAGGTAAAAGTAAATCACTGTTATATCTTATTATATATTACTTTTGGTGATAATACACATTCATCTTTCATTTACATAGTTTATTTTCTAAACATTAGGACAAGTATTTCTGAGTAAACAGGTCAGGCCCATATCAGATTGCTTCGATATGATTGGTTGGTTGTTTGTTTTGGGTTTAACTGCTCTTTGAGACAGTATTTCAGTCTATATTGAGCCATCTCCGATGAAAAGGGAGAAAGAAAAGAGAAATGAGCCGCGACGCGTGAAAACCAACAATGTGGTTGTGCGCCCAGCGCAGACTCAGATCAGCCTGGGCATCCGCCCAGTCTGATCAGAGTCTTCGCTGTCCGCATGGAGGTAGCTGAGACCCTTAGCTACCCTTTGAACACTTAATGAAACGTCTGATTAAACTGGGCGGATGCCGAGGCTGATCTGAGTCATCACTGGGCGCACAACCACATTGTTGGTTTTGTCGTGTTGCGGCTCAAATGACAGGTGAGAGAATGTCCAAACAATCCCTGCCCACACCTACGGCAAGCACAATAGGTCCTTGCCCTACTGTAATCCAAATAAGCCAGATGCCCAGACACTGAAAGTTACCCCGCACCATTGCCAGACCACGACCACCCCAAGATTGCTTTGAATCAGCAGATCGGGATCTGAACTGCTTGTCAGTTTGCAACAAAATGTACACTTTGGACTCACGATTGGTGATAGCTGGTCTGATCAAGCAACATTTTGCTTAATAAAGCCAATAACATTCTATAGTAAATTGGAATGGGGTCTTTGAAGTCATTAAATAATGTGATGTCGCTTAATAAAGCCAATAACATTCTTTAGCCAATATGATTGCGGTCCTTGAAGACAAAAGTCGTTCAATACATGTGGTCACCAGGGCAAGTTCAACTGTTTTGTGTGTATGCTAGTACAGCCCTCAGTTGTTGTTTGATTCTTCCAGAGAAAGATTAGAAAGGTTGGAAAGAGAGAAAAACAGAGAAAGAAAATTACGAGAGGAAAGGTTGAGAAAGGAACAAGAGAAAAGAAGGCGGAAAGAAGAAGAAAGAAAGCTATTACAGATCCAACAGAGAAATGCAGGTGAGTAAACATGTAAGCTGTGTGTTAAGGTGAATGTGTTAATGGGTCCACTTTCAGGGGAAGCAACTCTGCTATTTTCATTTGTGCCTCCTGTCAAAATATGGATCAACTCTTCAAGAAAAGAATTTGCTCCCCTAGGAGCATATTCTTTCCTTTAAGAATAGACCCAATTTTGGAAGGGCATCATCCCAGAGCTCTAGATAAGAGGGCGTATTTGGTGATAATTAGGGATAATTTTTGTTAATTCTGCATAAAAACATATGTTGTGACCCCTCATCTGAACCGTCTCGACAAAACGGTTCAGATGTGTCACAACATATGGTTTCGATGAGAAACAAGAAAAATTATCCTTAATTATCTTCAAATACGCCGTCTTAAATAGAGCTCCACATCCTCCAAGGAAGCAAAATGAAGCCATCAAGGTTGTTTACCTTGGTAAAAGTGGCGGAAAAGCATAAAGGTGTATCCATACTCAAGGTGTACCCACACACCTCCATGATTTGGCTGCCACTTTTTCAAGGGAGACAATTTTAACTGAAGAATATTTACTTCCCTTGTGAGGGGATCTTTTTTTTCCAAATACATCAAAATGAACCTCATCAAAGGCTGGAGACAAGAAGGGATTATTTTTACTATTGGAAAAACCCACCTCCAAACAAAAAATGATAAAAATAGACAAGAGAGGTCATGCAAAATGCTGCAAGTCAGTTTATAGCTACGAGAAATGGTTTTGGGTGTGTAAAACCTAAAATTTTGATATTTAAGCATCTTTAAAGAAAAAAGTTCCACTAAAAACCACTTGCTGGGGTGTGTCAACAAGAGAGTAGGTCAATTTTTGAGTCTTCTGCCCTTGCCAAAATTCTTTGTCCTGGCAATAGCCAGAAATTCATAAAGAAGTTATGCAAGATTTGTACCTTTGGGAGCCAGTTATTTCCTTTAGTTGCCAATCCACATAGAAAAGTGAGGCAAAAATGAAAATGGCAGAGTTGCTGCCCCTGAAAGTTTTAATAACCATTTGTCTTAAACTTAACATTTCAGAGAAAGAAAGACGACTGAGAGAAAGGCATGAACGTGAAAGATCTGACAGAAATAGAAACAGAAGTAGAAGTCGGGAGAGACGGAAATATCCTGAAGATACGAGGCCACCATCACGTCACAGTCAGCAACCCAGATGTAAGTAAATTTTCTGTTATGTTTGTTTTATTTTATTTCATGTTTTTCAGATTAGGTTTCACTCCTCATTGTGCAAAGTATCTCAAAGGATTGACAATTGCTGCCTTTTTGATGTCCATTTATCTGTCTGTTTTTCTGCATGTACATAAGTTAACGTTTGTGCTAAAGTTTTGCATTAACTTGCTCCTGTAGCATTTCTTTTATTGAAGCCTCGGCTGAACCAGTTCAAATGTGTATAAAACATTAAAACAGGATTAATGGGTATTAGCTTATACAATCTAGTTGCTATTGCTTACCAAAGTTCAAGGTCTGAGACTTTAAATTTTGAGTAGGGTTGGATAAAACTTAGCTTATATTTGCAGTATAGTTGAGAGGTTTCATTTTAAATAGATTGGTATCATAAGACACTGCTGCTGACTGTAGGTCCAGATCAGAGTCTTTGATATGTGTTCAAAAGTTGCATCAGAGTTTTGCAGCAGGCTTGTTTGTACACAGTGGTACAAGCCCAGGTGGATTAAGTGCTGGTGTACTGATCTAGCAGTTCAGGGTTTGATTCTAACTGTAAATGGGTTTCCATTACCCGCATTTCATTGTCATCCTCCCATCATTTTAATATGACTGAAATACTGTTGAAAAGGACTTAAAGTTTCAAGTTGTCTATCCATCTATTCCTATATGAGCCACTGTAATCTGTGCTTTTATTCAATAGAATTTCATAGAATTTTCATCAATTTCCCATATTATCTGAAGTTCAAAGGGAAGTAAATGCTTTGCAAAGGAATGCAGTTCAATGCCCCTCCCCACCCCCCCGTTGAAAAATGATTCAAGTAGACCAAAACAAGACACTGACTATGAAACATTCATTGTTTAAGTGATCTTTCAGGGAGTTTAAATCATTTACATAATATTTTATTACAGCATCCTCTAGAAGTACTAAGCACAGATCTCCAGAGCGGCCAGCTGAGGAAGTTCGTGAGAGAGGAAAGAAGAGGGAGGTTGAGGAACCTGAGAGGCACGATGAGGAGCATGAGGAGATTCCTGACAGTGCCCAGTCTCCCTCAGAGGAGGAGGAAGAAGAAGAAGAAGAACAGGAAGAGGAGAGTGAGGATACAGAGTCAGACTCGGGCTCAGGTTAGTCTCCCATTCCTCAGATAAATGAGCCGTGACAGGAGAAAACCAACTAAGCGGTTGTGCACCCAATGCAGACTCAAATCAGCCTGAGATTCGGCACATTCTGATCAGACTCTTTGCTAAGTGCTTAAAGGGTAGCTAAGGGTCTAAGCTACCTCCATGTGGACAGCGAAGACTCTGATCAGACTGGACGGATGCCCAGGATGATCTGAGTCTGTGCTGGGCGCACAGCCTCTTTGTTGGTTTTCTTGTGTTGCGGCTCAAATAGAATCTATCATTGGTGCCCAGTGGGGATAAGGAGATCCCAACTAGAGGGTCTACCATTCAAATGGGAAACTAGGCTCTGCCAAGTTTTCCACTTGAACAGTAGACCCAAGTGTTGTGATCGTTAGCTCCTCTGGACACCAATGATTGATTACCAGTATTTTTCTCATCTACCAATATTAAAAAGATTATTTGGCTGACTGTTTGCTTCTACCTTAAAACAAGCTATTTTTATGTCATTTACTGAGTGACTTAGAGAATGACGTCATAAATCTAAAATGATCACCTCAGTTAGTAAATCAAACAAAAACCAAAGAATTGGTACAAAATTGGGAAGCTAGAAGAAGATTGTTTAATGGCAGTTATTATGCAAAATGGATGTCCCAATACTTGGACTTTTTGTGGTAGACGGTTCTGACAAATAATGTGTGTTGTAATACATGACAACCTTTTTTGCAGGAACTGAGAGTAGTGAGAGTGAGAGCAATGAAGAGTCAGCAGAAGAAGAGGAAGAAGAAAAAGAAGAGGGTCATGAAGAAGACAGCAAGGAACATCTCAGTAAGTTTTAATGCACTTAGTCGTTACTTACACTGATCACTATTTAGATTTGTTTTCAGTCTATATATCAGTGGTTGAGTGGTTAGAGGTGCACAACTGTGGTGTAGAAATTGTTGATTTGAATCCCTAATGGGCCAGCATGTGACAGCAAACTCGCTGTCAACCCAGCAGTAAATGGGTGTGTTTCATCAGGGAAGGCTAATTGCAGTGAAAGGAGAGGGATAGGCTCCATCTTTCATGCACCATGTCCAAGGTACGGTGGACTGCTTAACCTCCTCTTATCCTCATGTACCTTTTATGTTGTTTACTTCTTCGCTGGACACAATAAAATCTATTTATAGAACCAGCAAGTTCTCTGACTACACAGAAAACTAAACAATATGAGACAACCTTTCAGTGTTCATTCTAGACCACCCCATTGCGCCTGTGATACATTTCTCCCATTCCCAGGGTATAAAACATCCTGTTCAAGCTCTGCATCGACGCAAAGAAAATCTCTGTCACTGTTAACGTGTCCTGCCTTTTAACGCTGGTACAGCATGAGCCGAGCTTTAAAACGGCTTGAGTTTACCTGTTCTATTTTTATTAACAAGACTATCCGCATAAAATATTGATTGCTTTTTTTCATTGGCAGCTTGAACATCCATAATTCATTTTTGGACATCCAGTATTTTATTTTGAGATATCAAAAAGTAATCATGGGTATCCTAAGTTGTTTTTGGATATCCATGATTTGATTTTTGGATATCTGATATTAATCTGATATTTTGGATATCCATAATTCCATAAATCACTGCCCATTAGTGTGCTTGATTCTTGGAATATCTATAATTTGATTTATAGATGAACATGGTTTGATTTTTTCTATATGTATAATTAAAATTGAATTTAGGACATCACAAAATAATTATGAACATTTGATATCTACAAAATGAAACAAAAAGAATAAATAGTAAAACAGCACCCCATACAACAAACTTATAAACACTTTCTTGATGATTGGAGCAATGGCATTTTGTGGTTTTGGAGAAACTGGAAAGAACAAATGACCTTAGATAAAGGACAACTATCTATTACATGTCAAACTCTGGCTGCTGCTACAGGAAGCAAGAAACATGCCCCTACATGTACACTATCCAAGTGGTTGATCTGGGTTTGCATTGTTTGCTCAGATCTATTGCTCCCATTATTTAGAATTTTTACGATATTACAAGAGTGTTTGTGTTGTCCAGATGTATAGAGTGAATATAGTAATTTGTATTCTTACAGGGGATATAAAGTCAAAGTTTGACCAGGACTCTGATGCGGGCTCGGATCACGAAGGCAATGCCAATCCTGATGAGGACAACTACCCCATAGATACCCCACCCATGTCACCAATAGAGCTCAAGCCAGACCTGCCCCCATATTTCCCAGCCATACAGGGGTGTAGGAATGTGGAAGAATTTAGTTGCCTTAATAGAATAGAGGAAGGCACATATGGAGTGGTGTATAGGGCAAGAGATAAAAAGACAGGTGAGCCGCGACACAACAAAGCCAATAATGTGGTTGTGCGCCCAGCACAGACTCAGATCAGCCTGGGCATCCGCCCAGTCTGATCAGAGTCTTCGCTGTCCGCATGGAGGTAGCTAAGACCCTAAGCTACCCTGTAAGCGCACAGCGAAGATTGTGGTGAGACTGTGTGGAGGCTCGGGTTGATCTGAGTCTGCGCTGGGCGCACAACCACATTGTTGGTTTTCTCGTGTCGCGGCTCAGGTATATTTATAAGGTGTATGGGTACTCTTCCGTAATTTTTTTCCATTTTTAAGAAGGGAAGAATTTATGTGATTTCCTGTTTGCTTCCCTAAATAACACATCCCTTTCAAAAGGGGTTTACCCATAAAGGAAAGAATTATCTACTAGAGGAGCAAATTCTTTTTCTTTTAGAGTTGACAGTAATTGAGAAGGGAGGCAAAAGTGAAAATGGTAGAATTGCTTCCATGAAAGTGTTTTCATTTACCTTAATTCCAGAGTTCTAGATATCACAAAATCTTTCTTGATGCTTTCAAATAAGCATATGATCTCAGAGCTCCAGGTAAGGTGGTGTCATGAAGATAATTGAAAGAATATATATATTTCTCAACAAAAACATACGCCATGAGATAGTTCTAATGAGGGGATTCAACATACGTTTCATGGAAAAGTATAGAAAATTATCTCAAATTATCCCTGGCACACCTTCTTATCTGGAGCACTGTTATCTGGTATCTTTTTAGAATCTCCTCAGTTCTCATTAGCGGGTTTGAAGGAAACAATTTAAACAGGTACCCAACATGTTTTCATGAAAAAACAAATGTTGTGATGAATAAGAACAACACATAGCATACAGCAAACCTTAGAAAAGCCTGTGCATCTGTGTGATCTGATCAGAGTTATTGCCACCACACATGATGTCCAGACTGAGGAATATATATGTACATGTAAGGAATCATGTAGTTTTACTGTACAAATGCACAGGATGATGCGACGATCTCAGTCTTTATTGTTAATGTATGCTTTTATAAGGGATCCTTGAATGCATGTCACAGTTCATATGAATTTTTATGTGCAGTGACTTTGCATAACATGCTCACTTCCATGTTACAAAATATACATTATAACAAACAAGGACTATAGTAAAGAATGTTGCATTTTAATTTAAGCATATTATAAATGTCATGAAATAAGTTTAATCTAAGGAGCCAAAGCTAACCCTTTTGAGGAAAAACTAGAAAATAGCCCCAGAATTAATGTCTGATCACTATATCATATAATGTTTAGAGGCAGAATATGGTCATTTATATTACAGATGAAATTGTTGCATTGAAACGGTTAAAAATGGAGAAGGAAAAAGAAGGTTTCCCTATCACATCACTTAGAGAAATCAACACCTTACTGAAGGCTCAACATATGAACATAGTCACTGTCAGGGTAAGTAACTCTTTATAGTAATTGCCAGACTATGTAACTTAATGTAGTCATTATCAAGATAGTAATAGTAGCTGACAGTTGACTCTCTTCTATTTTAAGCTGATAACTTTGCGGATTATGTACTCGAAATCAGAGCTCTTGATAAGAGGGAGTATTTGGTGATAATTGGGGATAATTTTTGCTAATTCTGCATAAAAACATATGTTGTGCCCCTCATCTGAACCGTCTCGATGAGGGGTCACAACAAATGGTTTGAATGAGAGATAAGAAAAATTATCCTTAATTATCATCAAATACTCCCTCTTATCTAGAGCACTGCTCGAAATTATCATTTTGGGAGGTAAATTTTTAGTTTTATGGTGGTAAGTTTGTTTTAATAAAACATAATTTGCAACCATAAAACAGAAGATTTTCTTCCCCAAAACACAAGTTTTAATACAGTTATCCCTCTTGTAGGGCACTTTTATATTTTCACCTGTCATAGTGTACTATTTTGCACCCATAGAAAGTGGTTTTAGCAACAAAACCAGACTTCAGCAATGTGAAGTGAGGTACATGTAGCAAAGTGACATCAGGTTTCTGACAGTACAAAATCTTGCGGTTATGAAATGAGACATAGAGGATCTTACATGAGTGCTCATTATGTCCCCCCCACCAAAGATGAGGGGGGACATATTGTTTTCAGTGCGGTTCCCGGTGCGTCGGTGTCGGCATCACACTCTTGTATGCACGATATCTCTTGAATTGATTTATGGAATTTCACCAAACTTGCATGGATATATCATTGGGACAAGCTTAAGAGCTGATTAGATTTTGGTGACCTTGACCTCATTTTCAAGGTCACAGGGTTGGCGTCACACTCTTGTATGCACAATATCTCTTGAACCAATTGATGGAATTTCACTAAACTTTCATGGATATATCATTGGGACAAGCTTAAGAAATGGTTAGGTTTTGGTGACCTTGACCTCATTTTCAAGGTCACAGGAGGACAAATGGCATGAAAATTTCTTGTATGCACAATATCTCCTGAACCAATGGGTGGAATTTCACCAAACTTGCATCGATATATCTTCGTGACAAGTTTAAGAGCTGATTAGGTGTTGGTGACCTTGACCTTATTTTCAAGGTCACTGCAGGAATAAGATGACAATTTCTTGTACCCATGATATCTCTTGAACCAATGGATGGAATTTCACCAAACTTGCATGGATACATCATTGGGACATGTTTAAGAGCTGAGAAGATTTTGGTGACCTTGACCTCATTTGCAAGGTCACTGGAGGACCAAGATGACAATTTCTTGTAACCACCATATCTCCTAAACCAATGGATGGAATTTCACCAAACTTGCATGGATATATCATTGGGACAAGTTTAAGAGTTGATTAGATTTTGGTGACCTTGACCTCATTTTAAGGTCACTGGAAGACTTAGATGACAGTTTCTTGTACCCATGATATCTCTTGAACCAATGGATAGAATTTCACCAAACTTGTTTGGATACATCATTGGGACAGGTTTAAGAGCCTATTATAGTTTTGTGACCTTGACCTCATTTGCAAGGTCACTGGAGGGCTTAGATGACCAACTATATCTCTTGAACCAATGGATGGAATTTCACCAAACTTGCATGGATACATCATTGGGACAAGTTTAAGAGGTGATTATATTTTGGTGACCTTGACCTCATTTTCAAGGTCACTGGCAGACTTAGATGACAATTTCTTGTACTCACTATATCTCCTGAACCAATGGATGGAATTTCACCAAACTTGCATGGATACATCATTGGGTCAACTGTAAGAGCTGATTAGATTTTGACCTCATTTGCTTGGAAATAGTCATCTATGATGGATATCTTTAGAACCAGTGGATAGATTTTCGCCAAATTTGCCTAGTATTCTGATTGTACAGGTTTTTTACTCATAAGGAGGCATTGGAAATGGGCTGGTGGGGGGACATCAGTTTTTCTCTGAAAAACATTTCTAGTATATTATTGAATTTATTAAACGAGTTGGGGAAAAAGATAAGATGCAAGGCTTTGCCGAGCATCTTATCGGTTTTCCCCAATGAGTTTAATAAATTAAATAAAACAGGAGCACGAAGGCAAGATTCTATTTATCATATGACACTAAAATCGCATTTTATCAGCAGATTTGCACTGAAACGTCACGATTTCGACATTAGAAAACGCGACGTCTTTATGGATGTCAACGTATAACGTTACGACGTAATTTGCATATTTAATCCACTAGTGGATTATTGCATTTAATGCATGGCTTTATTACACTCTCAGGTCCGACGTCATATGATAAATTGCATTTAATATAGTTTACACTCAGGTAATTCATTAGAATTATGTTGTTATGCTGTAATTTACAAAACTTTGGATAGAATAGGTTGAAGAAACAGTGACTACTCAGATCAGATTTGTGTCCTCCTAGTCAGATTTTTGTCCTCCTTAAATATTAAATATGTTTCAGTCCATCTTAAAACAGTCAAGAATCAAGGTCAGTCTCACACATCGGATCCTCATCTGAGAAGTCCATACAGGAATAAGCTTTGGCTTGAACTGTTTAGTTTGAATTTTGCAGGGTGTTTGAGCTGTCCTAGTCTGAAGCAGTCATACAGCAGATAATGACCCTTAAGTTTTGGCTCAATTATACCATAAAAATTGTAAAAATTGGGAAAATAAAATTTTTACCATATAATAGTAATTGTTTGAAAAATGGAACAGTTTGGGTTTACATAGAGGATCTTACATGAATGCTCGTGTATTATTGAAATTATTAAATGAGTCGGGGGAAAATATAAGATGCGAGGCTGTGCAGAGCATCTTATCGACAAATTTAATAAATTCAATAATACAGGAGCACAAATGCAAGATTCTATTTATCATATGACACTAACATCGCATTTTATTAGCAACATTACAAGTCATGATTTTGCCATTAGAAAACCCGACATTTTATGGACGTCAAGGCCTGACAAATCAAAAGTTGATCTACTTGTCCGGTACATAGCTTCTGCTCCTAAACCCAGAAATTTTTTGGTTTTCCCTTTATTATCTTATACATTTTGCTGGGCAAGACTTTTAAGAAAATATTTTACTTGCCCAGCAAAATATTTAACTTGTCCGGGGCAGCCAGACAATGGATTTGTCAGGTCCTGCGTCAACGCATAACGTTACAACGTAATTTGCATATTTAATTCACTAGTGGATTATAGTTACTAATGTATTGCTTTATTACACTCTCAGATGCGACGTCATATGATAAAATGCAGTCATGGGACCAAAAGATGCAGATGGAATGGAAACAGTGTAGGCCCTGATCAGACTGCTCCTTTATGAGCAATCAGATCTTGGTCTGCACTGTTTGCCGCGATCTAACTGTCCCAATTGGTAAATGGACTTCTGGACATACTCATTGCCGGAGATAATTATTTTTCCAAATATTTTGGCTCAACCATGAATAGACTTTTGGATTTATATATTGCAGGAGATAGTGGTAGGCAGCAACATGGATAAGATCTACATAGTGATGGATTATGTGGAACATGATCTCAAAAGCCTGATGGAAACTATGAAACAACCATTTCTTGTTGGTAAGAACTTTTTATTGGTAACTGGTATGGAAAAGAGTAGAAAATATTAATAATTTTGCAGTTATGTTTTCATATTTTTTCCTGAAAAATATATGTTGTGGCCCTTTGTCAGGGTCTTCAACAAGGATTAAGGCTTAAGAACTGATTTGGTTTCAGTGACTTTGATCATAGGAGGGCTTAGACAAATTTTGGCATCGGCATCACAGTTTCTTGTTGGCATGGATTGTCACTAAGCTTGCAAGGATATATTGTTTCGACAAAACGGGAGCTGGTTTGTTTTATTTTCAGTCGTAGGGCTTAGGCTGTAAAAAGTTCCATTATCTCTTGCGGTAAAAAGATCCATTATCTCTTGCACCAGTGGTAGGATTTTCAAACTTGCAAACTGACAGAATAATATACATACAGTTCTACTGTTAGTTAACAAATGCATTCAATTACATCAGTGGAGCTAGTCTGTCAATAATAAATGAGATAATCCAGAAATAAGAAATGATGACCAGACGATTTATAGCTTATTGTCCCCCGCCTTTTCGAAGAAAAGCGGAGGGACATAGTTTTCGGCATTCCGTCCTTCCGTCCGTCCATCCTTCTGTCCTTATTTCCGTCCCCGTAAAGTAGTAGGTAACTTGTGTGCGCAACTCCTCCTACAGTTTTATGCCGATTTTTTCAAAACTTTACAGCTGTTTTTGTCATGGTCTGAAGATACGCATGTGGTTTGGATATAATCCTGAGATTTTTTTTTGTCACTTTTTCCACCAGTTGAACTTAGTAATTTTTTAGGTGTTTTTACTATCAAAGTGACTAGATAGTGGGTACCTTGTGTGGGCAACTCCTCCTACAGTTTTATGCCGATGCCTTTGAAACCTCACAGTGTGTTTAGGTCATGGTCTGAAGATATGCATGTGGTTTGGATATAATCCTCACATTATTTTTTGTCACTTTTTCCACAAGTTGAACTTAGTCAGTTTTTAGGCGTTTTTACTACCATAGTGACTAGATATAGTGGGTACCTGGTGTGTGCAACTCCTCCTACAGTTTTATTCCGATTCCTTTGAAACTTCACAGGTATTTTGGTCATGGTCTGAAAATATGCATGTGGTTTGGATATAATCCTCACATTATTTTTTATCACTTTTTTTTGCAAATTGAACTTAGCCATTTTTTCATACATTTTTTCTATCAAAGTGAATAGATAGTGGGTACCTTGTGTGTGCAACTCCTCCTACAGTTTTATGCCGATTCCTTTGAAACTTCACAGGTGTTTTGATCATGGTCTGAAGATATGCATGTGGTTTGAATATAATCCTCACATTATTTTTTTTATTCCTTTTTTCACATTTTTAATAGCCGCTTTTCCAGCTCAAACACTAAGTGTATATACAGTGGAGACCTAGTTTCCAAGGCGGGGGACATAAATTTGTCGAATTTGCTTGTATTAAAATAATGTTTTATGTATTCCAGGGGAGGTTAAGACATTACTAAGACAGTTGTTAAGTGGTGTTAATCATCTCCACGACAACTGGATTATTCACAGAGATCTTAAAACATCCAACCTTCTACTCAGCCATAAAGGTATTCTCAAGGTAGGTTCAAATGTGTTGTCCATCAGTTTTCATTGATGTCTAAAATAACAGCAAGTTATACGATAGATTAGAGTACCAAGGAAGGTTACTCCAACATAGAAATATTTGCCTGCCTTCTCAAAAAAGAATACTCTTAAAGCAAAGAACAGCCATCATTTAGGGGATAACTGTATTCAAAATTGTCATTTGGGGAGGTAAATCGTCGGTTTTATGGGCGGAAATTTCGTTTTGCGGCGACGCGGGAGGGGAGCAGTAAAATGGAATTTGCGACCATAAAACCGACGATTTACCTCCCCAAATGACAATTTTTAACATAGTTATCCCCATTCTAATGCACTTTTTCACTTTTCAAAGTGTCCTTCTTTGCACCCACTGCAAGCGCTTTCAGCAGCGAAAAACCAAACGTCAGCCAATGAGAAGGGACGTTTTATAATGACGTCGGGTTTGCGACAGTATTCCAATCAGACATCGCTTTATATTTGTAAGTGCATTAGAATGTCAAATGGACTCCTGTACCTAGGAGCAAATTCATCCCATTAAAAGTGGATGCCATTTTGGAAGGGCTATGCCTTCCACGGAAGCAAACAGAAAGTCATTGAAGGTGTCCCCCTTTGGAAAAATAAATTGAGAAATAAGCTGTCAACAGGGTAAAATAGGAAATAGGTTGGAAAGAGGTTTAGTTTCACAAAATAGCACGGATTATTTATTGGGAGTTTTGAAATAGCAGACAAGGTATGTCATAAACAATTCTAATGCACTTACGAATATTACGCGACATCTGATTGGATAACGTCAAAAATTTACGTCAATATATTCTGCGATTTGCTGTCGCAAACCCGACGTCATTAAGTAACGTCTCTTCTCATTGGCTGATGTTTGGTTTTACGTTGCTTACAGCGCTTGAAACAGGTGCAAAATAGTACATTATGAAAGGTGAAAATGTAGGAGAGTGCATTAGAATGGGGATAACTGTATTGAAAATTGTCATTTGGGGAGGTAAATCATAGGTTTTATGGTTGCATATTGCGTTTTACGGCTTCGCTGGCGCGTCGCCGTAAAACGAAATTTTCGACCATAAAACCGCTGACTTACCACCCCAAATGACAATTTTCAAGACAGTTATCCCCTAATTTACAAAATTTTACTCCCAATACTATTCTGTTTTACAGTAATTGGGAAAAGAAAAAGTAAAAAACCAAAAATGATAATACTAATCAAACATTTTTCTGCTACTGACATGCAGAATCATTGATGCACGGGCTCAGAAGCACTGTTATAAAGGTTAACTCAAGTATGCAGTAATGTTCATGTTTCTTGCAACATTGAAATTAAATAGATGTGCTACAGTTGACCTTTTGTCTTTACTCATGCAGTTTTTGTGTCACCTGTGACTAGCAGAAGCGAGACATAGGTATTACTTTTCTGGTGTCATTGTTGGTGGCAGCGACGTAAACTTTGCGTCAAGTGTTCTGGTATAGTTCAAAACTAATGATATCGTTAGTTAATGATTGGTTAAAATTTCAAACGATAATATCTCAAATATGCCAATATTTTTTGTTGAAAAAAATGTGAGAAACTTTTAAAGCTTCTCACATTTTTTCAACAAAAAATGTCAGTGAATTTGATTATGAAGTCATAAAACACTTAACGAAATGACCTCTTAACGAGCTCGTTAGGCTAACGATGCTTTGAACAACTGGGCCCTGTTTTCTGACAGTGCACAGACAGGTGAGACACCACATTCTGCAGAATTCTTGTATTTATGATTTTTTTCTTTCTTTCAGATTGGTGATTTTGGCTTGGCAAGAGAGTATGGTTCCCCTCTGAAGCATTACACTCCTATAGTTGTCACATTGTGGTACAGAGCTCCTGAACTGCTACTGGGAACCAAGGAATATTCTACACCTATTGACCTCTGGTCAGTAGGCTGTATATTTGCAGAGTTCTTGATAGGCAAGGCAATATGGCAGGGCAAGTCAGAAATAGATGAATTACAGAGGATATTTAAGGTGAGTTTATTATAGGGATCACATACCAAATTAATTGTACCAGAGGGGGGCATTATTTAGAGCATAGAATGTAGTAAACCACTGTCAAAATACCACTGCCAAACACCTCTAGTAAGCAGTATTAAGGGGAATGGGTATAATTTCAAAGGAAGCATCTTTACTATTTTTGCTTCCCATCTCAGTAGGAGTCAACTCTAAAATGAAAGAATTTGCTGCTGTAGGAGTAATTTGTTTCCTTTTATAGTAGATCCTATTTCAAAGAGCTACCTTATCCAGAGAAACAGGAATTCATACAAGTTGATATTAAAAACACTTTTTCTTTTTTCGAAAAAAAGAAAAGAAAAAAAAAGGCAAGGACGGTTATTAGGGTGAATAAGGTAAAGTTTATTCTTGGATTAACGTTAGCCAGGAAGCAGGTTATGAACTTCAGTTTGAATTTTGCATCAGTTAATTGAATAGTTGATGAAGTAATAAAGTACCCTTATGTGCTTAAGTATTGGGGCACCTAAAACAATTTTCTATTTGCCCAAATGAAAAATTAATGGTTTCAGGTGTCCCAATATTTAAGCACATTAGGGTAACAAGACACAGAGCCCTTTCTGTTGATTTTTTGTGTCATGTTTACTCCTACGCTGGGTGCAAAAGGTACTTACATTTTTTCAGCAAAACTTATTAGCACTCCTGATTTTATGGGCACCAGAAATTTGAACAACTGAGCCCCAAGTCTAATATTTTTGGAAGGCATCTTGGGGATGTTTATGAAACATGGCCGGGAAGAATACAAAATTACTGTCAATGCAGCTATGCAGTATTCATGCTAAGAGTTTTCTCTCTTTGACTTGTAGCTGTTCCAGTAATAAACTACAGAACATGTTATGCCAGTATTTATCAGAGAGGCGCCGTAGTCGAGTGGTTAGAGTGGCTCGGCTATTGTGCAGAAAGTCACCGTAAGGTCATGAGTTCGGGGCTCACTGTCGCCATACGATGACTGGAAAACTCTCTCTGTCAACCCAGCAGTAAATGGGTACCTTTTTCGAATCAGGGAAGGATAAGGCAGCGAAAGGAGAGGGATGGGCTCCGCTTTTCATCAGCTGTGCCCAAGAATCAGTGGGTCTCTAACCCCCACTGCCCCTACGGCTATTAGGCTATGGGAAACCTTTACCTTTTATCAGATGAAACATGCAAAAAAGATGATTCTGACATGACATTAACTTTTACCCACTAAAGGCGTAGGAAGTGGTGTGGTGTGAACATTTGGGATAATTTACGTTGCTAATGTTGAGACATGGCGGTTTTGCACCTTGATTATGTCAGATGTAAACATTCGCCTCTGTTGACATCCACTACTAAGATAGTCCATTATAAAACATTATTATGTACTTGCATTTTCGATCTGTATAATGTACAAGTCAAAATAATATTTCTTTAATATCTGTGAATTAGCGCTGATTAACTTATGTTATTAGGCAGATACGAATATTAATTCACTTGGACTTTGCCATCATGAATTAATGTTTCATGATCTGCCCTCCCAAAACATTTGTTAATTAGCGATAATTCACAGGAAAGGAAAAGTTATTTCTAAATTAACATGTATGTGAACAGCAAAGGCTCAGACTAGCTTGAAAATCTATACAGTCTAGTTACAACCTTCACTCTTTGCAAACATCGTGATGATGAATGCTGAAGAATCCACAAGCATCAGAGTTCTAGATAAGCAGGGTAACTAATCAGGGATAATTTTTCTTATTTTGCTATGAAAGCATATCTTGTGACCCCTCAATAGAACCGTCTCACCGAGACGGTTCTAATGAGGGGTCACAAAATATGTTTTAATGGCAAAATTATGGAAAATTATCCATAAATTATCCCTGTAACCCCTTCTTAGCTGGAGCTCTGCAGGCATAAAATGAAGGCTCGAGATAGACTTCACAGATTTACAGACTGGTTTTGAGCCTTCAGTGTTCACGTGTATGGGGGATCTGGCTCAGATGTTTGGTTGGATTTATTGAAAGGTTTGTTATGTTCATCCCTCAGAACTCTGACTTACCTTGTTTCTTGTTTCCACAGGATTTAGGCACCCCTAATGAGAAGATATGGCCAGGAGTGATGGAATTACCAGGCATGAAGAAATGTACATTTACAGAATATTCCTACAACACACTGAGGAACAAGTTTGGCCAGTATTTATCAGATGTTGGGTTCGACTTACTGAATAGGTAGGTCGTGGAAGAAACTTACTGTATGTGTACCATCATTACTTAATATTTTGGGATATTTCCTGTATTGGTTACATATCTAAATTATTTCACTTGGAAGTATATGGATCAGGTGAAACTAGCTGCCCGGCTGTATAAGAATCTGGGTGAATGGGTACACTGCCTTTTTCATTTTTGCCTTTCTTCTAGGAAAGAATTTGCTCCCTTTATAGCAGATTCTTCCCTTTAAGAGTATGTCCAAGCTTGGAAAGAAATCAAACAGGATGTCACAGAAGTGGTTACCCTTTGTAAAAAAAGGCTGAAAAACATGGCAGTGTACCAATACACCTTAATGTGATAGGTGTCTGTTTGATGAAATGAGCCGCAACACGAGAAAACCAACAAAGTGGTTGTGCGCCCAGCGCAGACTCAGATCAGCCTGGGCATCCACCCAGTCTGATCAGATTCTTCGCTGTCCGCATGAAGGTTGCTTAGACCCTTAGCTACCCTTTTAGCGCTTAGCGAGGAGTCTTAACAGACTAGGCAGATGCCCAGGCTGATCTGAGTCTGCACTGGTCGCACAACCACATCGTTGGTTTTGTCGTGTCGCGGCTCAAATGTGCCTTGAGTATAAGAGTTATATAGCATAAGTGAACAGTGATAACATCATCAATCCAGATCAACAAGAATCTCATTATGATACATGTAGTTGATTGATGATTTACAGTTTCATGGCCCTTTCATCAGTAAGTCTGCCATATCGAGTCAGTGGAAGTGATAATTAAACAGTTTACGCAATGGAATCCTTTTTACAGTTGAATGGAATTCCAGCTGTACTGTGATATAAGCCTGGACCTGTAGGTCAGCAGGCTATTACTTTACCCACTGAGCCACCAGTTCTCCTGAGTCCTTAGATGAATGCTAACAGGTAAGTCTCTGATAAGACTGCATTGATGTGCAGGCTAATATGGATCTTAGCTGTTCAACAGTGGATACACTTTGGGGGGAAGCAACTCTGCTATTTTCATTTTTGCTTCCCTTTTTAATTGAAGTCAGCTGTTAAAGGAAAGAATTCGCTTCCATATGAGCTAATTCTTTCCTATATGAGTAGACCCGATTTCAGAGGGGCTATATCAACAGAAAACCACAAAAAATTCTCTTTCGTGAAACAACATGGATATTTACCCATTCGCTTTAAAAGAGTTAAAATTTCTGTCTTCCAGATTTTTAACATACAGTCCAAGTAAGCGTATCAAAGCCCCGGAGGCCCTTCAGCATGAATACTTCAAAGAGTCACCACATCCTATAGATCCGTCAATGTTCCCCACATGGCCGGCCAAGAGTGAACAGCCAAGAAGACATGCCAGTTCTCCTAAACCACCTTCAGGAGGGAAAGCCTATTCTAAATTACTGGTGAGTGACAGAAATTTTTGATTATTTATTTGGGGGATAACTGTCTTGAAAATAGTCATTTGGGAAGGTAAATCATCGGTTTTATGGTCTGAAATTCCGTTTTACGGCGACGCGTGAGGGGAGCCGTAAAACGCAATTTGCGACCATAAAACCGATGATTTACCTCCCCAAATGACAATTTTCAATACAGTTATCCCCATTCTAATGCACTTTTCCACATTTTTACCTTTCATGATGTAATAGTTTGCACCCATTTCAAGTGCTGTCAGCAACGTAAAACCAAACGTCAACCAATGAGAAGGGACGTTATTTAATGACGTCGGGTTTGCGACAGTATATCGCAGAATATACTGTCTCAAAGTTGTGACGTTATCCAATCAAACGTCGCGTTATATTTGACAGTGCATTAGAATCACTATTTTCTGCCTGAAAAACTACTAGAAAGATGACAAAGTTAGCAATACGAGCCACAACAAAACCAGCAAAGTAGCATGTGCACCCAGCAAAGACTCAGATCAGCCTGGGCATCCACCCAGTCTAGTCAGAGTCTTTACTATGCACTTAAAGGATAGCTAAGGGTCTTACGTTCTCGCGGATGGCAAAGACTCTAATCAGACTAGGTGGATGCCCAGGCTAATCTGAGACTTCGCTTGGCGGCTATCTACTTTGTTGGTTTTGTCGTGTTGTGGCTCATATGTATATAAATATGTTTCATTTAAGGTTTATGGATACACTTTCAGAGAAGGCAGCTCTTCCATTTTCATATTTGCATAAGAGGGTATCTGATGATAATTGAAAGATGATTTTCTTTATTTCCCATTGAAACCATATGTTGTGACCCCTCATCTGAACCGTCTAGGTGAGACGGTTCAGATGAGGGGTCACAACATATGTTTTTATCCAAAATTAACTAAAATTATCCCTAATTATCACCAAATACTCCCTCTTATCTAGGATCAACAGGCTCTGTGCATCCCTTCTCAGTTGGGGAAACTTTAAAATGGAAGAATTCATTCTTTTTAGGAGTAAACTCCCTTTTGGAAGGGGAAGCAAACAATAATTCACTAAGTAGTTCTGCTTCATGAAATGGTTGAAAACTAGGGAGGTATACCCATGCACCATCATTAGAAGATGAATCTGTTGCTACATTCACTTGAAAATTTAAAATAAAAAAAAAACAGTGTAGATCCAGATCAGAATTTTAAACAGATTTCCAGATATTAAAGAGAGGGTATTGAGGATAATTCAAAGATAATTTTTCTTATTTCTCTACGAAAACATATGTTGTGACCCTTCATTAGAACTGTCTTTTAAGACGGTTCAAATGATGGGTCACAACTTATGTTTATATGCAGAAATAGGGAAAATTATCCCTAAATTGTCAATATGACCCCTTCTTACTGGAGCTCCACCTTTGTATGGTTAGTATGCACATCAGCCTGGGCTTTAGAGCAAAACTGACCATACTTAATAGATTGCCCAGGATGGCTGGATTGTGCCGGTTGTGCAGGCTGTGGGGATTAGTAGATTAATCTTCTGTTAGCACATGCTATTCCATACCTATTTACCTCAAACTGCTCACAAGTGTGTTCTGTAAGTGAATTTCTTTTATATGGGAGATGCCATACGAAAAACAGAAACAGCAAAAACTGCAAACAATGACAGGCATATTTTGTAATTAAAAAAGCGCCGGGCCGTGTAGTGTAATGACAGTAATTGGTAGGGCACCTGACTCATAAGTCAGAGGTCCTGGGTTCGAAACCGGGTCTGGCCACATACTTTGGTTTCTACTTCCGCTGATTCAAGAAGGGCAGTTGTCAGTTACTGGCGAAAGTATGTGCACTTAGTACTGGTTAACCGCTTATGAGGTCTAAGCCTGCCCAGGAATAGTGTGGTTAGGTTAACTGACCGTCCCGACATGACCGTAGTTGTTTACCGTGGACGTTAAGCATTAAATCAACCAACCAACCAAAACCTTTGCTATACATGTATCATTTAAGGTGAATGGCTACTTCTAGGGGAAGCAACTTTAACATTTTCCATTTACATAAAAATTTTAAATTTTGATAATCTTTTATGTTGAGAATAAAAACTCGGCTTTTTTTGCATTGTAGGTTGGTGATGATGAGCTAGATATAGGGTTCCATCTTACCAATGCTGCTAAAGGGGCCAGTGCTGTGGGGCCAGGATTCAGTCTAAAGTTTTAGGTTATACACCTGTAAATTGCTGGGAAAATATAGCAAGAACAGTGTCAACAGTTTAGATGGGATTTTAAGAATATTTCTTGGATGACTTGCCTTACTTCTCCATGAAAATATGTTGTGGCCGCTCATTAGAATTGCCTCAGTGAGGTAGTTCCACTGAGGGGCTACAACAATTGCTATGACAGAGAATTTGTAATATGGAGAATTAAACAAAATAACCTCAAAATTATTATCGAAATCCCTCTACAGTAGAACTGCGAACTTGATACATGTACCTGATGTGGTCTCGCTCGTAGGAATAACCAGGATTTTGTACTGACAGTTACAAGCCGTTTAGAGTGGCCAGTATGAGTCCTTCTAACCAACCAGTCTAAATTAGAAACTTTAGCAAATAGTGCAGCTTGAAGAGAGACAGCTCATAACGAGCATTTACAACTGGACTCAGAGCTCTAGATAAGAGGGAGTATTTGGTGATAATTAGGGATAATTTTTGTGAATTCTTCATGAAAACATACGTTGTGACCCCTCATCTGAACCGTCTCGCCGAGACGGTTCAGATGAGGGGTCACAACATATGGTTTCAATGGGAAATAAGAAAAATTATCCTTAATTATCATCAAATACTCCCTCTTATCTAGAGCTCTGGGACTTACAGTGCTTGCCAATTGATGATGATTGTCAGATACCTGCTTTTGCCTCACCTGCCACTAGCAGAAACAGGAAACAGGTATTACCAGTGTCATTGTCATCTACGAAGACTTTGTGTCAAGTTTTCTGGCTAAGCTGTTTTGTGACAATGCGCTGACAGGCCACGGAATTCTTGTCTTACTACTGGATGTCCTTATTTCAAGGTTGAAGTGTTGTCAGATATTTGGGGACAAAGTACATGTAGTAGATTACTCCAATTTCTATTTTGTTGGTTATGGCAGGTTAGCTGAGGAGATAGAATATCAGTCATGTTTGGCTTGAGAAATTATTCTAGTTACAGAAACAACATATACAATATCAGAGCTTGAGATAAGGATATTACCGGTAAATGGTGATAATTCTGAGATAATAAATTTTTGTTTGCTTCGCCATCAAAACATGTGTTGTAACACCACATTAGTGTTCTAATGAGAGGTCACAGCCTATGATTGTATGGATTATCTGTGAATAATTTATTCAATAATTCCCTTATCTCAGGGAGCTGGTTCGAATTAGGGGTCCCAGCCCATGTTTATATGGAGAAATAAGAAAAATTAGACATGAATTGAGCCATTACACGACAAAACGAACAGTCGCATGTGCACAGCACAAAGACTCAGATCAGCCAGGGCATTGACTCATCTGTCTAGTCTCTGCTGTGCACTTAAGGGGTAGCTACATGTAGGGTCTAAGCTACCTCCATGTGGACAGCAAAGGCTCTGGTCTGACTGGGTGGATGCCCTGGCTGATCTGAGTCTTTGCTGGGCACACATCACTTTGTTGGTTTTGTCGTGACCCGGCTAATATGTTGAAATTGAATAATTGTAATATATTTATGGAGCTTCATATTGAAGCAGAAGAAAGCCAATAAGACGTTACACTTAGTTTTCCCTATTGGCGCAGAATGTGTTCAGTGTCTTAAGATTTTCTAGGGGATAAGAATAAATGAAAACCAGTCTGACGAATTTGCTTGTGATTTTAGGGGAAAAGCCAAGCTCCCATAATACAGTTGACAGTTCCTGTTTCTTGTGACTCAATCAGCTCCTCTTGCTTATTATAAGCCCATTAATGCCTAGTGGACTCCTACATCTGTATATATTGTATGAGTCCATTTGTCATTTAAGGTGTGTCAGGTTTAGTTTATTTTTTTGTTTTTTTTCTTGTTTTAATTTAAGGAAAAATACCCATTTGTCGTTCGCAAAAAGTGAAGATCCTGATCAGACGCCGCATTTGCGGCGTCTGATCTGGGTCTGCACTATTTGCCTAAATCCCATTTTCGGGACATTAATGGGTTAAAATACTGAACAGTAAAGAAAAGACTATAACTGAGCCGCATCAAGACAAAACCAACAAAGTGGTATGTGTGACCAGGGAAGACTTAGATTAGCCTTAGTATCCGCCCAGTCCGTTCAGCCTCTCTGCTGCCTGCATGGAGGTAGCTTAGCTAGCCTTTAAGCACACAGTGAAACAGTGAAGACTCTGATCAGACTGGGCGACTGCCCATGCTGATTTGAATCTTCGCTGGGTGCACATACCACTTTGTTGGTTCTGTTGTGTTGGGGTTCAAATGTTAGGACAGAGGTGTCTGACCAAACAGTGTAGACCTTAATTTGAGCACAGTTTTGGTTAAAGCATTATTTTAATGTAGTTGCTAGTAAAGGATTTGTCAAGTCTTCTAGTACACATAAAATCCAGTATGCTAATATTTTATTCTGAAAAAATGAAGGTGCTTATGCTTGCATTCAGAACTAACATTTTTTCAGTAAACAAGAGGGCCAAGAGGCCCTGAATCACTCACCTGCGCTAAAAGGCTTAAGGTCAAACTAGGGTCATAATTTGAACAAGCCTGATAGTTTGCAACCATTTCCAGATGGTTCTGAAGATGATTTTTGAATATTTTTCTATGCATTGCTATGGTTCAAACCCTGGAACCCCTTGACCTGGGCCATTTTAGATCCTGGGCCATCATTTGAATAATCTAGCTGAAGGACCACTAGGCAATGATAGAAGCTAAATTTCAAGCCTCTGAGCCAAGTAGTGCTAAAGTTAGTCTGATAGTTTGCAACCATTTCCTGATGGTTCTGAAGAAGATTTTTGAATATTTTTCTACGCATTTCTATGGTTCAAACCCTGGACCCCCAGGGCGGAGCCATTTTTGACCCTGGCACCGTCATTTGAACAAACTTGGAAAGGGACCACTAGGCAATGCATCATTCCAAATTTCAAGCATCTGCACTAAGGGGTTCTGGAGAAGAAGATTTTTAAGTACATTTTAATTTCGAACCCAGGACTCCCGGCCCCAGGGGCATTTTGGATCCCAGGGCCACCATTTACACAAACATTATAGGAGTCCACCAGGCAGTGCATCATACCAAATTTCAAGCATCTGAGCCAAGTGGTTCTGAACAAGAAGATTTTTGAGTAGTTTCCTATGTATTTCTATGACTCAAACTCAGGACTCCCTGCCACTCCGCCATTTTGGACCCTGGGGCCATCATTTGAACAAATTTGATAAAGGACTACAAGGCAATGCATCATACCAATTTTCAAGCATCTGAGCCAAGTGATTCTGAAGAAGAAGATTTTTTAAATATTTTTCTATGTAGTTCTATGGTTCAAACCCAGGACCCTCTGGGGCTGGGCCATTATAGACCCAGGGGTCATCATTTGAACAAACTTGGTAAAAGACTACTAGGAAAGCTTCATACCAAATTTCAAGCATCTGAGCCAAGTGGTTCTGAAGTAGAAGAATTTTGAATATTTTTCTATGTATTTCTATGGTTCAAACCTAGGACTCCCTGCCGTGGGGCCATTTTGGACCCTGGGGCCACCATTTGAACAAACTCGGTAAAGGACTACTAGGCAATGCATCATACCAAATTTCAAGCATCTAAGCCTCGCGGTTCTGAATATTTTTCTTTGCATTTCTATGGTTCAAATCTTGGACTCCATGCAAAGGGGCCATTTTGGATCCTGGGGCCACGATTTGAACAAACTTGATAAAGAACTATTAGGCAATGCTACATACCAAATTTCAAGCATCTGAGCCTTGGGGTTCTGAAGTAGAAGATTTTTTAATATTTTTCTATGTATTTCTATGGTTTAAACCTGGGACTCCCTGCCCCGGGGCCATTTTGGACCCTGGGGCCACCATTTGAACAAACTTGGTAGAGGACCACTAGGCAATGTTACATACCAAATTTCAAGCATCTGAGCCAAGTAGTTCTGGAAAAGATTTTTAAGTATTGTTTAGTTTAGAACCCAAGACCCCCCTGCCCAAGGGCCATTTTGGACCCTGGGGCCACCATTTGAACAAGCTTGGTAGAGGACCACTAGGCAATGCTACATACCAAATTTCAAGCATCTGAGCCGAGCAGTTCTGGAGAAGAAGATTTTTAAGTATTTTTTAGTTTCGAACCCAAGACCCCCTGCCCCAGGGCCATTTTGGACCCTGAGGCCACCATTTGAACAAACTTGGTAGAGGTCCACTAGCCTGTGTAAGTTTTTGGATTCTTGCAGTAAAAAAATGGTGCCCTGTATGTAGGATTTCTATGGTATAGAAAAGTAAGTTCAATGGTAATAAAATAAGACAAATCACACTTTCATTGTTTTGTTTTATTGATTAGCACAATCTGATTACTTACAATAACAATTATGTAATGATACATCATTAACATTAACAAACTATATTGTCAAAGTACATACTAATCTAAATATTTTGATCATCATAGCACTTATTTTATAGGAACTATTCTATTAAAACACTTGTTTCCATATCACTAAAAGCATCTCGGTGGCCGAGTGGTAAATACTACTCACTTTGGATCAGAGGATCTCTGGGTGGCCGAGGGGTTAGTGCTCCTCACTTTGGATCATAGTGTCACAGGTCAGTCAGCTTTAGGCAAAATTGTGGCCAAACCTAAATGGTGCTTCACTGCACAGAGCCCCTCATACCCTCATATCATCCTACCGTAATGACCCAGAAATTTCAGACACCCGAAAGTCAGACAATTATTGTTTGAAACTTTTAAGAAAGTGGATTTTACACGTTAATTCATCCAGATGATGCTTAGTGAATGGCAAACATTGTAGACACTGATCAAACTGCTCCTGAAGGAGCAGTTTGATCTGGGTCTACAATGTTAGCTCAGACCCGTCTGTCCGAACATTAAGGGTCATTACAGTAATATGACTGAAATACTGTTGAAATAGATGTATCTATCTATTCATCTTGATCACCTAACAAGACCTGTAACCGGGACAGGATAGCTTGCCTGACAGCGCCTTGCCCATCACCTAAAAAACTTTAACGTAAAACTTTGACATTTTGCTAACGCTGACACTGGGGGTAGTACAACAGCCCTACCTGAACTTTGTTCAGGCGAGCTAAAAAGTGCTTTCACCAAAGCAAACAGCTGAGAATGAAATAAGCTAGTGTATTTAATTAGTATTCCTTGTTTTTTTTTGTTTTTCTTTGTAAAACGATTTCCTCAGGATTCTTAGTTTGCAGAAGTGAGCATTGAATGCTGATCAGACTGAGCAAAGGCAATGGCTGATCTGTGTTTATACTTCTTCTTCATGCCACAAAGCACCATTCCTTAGGGCACTGAAGTGTCTGCATGGCCAAGTGCTAAAGCCCTCCCAACAGGGATGCAGGTTTGAATCCTGCTGGAGGCAAGATTCTATCCAAACCTACGGAGCTTCATTTCACAGAGCCTTTCATAATCACCCTACCATCATCCTGATATGACTGAAATGCTGTTAAAAAGGACAAGACACTGTCAAGTCATCCAGGTAGCACAGCCCTAGTCAAATCACAGCATGGAGGAATTATGCGAGTTTTGTCTTTGTTCCTTCATATCAAAAAAAAAAAAAAAATTATGAATAAAAAGATCTACAATTTTTCTCATCTGAGGTAATTAGGTACATTTCCATGGCAAGCAAATACAGTATTCCTCAAAATTATTGAGAATTGCATTTTGGCACACAGTTGCTAGCTGTACATGTTCAACAATATTTTAAACGTGTAAAATAGGGTAACAGAACCTCTTTTTCAAGTCTGATATACAAAAATGGCAATATGATACATTTTCTTTCGTCAGTGGTAGGTAAGGATGGGCTAGGGAACACCCCTGTAAAAATATGTCCCTTGATTTCGACTGTGTTTTGCCATACTACCTTTGCTAGAAATAGACTATCTCAGGTGAAGTTTGTTTTCTTCATTGTTCAACATCATCTACATTATTAATGTTGCTTTTAATATTTTGCATAATTTAAAGTTACTTATTCCAGTTTCTGAGTCAGGGACTGGCTGTTATATTATAGGAAGAATATTCAAAGGCATCAGAAACAGCAAAAAATCTGAACTGTTAGTGATCTGAATGGAATATTTTTGGCAAGGTATTGATAATCATGTCAAAACTCATATCCCTTAAAGCATGTTTACTAAGCCTTACAAAAAATATGGTTTTGTGCTGTTTCCGGCGAGATGTATAGAATAATAAAAGCATCGTAAACGACTGCGTAATACCCCGCCACTGCAAACCTTTCATAGCTTTTTTTTCTTGATTTCCTACTTGTATATAGCTACAGGACTGGGGGCAGATAATTAACCTCCTTCTGATAAAATTTTAACCATCACTAGAAGCTATTATTGCTTTGATCATTTGTTACATGTTTCATCAAAATTCCTTTCAGTTCTGATTTTATGTATATATGCCCATGGCAGGGGCAGATAACCCTGCTGGACTAAATTCTGGTTGTAAAATAAAGTTAATGTTACTTATATCAATTCTGTGAAATTTCATAAAGATATACCAAAAATCTAATTTTATATGGATTTTTTCATGATTTTATACATGTATAGAGCCCTGTGCCAGGGCCAGATAACCCCTGGGGACAAAATTTTGATCATGACAGAAAGCTTATATTGCTTCGATAAGCTGTAGCAAGTTTCAGGAAAATCACTTTCAACACTGATTTTATACAGAATTTTTCATGATTTTATACAGGAATATAGCCCTGGGGGCAGGGACAGATAACCCCTTGGGAACAAAATTTTGACCATGACAAATAGCTTATATTGCTTCGATAAGCTGTAGCAAGTTTCAGGAAAATCACTTTCAACCCTGATTTTATACAGAATTTTTCATGATTTTATACATGTATATAGCCTCGGGGCTGGGGCATGTAACCCGGGTGGACAAAATTCTGCTTATAACTGAAAGCTTATGTTACTTCGATCATTTCTGTGAAATTTCATCAAGATATTTCAAAGTGTAAAAGAACTACAGACCAAAAACTGTTTTTAAGACCATGCCAAGGGCAATAACTCCGTAAGAAGATATCGAAATTTGCCCATTAACAATCCCAACCGAGATCTTCCCAAGACCAATGCACATGCCATGTATGAATAAAATCCGTTAATAAATACTCGTTATCGAACGGAAACGAAGTGCTCACGGACGGACGACCGGACGGACGGACAGACGTATGTACGACGGATGGACAGACACACGGACAGCCA
This sequence comes from Ctena decussata, assembly GCA_963989385.1. Taxonomy (NCBI): domain Eukaryota; kingdom Metazoa; phylum Mollusca; class Bivalvia; order Lucinida; family Lucinidae; genus Ctena; species Ctena decussata. The sequence goes on along the minus strand of OZ022510.1, from coordinate 33,925,307 downwards.
GCGGGAAAACATAATACCCCGCCACTAACGTGTGGCGGGGTATAAAAATGAATCGGAGCAGCACACCCTCTGTCAAAATTGCAATTTTCCCCAATTTCGGGCACTTTTTCAAAATGAAGTCACATGTTTGAAAGCCAGCAGCATCTACAGCTGACAAGCTCACACAAAATTCTTTTTCAGTTCGCCAACACCTTATCTCTAAATGAGAAAATCATTCAAAAATCAACTGATTTGTCATTATCTTTTCCACAAATATCGATTTTATTTGGTAGGGGTACATACATGTAATTTTCCTGTCAGGCAAAAAATATCTGGGTGGCACAATTCAAGGGGAGATAACATTTGTGACTCAAACATATGAGTAATACTGGTATGCTAGAAAGTTTACAGAGGGATTTTGTTTACTAAGTAAACAAAGATATTAAGTATATACATGATCTGTCTACTACCAGTGCTTAATTTTCACTTTGCAAAAAATTCTCAATAATTTTGAGGAATACTATATGTCACTCATATTTCTCATCCCTTCTCAAATGGAGTCGACTCTTAGAGGAGCCGCTTATTTTTTTCCTTTATGAGCAGACCCCAATGTGGAAGGGCTAAATCACCAGCAATCAGGAAGTCACAAAAGCTGTTCGCCTTTGTAACAACATTTCTGTGGAAGGCTGTCTCTCACCAATCTGGGGGTTATCTTGCATCTGCTAGTCACAGTAGAGATAAAACTGGCAGAAAAACTAGGAACAAGGAATTTGTACACCTTAAAACAGCAATTTTGTAAATTAGAAATGCTCATGCTAACAGTGCAGAATGTGATCAGACTGTTCCTCAGAAGTCTGATCAGGATCTGCCCAGTTTGCCAATAATTTTATAAAACCTCACCTTACCAAGTCACATGGCGGCGAACACTGCACAACCTCCAAACCAGAGTTGTTTTTTCAAAGAAGAGTTGATGTTGCCCACCACCCTGGTGGAGTTCCAGAAGAAGTTGCCTTTTAATGACAACCACATGGCACTCCATACTGCGGTCATGGATACGTTCCAGTGAGGTGCTTGGGGAACATCACGAAAATTGAAATACAACAAAAATAAACGTTCAACAATTGGACTGGGTTATTATTTTGCAACAATTAGTTTTCTAGCATTTTATATCTTTCAAACAGAACAGCACTTAGGGTGTATTGACACATATGCCAGGTAGATAAATCTGAGGTAGATGTATTTGCCTCCTTTTCATATGGAGCTATTCTTACAGGAAAGAATTTGCTCTCGTTAGAGAGCAAATTCTTCCCTTTAAGAATAGCTATCATTGAAGAAGGAATTTGCTTACCAGGGAAGCACATGGCCTAGTTCGAGTGCTAATTATATTGACTTAGTTTTCTGTTCCAATAATCATTCCTATCCAGCAAATTATTGCAGTTGATACAAAAATATCAGTTTACAGTATTTTCACTTTCAAATAGGTGTCCGGGAACCAGCAACTTTCTCTGTGGTCGGACTATAATCTGCTGGTTCCCAGATGCAATATAAACATGAAAATACCAGAAACTGATATTTTTGTATCAACAGCAATGATTGGCTGAATAATTTTAGGGGCTGAGGAATGGTTATTGGAACAGCAAACTATAGTTAATATACTAGGCTTCAAACTGAGTCCATATTAGTTTGTCTAGTTTGCTTTAAGTTCTCTCTCTTCTAAAAATGGTGACAAAAATATACGGTGTATCTACACAACTTTAGGTGAATATGTATACTTTCTGTGGAAGCAACTTTACCATTTTCTTTTTGCTGTTTTACCATTTTCTTTTTGCTGTCCCTTCTCTATGGGGGTCAACTCTTAAATGAAAGAATTTGCTCCTCAAAGGATTTTATCGCCCGAGGGAGCAAACAAGAAGTCACAAAAGTTGTATTCCCTTTTAGTGACTGTCAAATCACCGGGGTGTATCCATATTCCTTAATTCCAGTAAAAGCTTTGTTCACAAAGGGAAGCAACTCCAATCTGGCTACCAGCTGTGAGTTATCTTCTCTTCACATACATCATGATGCCATTCTCAGCTCTCATCACAGCGGCAACCTTCTTCTTTACATCATGTGTTGGATCTATCACAAACTGAAACCTGAAAACATAAGCGCTTTGTCACAAGAACAAGAATCGAGCGAAACTCTTCGGAAATATTATCCTACTCAAGTGTACTGGATCGACAGGATGACAGTGCATGCTTCACAATGTTGTTTTCTTACAAACTTCCAAGTATGGCCCATGTTGCTTTTTTTGGATGTGTTCTCTGCTTTTTAAGGAACTCATAGTGTGTTCCCTGCTTTTTAAGGAACTCACAGATTTTACTTGGTATGCTGACCTTGAAAACATAGTAACTCTTCCTAAAAATAGAATCTATCAAAATAACTCTTCCTAATAATAGAATCTATCAAAATAACTCTTCCTAAAAATAGAATCTTTCAAGTTAACTCTTCCTAATAATAGAATCTATCAAAATAACTCTTCCTGAAAATAGAATCTATCAAGTTAACTCTTCCTAATAATAGAATCTATCAAAATAACTCCTCCTAATAATAGAATCTTTCAAGTTCAGTCGAACATGGTAAATCAATTTAAGAGAATATTGGAAGACTTCCAATGACATTGAAAGTAGGGTCAAGTTCAAAGTCGAACCATCAGATTTTAAGTTAGGCATTAAAAATGACCTAATCTAATCACCATCATTGAATGCATTTTGCAATGTTTGACAATGCTGTGGGTTATACCATAATTAGTATGAATAATTAGAAATGTGACAGCTACAATTATAATTCTAAGATCTGAACATGTTTATTTTATCTTTTTTTCTGTTTAATATTCTGTTGTGAAAATATTCTTGCAAAATGGCTAGCTGTGCCTGCTCTTTCAGGAGCAGTCTGATCAGTCTTTGCACAGTTACATCTGTTCTAGTATCTATAATAAGGTAGTGGTCTGGTTTTGAATCCCTCAGAAGGCAAATTCTTTTCACTATGAACAGATTTCATTACACACAGTCTTTCATTATTACCCTTTCATTGGCTTGATATGACTGAAATACAACGTACTGTTGAAATGGCCATTTAACCATCAATCCTTCCATCTAGTATTTTATACGGTAAATAGCAAACAAAATAACTTACTTTTTCAGTAATTTGGCTAACACCACTTTCTCCTCATTCATGGCAAAGTGCTGACCAATACAGTTCCTGAAAAATAAAAAATTCAAAATCAGCCTTGCTACTAGAAAAGTACTGGAAAAAGTTTTGAAAATAGAACACCAAAAGTAATCACCGAACTAGAAATGTTTTTCAGAGAAAAACTGATGTCCCCCCACCAGCCCATTTTCAATCCCCCCTTATGAATAAAAAACCTGCGCAATAAAAATACTAGGCAAGTTTGGAGAAAATCCATCATCTGGTTCTAAAGATAGGCTACACAGATGACTATGTCCTTGCAAATGAGGTCAAGTCACCAAAATCTATCGGCTCTTAAAGTTGACCCAATGATGTATCCATACAAGTTTGGTGAAATTCCATCCACTGGTTCAGGAGATATAGTGAGTACAAGAAATTGTCATCTAAGTCTGCCAGTGACCTTGAAAATGAGGTCAAGGTCACCCAAATTCAATCAGCTCTAAAACTTGTCCCAATGGTGTATCCATGCAAGTTTGGTGAAATTCCATCCATTGGTTCAAGAGATATAGTGGGTACAAGAAATTGTCATCTACGCCCTCCAGTGACCTTGCAAATGAGGTCAAGGTCACCAAAATCTAATAGGCTCTCAAACCTGTCCCAATGATGTATCCATGCAAGTTTGGTGAAAGTCTATCCATTGGTCCAAGAGATATCATGGGTACAAGAAACTGTCATCTAAGTCCTCCATTGACCTTAAAAATGAGGTCAAGGTCACCAAAATCTTTTAGGCTCTCAAACCTGTCCCAATGATGTATCCATGCAAGTTTGGTGAAATTCTATCCATTGGTTCAAGAGATATCATGGGTACAAGAAACTGTCATTTAACTTCTCCTGTGACCTTAAAAATGAGGTCAAGGTCGCCAAAATCTAATCAGCTCTTAAGCTTGTCCCAATGATGTATCTATGCAAGTTCGGTGAAATTCCATCCATTGGTTCACGAAATATAGTGGTTACAAGAAATTGTCATCCAAGTCCTTCAGTGACCTTGAAAATGAGGTAAAGGTCACCAAAATCTTTTCAGCTCTTACACCTGTCCCAATGATGTATCTATGCATGTTTGGTGAAATTCCATACATTGGTTCAAGAGATATCGTGGGTACAAGAAATTGTCAGCTAAGTCCTGCAGTGACCTTGAAAATGAGATCAAGGTCACCAAAATCTAATCAGCTCTTAAACTTGTCCCAATGATATATCCATGCAAGTTTGGTGAAATTCCAGCCATTTGTTCAGGAGTTATTGTGCATACCAGAAATTTTCACGCAATTTAACTTTTCCTGTGACCTTGAAAATGAGGTCAAGGTCACCAAAATCTAATCAGCTCTTAAGCTTGTCCCAATGATATATCCATGCAAGTTTGGTGAAATTTCATCCATTGGTTCAGGAGATATTGTGCATACAATAAATTTTCATGCAATTTACCTTCTCCTGTGACCTTGAAAATGAGGTCAAGGTCACCAAAATCTAATCAGCTCTTAACCTTGTCCCAATGATATATCCATGCAAGTTTGGTGAAATTCCATCCATTGGTTCAAGAGATATCGCGCATACAAAAATCTGTCACGCCGACGCACCGGGATCCGCACTGAAAACAATATGTCCCCCTCACCTTTGGTGGGGGGACATAATTCCACAAATGGGGTGTCAAGCCTGTCTGCACATTGTCAGAACATAGAGCTAAAGCAGAAAACTTCAGACAATGTACACCGCCGATGACACCTGAAAAGTAATACCTATGCCTCACTTCTGCTAGTCGCAGGCCAGACAAAGATGAAACAGTTGAGCCGCGACACGACAAAACCAACAATGTGGTTGTGCGCCCAGCGCAGACTCAGATCAACCTGGACATTCGCCTAGTCTGATCAGAGTCTTCCCTAAGCGCTTAAAGGTTAGCTAAGGGTCTTAGCTACCTTCATGCGGATGGCGAAGACTCTGATCAGACTGGGCGGATGCCCAGGCTGATCTGAGTCTGCGCTGGGTGCACAACCATTTTGTTGGTTTTCTCGCGTCACGGCTCAGTTTGGTTTTACAATGCAGGACTGTGTCCAAAAGATGCAAATGGGAAGGCAAATAGTGTAGACCCTGATCGAGCAACAGTCTGATTTGGGTCTGCCCTGTTTGCTCAAACGTATATGGCCAAATACTTGGAATATTTATGAGTCCTAACAAGTTGCATAAAAAGCAGACAGTTTCCATAAAAAGCAAAATCATATCAGTCTGCATGTCTGCAAAGTCTGATCAGAGTCCTCCTGTTATCAATGGCGAATGCCATGGATCTATAGGAAGCAAGAGGGCCAAAAACCACAAGTCACTGTTGTGTGGCTCAGAGACGTCATATTACTTGATGCTAAAATGTTTGCAATGTATTTATTTCAGGGTATATTAATGAAAGTGACTTACAGTATACCCATATGATACAGAGGGCCTCTAACCCCAACAGCCACTAGGCTATGGGAAACCTTTACCTACATGATCCAGTTATATCTATACAATATTTTTTGTTTTGCTACATTCTTCTGGACTATCATTTAACATTTTGACCTTTTGACAAAAGATCTCAATTTCAAATAGTTCCTTAGGCACTTAAATGCCTTGAATATTTCTGTTTTCCAAGACATTGCAATAATTTTGCTATAAGACAGTGTTTTAACCTCCCTATAGAATGACCCAAATATCTACATTAACCTTGAGTAGTTCTACTATGTGGTGATTTTCACTCCTCCAAAACAGCTCCAAAAATCTAGGTCTGTCTTAGCTCTAGATTTGTGAGGCTGTTTTGAAAGGGAAAACCTATCTTATAACCTAATTAATAGTGTACCTTGGTCCAGCTGAGAAAGGCACAAACTGGTAAGGGTCCATGTTAGCCACATTTTCTTTAGAGAACCTCTCAGGAATATACTCCATTGGGTTTTCCCATACGTGTTTGTTATGATGGAGACCATAAATGTGTAGGGAGACAGTGGTTCCCGCTGAAACATAACAAATAAGAGGTAACTAGGGAGGAAGACAATTTATCAGAGAAGATCTACTACGTCCATCTTAATGGTACCATTTATATAATTTATATATACACCATATTTCTTCTACTAAACTCCCGAGGGGACTTGCAATTCACGAGTCTGAAAAATTGTATTATTAGTATAAAATTCGAACCAAAAATATTACAATGAGGATTTTGGCCACTTTTTCCTTTCCCAGAAAAAATGACAGGGACATTAGTGAGGGGGAATTTATTAGAAGAAAGACAGTATGTGAGGAATGCTCTAGACAAGATCAAGCTCTGTTCATCCATAGATACCAGTTTCTTTCGAAGATATTGATGTAGGCAAACTCTACTTTCTATGAATACTTGCATACTTGTGACCATTTATATGTAAATCGAAGTTGTATGTAAACTCTCTTTACAAGCTTGCGTAAACTCTCTGTATTAATACCTGGAAACTTGTGACCATTTATTACAAAGCTGTGTGTAAACTCTGTATTAATACCTGGAAACTTGTGGCCATTTATTTCAAAGCTGTGTGTAAATTCTCTCTGTATAAAAGGCACAGGACAATGATCTCTCATCCCTTCTTTAATACACATTGTTAGATAGTCCATCTTTGATACATCATCCCTGGAAAAAAGGAATGGGTTGACAATCAACTCAATTTGAGCCATGACACAAGAAAACCAACAAAGTGGCATCAGCTCAGTCTGATTAGAGTCTTTGCTGTTGGCACTGACGTAGCTAAGACACTTAGCTAACCTTTACGTGCACAGCAGGGCTACAGAAATCCGAATTTTTGTCGGTTCTGACTGAATTTGAGTTAAAAAAAAACTATTCAGATGTCATAAGGCATGTTTTTTTCGGTCTGAAAAAACACAATTTGCAGATGTATGATGACATAATTACTTGGACTTTATTGGATTAATAATATGACATGGCTAAAATCCAGGTAATTATGTCATCATACATCGCAAATTGTGTTTTTTCGGACCGAAAAAAATGTGCCTTATGCCAACTGAATCGGTTTTTCGAACTCAAAATCGGTCCGGACCGACAAAAAATCGGATTTCTGTAGCCCTGCTCCAGTGTAGTCATTAGTTTTCGTGACTTTTTTGGATTGTGGAATACACAGTGTAGTCATTAGTTTTCGTGTCTAGTTTGGATTCGTATGATGTCATCGGCCGTCCAGAGGATTTGGATTTCAAAATTTCTGTAGCCCTGGTGCACAGGGAAGACTCTGATCAGACTGGGCAGATGCCCAGGCTGATCTGAGTCTATGCTGGGCGCACATGCCACTTTGTTGGTTTTCACGTGATGTGGCCCATTTCTTCTTTGCTTGAACTTTTCTCATTTTAATTTTCTATGAATTATGACCACATAACTATTATGAAGCAATAAATGTATGATATGGAAATGCCCCTGTTCCGCCCCAAGAAAACTAATTTTGCAAGTTATATTTTGATACTAAAAATGCATATATGAGCCAAAACACAACACAAGAATTCCGCGGAATACTATGTCGCACCTGCATTGCTCTTCCACAGTAGTAAAGACTATAATTAAAAAGAATGTGTATGAGAAATGGACAACCAGAGGACCAATGGTCCTGTAGCTCACCTGACACTTGATCCTGGTATATATTTTAATGCTTTTATACATGTATATAGCACCAGGGCAGGGGCAGATGACCCCGCTCCCTTGAGGATTAATGTTGAGTCCCAATTATATATACCAAGCAACAAGGTCACTGGGCCTTTGTTTCTGGACAAAGATTTCTGAAGGGTTTTTATCATATATGGGTGTGGCGGCCACCATGTTCATGTGACCATGACCATCTGAACAAACTTTGATTCCTTTGACCCAGTATTAAAGCTCCATATGAAATATAGTAATCATTTGAATAAACTATGATGGGCCTGAGTGCCCAATGCTACATACCGGTACCAAGTTTCAAGGTTATAGGCCTTTCGGTTCTCGAGAAAAAGACGTTTGAAGAGTTTTTACCATATATGGGCATGGTGGCCATCTTGGTCAAGTGACCAAGACCATCTGAACAAACTATGGTTCCTTTAAGCCGGTGAAGCTCCATATGAAATATGGCTTCATTTGACCCTAGTGGCCTCTGAGAAGATGTTTGAAAATGTTGACGGGTGACACAATCTCAATGACCATGTACAAAAGACAATGAATGACCTTGACCTTTAACAACAAAATATCTTCATCTGGTCATTTAGTCAACCATATATACCAAATATTGCACCTTAGACTTAAATAGTTTCTGAAAAATCCACTGTTTAAGCATTTTCCCATATAAAAGCCTACATAATGTACCAAAGTTGACAGTGTCATAAATTAGGTCAAGGTCAACGCATGATCATTTGTATAAACTATGATGGATTGAGTGCCCAAAGCTACATACCAAGTTTCAAGGTCATACGCCTTTTGGTTCTGGAGAAGAAGATTTTGAAGGATTTTTACCATATACGGGCATGGCGGCCATCTTGGTCAAGACCCCAAGAACAAACTTTTATTCCCTGATCACACTTAGACTCCATATGAAATTTTGCTTCAATCAGACCAGTGGTTTCAGGGGAGAAGATGTTTTGAAAATCTTGATGATGGACAGACCGACAAAATGACCTTGACCTTCAGTGACAAAAAGTTTTCCCATATAAAGGCCTAACATACCAAAGTTGACCATGTCGTCAATTAGGTCAAGGTCAATGCAAGGTCATCATTTGTATAAACTATGATGGGCCTGCATGCCCGATGCTACATACCAAGTTTGAAGGTCATAGGCCTTTTGGTTCTAGAGAAGAAGATTTTTGAAGGGTTTCTACCATATATGGGCATGGCGGACATCTTGGTCATGTCACCCAGACCCCGGGTATAAACTTTCGTTCCCCTATCCCACTGAGACAACATATGAAATTTGGCTTCAATCTCCCCAGTGGTTTCAGAGGAGAAGATGTTTGAAAATCTTGATGACAGACAGACCGACAAAATGACCTTGACCTTCAGTGACATAATATCTTCATCTGGTCATTCAGTTGACCATATATACCACATATTGTACCTTAGACTTAGTTAGTTCCTGAGAAATCCACTATAAAAGCGTTTTCCCATATAAAAGCCTAACATACCGAAGTTGATCATGCCGTAAATTAGGTCAAGGTCAGTGCAAGGTCATCATTTGTATAAACTATGATGGGCCCGCATGCCCAAAGCTACATACCAAGTTTCAAGGTCAAAGACCTTTTGGTTCTGGAGAAGAAGATTTTTGAAGGATTTTTACCATATATGGGCATAGCGGCCATCTTGGTCATGTCACCCAGACCCCGGGTACAAACTTTCGTTCCCCCATCCCACTGAGACTCCAAATAAAATTTGGCTTCAATCTCCCCTGTGGTTTCAGAGGAGAAGATGTTTGAAAATCTTGATGACAGATGGTCTGACAGAATGACCTTGACCTTTAAAGACATGATATCTTCATCTGGTCATTTGTTTGACCATGTATACAACATATTGTACCTTAGACTTAAATAGATTCTGAGAAATCCACTGTTTAAGCGTTTTTGACCATGCCGTAAATGAGGTCAAGGTCAATGCAAGGTCATCATATGTATAAACTATGTTGGGCCCGCATGCCCGATGATACATACCAAGTTTCAAGGTCATAGGTCTTTTGGTACTGGAGAAGAAGATTTTTGAAGGGTTTTTACCATATATGGGCATGGAGGCCATCTTGGTCATGTGACCCAGACCCCGGGTACAAACTTTCGTTCCCCCATCCCACTAAGACTCCATATGAAATTTGGCTTCAATCAGACTAGTGGTTTCAGAGGAGATGTTTGAAAATCTTGACGACGGATGGTCCAATGAAATGACCTTGACCTTTAGTGACATAATATCTTCATCTGGTCATTTAGTTGACCATGTATACCAAGTGTTGTACCTTAGACTTAAATAGTTTCTGAGAAATCCACTGTTTAAGCGTTTTCCAATATAAAAGCCTAATGTCCCAAAGTTGACAATGCCGTTAATAAGGTCAAGGTCAATGCAAGGTCATCATTTGTATAAACTATGATGGGCCTGCATGCCTGATGCTACATACCAAGTTACAAGGTCATAGGCCTTTTGGTTCTTGAGAAGAAGATTTTTGAAGGGTTTTTACCATATATGGGCATGGCAGCCATCTTGGTCATGTGACCCAGACACAGGGTATAAACTTTCGTTCCCCCATCCGACTGAGACTCCATATGAAGTTTGGCTTTAATTGGCCCAGTGGTTTCAGAGGAGAAGATGTTTGAAAATCTTGACGACGGATGGTCCGACGGAATGACCTTGACCTTTAGTGACATAATATCTTCATCTGGTCATTTAGTTGACCATGTATACCAAGTATTATACCTTAGACTTAAATAGTTTCTGAGAAATCAACTGTTTAAGCGTTTTCCCATATAAAAGCCTAACATACGAAGTTGACCATGCCGTAAATTAGGTCAAGGTCAACGCAAGGTCATGATTTGTATACACTATGATGGGCCCGCATGCCCAATACTACATACCAAGTATCAAGGTCATAGGCCTTTTGGTTCTGGAGAAGAATATTTTTGAAGGGTTTTTACCATATATGGGTGTGGCGGCCATCTTGGTCATGTGACCCAGACCCAGGGTATAAACTTTAATCCCCCCATCCCACTGAGACTCCATATGAAGTTTGGCTTTAATCGACCCAGTGGTTTCAGAGGAGAAGATGTTTGAAAATCTTGACGACGGATGGTCCGACGGAATGACCTTGACCTTTAGTGACATAATATCTTCATCTGGTCATTTAGTCGACCATGTATACCAAGTATTGTACCTTAGACTTAAATAGTTTCTGAGAAATCCACTGTTTAAGCGTTTTCCCATATAAAAGCCTAACGTACCAAAGTTGACAATGCCGTAAATTAGGTCAAGGTCAACGCAAGGTCATGATTTGTACAAACTATGATGGGCTCGCATGCCCGATACTACATACCAAGTATCAAGGTCATAGGCCTTTTGGTTCTGGAGAAGAAGATTTTTGAAGGGTTTTTACCATATATGGGGGTGGCGGCCATCTTGGTCATGTGACCCAGATACCCCGAACAAACTTTCGTTCCCCCAACCCATGGAGGCTCCATATAAAATTTGGCTTTGATCGGCCCAGCGGTTTTGGAGAAGAAGACCTTTGAAAATGGTGGACGGACGGATGACGGACGACGTACGACGGACGGACGGACTACGGAGCATTGCCATACTAAAAGCTCACCTTTGAGCCTTCGGCTCAGGTGAGCTAAAAATGATAGGGTCAACATAATTTTGGATGTAAAATTTTACTAAGTCAGAATAGCATAAAATAAAGGTCAAAGGTAGGAATAATTGCAACATCCATCATGAACATTCAAAAGAAAAACTACACCAGATGTGATGACTATAGGTATCATACTTCCAGACAAAAGGACTAAAATTCTACGCCCGACACAATTTTGGGTGTAAAATTTTGCAAAGTCAGCAAAGCATGAAATATGTGTCAAAAGTAAATTAATTGCAACAGCACTCAAGAACATTCTAAGAAAAAACTTGATGCCAGGTTTGATGATTCTAGGTATCATAGTTTGTGAGAAATGGACTTAAACACTAGCATCAACATAATTTTGAATGAAAAATTTACGAAGCAAACAGAGCATGGAATATAGGTCAAGGTAAAAATAAGAGCAACAGCCCTCGAGAACATTCTCAGAAGAAGCTTTATGCCAGGTTTGATGCTTGTAGGTATCATAGTTTGCGAGAAATGGACTTAAACACAAGGGTCAATATAAATGTTGACAGACAGTTTTACGAAGTCAGCAGAGCATGAAATATAGGTCAAAGGTAAAAATAAGAGCAACAGTCCTCAAGAGCATTCTTAGAAGAAGCTTTATGCCAGGTTTGATGATTGTAGATATCATAGTTTGCGAGAAATGGACTTAAACCCTAGGGTCAACACTAGGGTCGACGTAATTGTTGATGGACAGTTTTACAAAGTCAGCAGATCATAAAAAGCAGGTCAAAGGTAAAAATAAAAGCTACAGCACTCGAGAACATTCTAAGAAGAAGCTTTATGCCAGGTTTGATGATTGTAGGTATTATAGTTTGCGAGAAATGGACTTAACACTAGGGTTGACGCTACGGTCGACGTAATTGTTGACGGACGGACGGACGGACGTACGGAATGACTGACGGACGGACGGACGGAAAAGTAAACTCCTATATCGCACCTTGCTAAAGCAGGTGCGAGAAATGGACTTAACACTAGGGTCGACGCTAGGGTCGACGTAATTGTTGACGGACGGACGGACGTACGGACGGACGGACGGACGGACGGAATGACTGACAGACGGACGGAAAAGTGAACTCCTATATCGCACCTTGCTAAAGCAGGTGCGACAAAAACCTACAAAGTGGCATGTGCGGCAAGGGAAGACTCAGATCAGCCTGGGCATCCACCCACTGCAGTCTGATCAGTCTTCGCTTTGGGCATAAAGTTTAACTAGGTGTCTATGCTAGCTCCATGCAGACAGCCAAGACTCTGCCACTTTGCTGGTTTTGTCATGTCGAAATCATATATCAAATTTCCGATCTACAGTGTAACAGCAAGAACAAAAAAAGACAGTTGCTGCATCAAATATTTGTTTTATCTTGGGCATACTCATACCCCAAGCTGATAGTGACAAAAACAAATTTGGCTCCTTTTGCAGTAATCAAAACATAGCAGCCCTGCCTCCAGCACGTTTGAGCCATGACACGAGAAAACCAACAATGTGGTTGTGCACCCAGCGCAGACTCAGATCAGCCTGGGCATATGCCAAGTCTGATCAGAGTCTTTGCTGTCCGCACGAAGGTAGCTCAGTCCCTTTAAGCACTTAGCGAAGAGTCTGACCAGACTGGGCTGATACCCAGGCTGATCTGAGTCTGCGCAGGGCACACAACCACATTGCTGGTTTTCTCTTGTCGCTGCTCATTTCATTTCTTACCATGAAAATATTATATGTGCTGAAATAGGGACTTTATTTTTACAATAAATCTTTAATTACAAAACTTGCAGTTTTGGGGACATATTTTAGTTTGATCTGATTTTTTTTTCTGTCATTGAACTTGCAAACATGAGTGGATGGGATAACTGAAGAGGCTTTGCACATTACACATCCTGTTAGCAGTGCTGTCCCATTAAATAGCATACCACAAAATCCTATCATAAAGAGCTTTCAAAAGCTTTTGTAACTTTTATTTAATGAAAATTCTTTATTTTTTTTTTCTTGTAGTTTTATTACGGCAGCTCTAATGACAGATGGGCTTACATATTTTACGGAAGCGTTTATGGAAATTTTCCTTACAATTGTAATCAATCTCCACTGCATCCAGAGTTCAGGATTAACTCTTCTGGCACCATCGTGGCCCAGATGCGACTCTTAGGCAGAGTGCCATAGTCACTTTAATGCCACCAGCACACTCCTGTTAAATAACTCCATTTTACAACATTACCAAGGGAAATGATTCAAAGTCTAAGACCAGATTATGGCAAACAAAGATTTTTTTCATGAGAAAAACAAAATTTGGCTGTTGTTGATGGAATTTAGAGACTTTCAAGGGTTTTATTTACCAAAAACACCCAATATTTAGTTACCTTGTAAATTAAAGGACAAGGTTCACGAAGAGACAAAATCGGCCCTGTCTCAGAAATTGATGAAATTTTACTATATCATATTTATATGTTTCCTGTGATTGAAAATGGATTTTTTAAGTCTCCCTTGTTATTTACGCAATTGTGACGTCATTAAAATACCCTACCCACCGCGATGTATTTAATGATTTTATGACGTTAACGACGTTATTCAACTTATAAGTTTGCTGTGTAGCGCTTTTCCGTTTGCTCTGTGTTGCCACTCTTTAACGAGGTCGATTAGATGTTGCTATTTCTTTTCTGTGGGAGCTCGTATGTATATGTTAATCTTTATAATTAACCTCACCCCCCCAACACACACACACCACCACAACCAACTCCCCCCCCCCCCCCCCCCCCGCCACCCGCGTTTGTCCTGCGTGAAGGTATTCGGGTGAATCACAGTATTGTGGCTTTTTCCAACTGCAGCATGTTATATCAGCATACAAGACCCAGAAATGGCTGCAAATTTAAAACTTTGTATCTGCCATGTGCATCTGTGATTGTACTACCTGTAGCCAAAACAAGAAATTGCAGACACCACTATTAAATTTTTACCAGCTCTTGAAGCACCATAAAAGTGGCCTTTTTTCACCGTTATAAGTTGCACTTTAAAAAATACTATTTTTTGATGAAATATTTCTGTACAATGCAGTAAGAAACCAATAGATGTTGGCATTAAATCACGTAGAAAATTCTTTTAAAAAATGTTTGGTATGTACATTTTGATTTTCTGTCAAATATTGCTCAAGATATCGCCGAATTCATGGAAGTAGTACTTCGTTATACGATTGAGGTTTTCACAACACAGGCTCTTGTTACACTCATAAAAATCATAGAAGATTTTAATCAATTCTACATAATTTCCTTCTAGGAAGTGGCCATGAGATTGCCCAGTTTGTAGAAGTAAGGATTTTTGACAATTCTGATCGACCTTAGAAATGACAGCACAGTGAAGTCAAAACAATGCCTACTGAAAAATCTGGTAGTGTCCGTAACCAGGCAATTTATTTTCGCTTTTAAAAGTGTTTTTTGCAGTGAAATGAACTTTCTCATCTGTAGTTGCATTCAAAAAGTTAAGAACAACAAAAATTTTAATTACATTTTTTATAACATCTTCTCTATCATAAGATAAGTGGTTACGGACACTACGAAAAACATGTAGGGTCCGTAACCTGAAAATGAGTACCTTCATTTAAGGTGAAATATTGCAGCTGTTTTGGCTTTTAACTATAAAACATTCATGTCAGTGACTCTGACTGGTATTGAACTGTATCAAAATGTTTAAATCATGTGATGCTACATAACCTGTACTACACATTAACTGAGTAAATGTCGGTAAATAATTAGTGAATCTGTTTCATTTTCCTCATGTTAAAGAACTCACAGAAGGAGTTTCGAAAAATACATATCAAGCAAGTCTGTTTCTACCGAAGGATATGGTGAGAATTTCGGTAGTTCTAGTTG
Source organism: Ctena decussata (assembly GCA_963989385.1). Lineage (NCBI taxonomy): Eukaryota > Metazoa > Mollusca > Bivalvia > Lucinida > Lucinidae > Ctena > Ctena decussata. Next base: position 33,909,921 of record OZ022510.1, on the reverse strand, counting down.
GAATTGTAGTTCTGAAGGAAGGTTAAGGTTTTGGAAACTGAATTGAGAACCAATTTTATGTAGTGTCCGTAACCTTAATGATTATATAAACATATTCCTTGCTTTTAAGAATTAGCAAGCTTCACTTCCAAAAAAACAAATATTTTCTGGTAGATTCAGTTGTATTACATCACAAAGTAATACTCTGAGCATCAAAGACTGCTTTATCTGTTCTTATGCACTATATTGCAATATGTATTGATATTAAAGAGGTATTTTATAAGCAGTGACTGTTTTTTTTTTCAGATTCCTGAGAGTAAATATGGACATTAATGGCAGCGTTACCTTTCAGTGTAAATTATAAAACTACCTAATGGTATTCCCACTGCATGCCTTAAGTCATGCCTGAAAAAATAGTAAACAGTTACATAGCCTCAGAGTGGTTATGGACACTACAAATCAATGTTTTATGACTTTGCATATTATTTTGTTTGAGTCCAAGTTGCTGTTGTTAGGTATGCTGTAGTTTTGATTGCTTCCATACTAGAATATATACTCTTTATGTTGAAGACAAATCAGTCATCTATAAAAGTCAATACATGTATATGCAAATTATCCATAAGTCATACTTTCTGATAAGACTCCTGGAGTCTTCTTACTAGATACATGTAGATCATAAAATTCTTTGTAGGGTGAATCTCAGTAGTGATGTTGTTGATGGATACATTAGATTGCCTTGCATCACCATTGTGTTTTAAACGATATTTGACATCAATTAAACTAACATTTATAACGCTCATTCTGTGAAATTGAAATAAACAATTGGGCTTGGGGCGGGCCATAATTAAACTAGAATTGCCTTTGAGCATGCAGACACTGTGCTATGAGCCATGGTTATGGCAATGACAGATAATGGCATTTTTGTCGCACCTGCTTTAGCAAGGTGCGATATAGGCGTCCGGTTTTCCGTCCGTCATTCCGTCCGTCCGTCCATCCGTCCATCAGTCTGTTCACATTTACGTCAACCCTGGCGTTAAAGATTTGTACAGTTAATTTCTCCAAAACCACTGCAGCCATGGTTCTCAAATTTCATATGGAGCATGATCAGACTACAGGGCTTCAGATTACACAAATTCAGCCTGGTCGAGAATTCAAGATGGCCGCCTGTTACTAAAAATAGCAAAACAACATAATTAACATTTTCTCTAGAACCACTAGGTATATTTGGCTGAAACTTTGCGTGGAACATCAATAGGACCTCCTTTTTGAAAATTACTAAAATGAAAAAAATCTGTAGCGGAATTAGGTCACAGTGACCTATTTTTAGTTTACGAGTCTCAATTTTGCTTGAGTGCCGATAAATCATTAAACACTGAGTGGATTTTGCTCAGATTTAATCAGAATGATTCTTGAAAGGAGTTTTTCTCTCTTTTTTTTCACATTTATGGGAATGTATAATTCAAGATGGCCGCCACTGTCATTACTGAAAATAGCAAAAACATGAAAATGACTATATTTCAGGAGCCCCTGAATGGATTTGGACCAATTTTGTGTCAGAATGATCCTCGCATATAGCTATTTCGGTTTTGGGCAAATTGGCCATCCAAGATGGCTGCCATTCACCGTTACTAAAAGTAGCACAAACATGAAAATGGCAGTACCTTAAGAACCATTGGGTGGATTTTGACAAAATTTGTGTCAGAATAATGCCAGAAACTATTTTGTTTTCTTTTTATTCTCAATTCTTCTCAACATCATCTCTGCTACTGTGGAAATGCATTGCAGGTGTGACATAGCATTCCGCGGAATTCTTGTGTTATTAAGCAGGGAAGTTTAATCCTAAAAGGGGCCATACAGACAAATGATGCACTGACTTTATCACTTGTTCACGAAAGTAAGATCCAGAGAAAATGATGAAAGGGGTAATTTTTATGCAACATTTCAACTTTTAAGTCAGTTTTAGGGGTAAAAATGGTGCTTCCAGAGAATAACTGTTTGAATCTCCTGTAACTAAGAGCTTCTGAATGAAAACTGAGTTTCAGAATTTGCATTGTTCTATTATTTTAACAAGTGTAGTGATTGTAGGGTACGTAACCTGTCCTTTTAAAGGAATGAAGACACAAGTGATTTGTCCTTCTCTCTGCATCAGTTATAGAAAACCCTCAAGATGTTGTAAAAACTCAATAAATCCTATTCTAAAACCATCTACATTAAGCTATTAATGGCTTGATGTTTTTATGCTTTAATCGAAATTTGTATATTTGACAACTCAAACATTAAGAATACCTGTCGAACTTAAAACAAAACATTTTATGCTTTTTTTTTTGCTCTGGAATGATCTCAGTGATAAATTCAAGAATTACATATGACTCATGCTAATAAAGTGCATATATTGGTGGTATTTCATAAAATTATATATTTAGTATAGTATTGTAGAGTCCGTAACCAGCCTGTTAACAATGATATTTTGTAAAAAAAATATCCTCAAAACTAAATGGACAAATATTTCTCTTCTGTTGGTGATAAGGACTCTCGAATGTTGCTGAAATAGATCTTAATTTATTTCTAATTTGAAATTTATAAAAGAACAGCAAATGTTAAGCGATCAAATTTGTGTCTTAATGAGTATGATAATGTATCTTCTTTTAGTTCATATTCTGAGATTTATGATTTCAACAAAAAGTCACTTGTTCAATAACTTCAAGCTTCTTGTCATGTTTAAAATATTTTTTGTTCATTGTTATAGGCTCACTGCAATTTTTCTGGTTGGTTATACACCACTTGTAGTGTCCGTAACCATTTTTACCCAGTGGCACAAAAAGCTGAAAAATATATATTGATAGACTTCACATGAACAAACCCTGGTAGTTATGTAAACTAGAGGTACTAAACATTAGAAAATTCATGTTTTCATAATAATTCTGAAAAGTTCATTTTTCACCTCTAAGTGCAACCCATGTGGCCATAATACTGTGATTCACCCGATTACATGTAATACTGACAGTTGAAGAGCTTGGACAGTCTGTGTACTATCATATTTGATAAGGCATTATTTTTTCTGAGTCCGATGTAAGTTTTTGTTTAGAATTTTGTCCGCAAAACAAAATTTTGTTACATGTACTTACATTTTATTTTGCGGACGAAATGCGAAGCGCAAACTAATTCCGACAAAACTGCTGTTTGTCATTCATGACAATTTCTTTATGTTTTTATCAGATTAGATTTGCAGTTCTGATGTAATAATAATAATAATAAACAGAGATGATATTCTTTTCTATGTCGTTATCCGTCAAAATTCGGCACATACCTAAGTGCTTGTGGACGGATGATGGTGCCGGGTACTTTTCAGTGTCAAGGAGTCCGACTAATTTGGTAAACAGTGGAGCAAGGGCCTACTGTGCATGAGGTAGGTGCGGGTGCGGATATTTCAGACATTATATTCTCCCATAGCATGTATTTTCTTTCTCCATCTCTCTGGATGACGGCTCGATGTATACAATGTAGACTGAAATATTTCAGGAAGCGGAAATCCCTGGGGTTCCACTACACACAATCTATCAATATTATTCTCTATACATGCTGATATGACAAATACTGTTGAAACGGACATAAAATCAAAAGTTATCCATCCATCTTATGCGAGACTAAATTCTGACCTGATGCACAGTAACCACCCCACAAAAATTTATCACTAGCAATTCAACGAGGGATCATAGATTTAAGAGCGTTTTATTTTTTTTTCCCACTAAAATAATTGCTTAAATATTCTTTTATAGTAAAAAGTGAAATGCACTTTTTTTCATTTGAAGTTTTTGTCATCTACATGTGAATAAATAAATTATATCGAACTCAAAGCCTCTTCATTGAATACGAGAGAACAAGGTCAGACTCGGTGCCAGGATGCGCATCTGATGGATCTGGGGAGCGGGGTATGGAAGGATGGATGATTGCGATTTTAAATCCTTTTTAACCGTATTTCAGTCATATCAGGACGATGGGAGGGTATAATGAAAGACTGTGTGCAATACAACCTTGTTTACGGTTGGAAAGATTTCTGCATCCAGCGGACCTCGAATCTGTCATCGCTTAATCATCAGGCCATGCGCTTAACCTACTGGGCTACTTGTTGGGGTTGGGAGCTGTTTTTCGGGGTGAGAGGTATGTAAGAGGCGGGGAGGCAGATTATCACTGTTTATGCGTGTATACAAAAAACAACTTCTTTTCAGCTCATTAATTATATAAATTGCTGTTTATTTTATTGACCACTTTCCCTTTTTTGTCCTCTGCTTTTACAAAGAACAGCGAGTGGACACAGTATTCACCTTTCCGTAGTTCCATATCCCCTTCCCCCAATCCACCCTCCTCCCTTTTGACAGACGGTACTTAAATACACCTCCTGCAGCTTGTCATGAATCAGTCTGGAATTTTGCAGGCTTCTGGTCTGCAAATTCCCATGTGAGTTGGGTGTTATGGTTCCACCTTTTACCTTTTTTGCTTTTGCAAACGGGCATCAGAAAACGAACCTAGCAGGTGCCTTATTTACGCCATTTCTTTTACCGATTTCATATTTGCATTTATCATTCTGGAACTCACTTCACATACTTCTTTTACATGCGAAAAGGAGCCCCGGAAGCCCAGTGGGTAAAGCTCTGGCCTACTGATCTAGCGGACCGGGTTCGAATCCCGCTTGAGGCGAGAATCTCTCCTACCGTAAACGGGGTTCCATTGCACATAGCCTTTCATTATCATAATGCCATCGTCTTGATACAACTGAAATACTGTTGAAAAGGACGTAATATCACAAGTCGTCCATCCATCTATCAATTTACATGCACAGTAAATATGCATATTATGGTTAGTGGAATAATGGTTGGAGATTTTTATCACTTTTCTGGCTTTGCAAATTTAATTGCTTTCTCACCCGCAACATTGCTTCTTTTGCTATTCAGTGGACCCCCTTACACCCTACTCAAAATTCTGAAAAAATGCTATATTTGGGTCAGTAAAACAGAGCCGCAAATCCTTCTAGCTTATTTCAGACATGGGTGCCAAGCTGGCAGGTGTGTGCTCCCATCTTCCCACTCGTCCGGAGGGTTTGGAAGTGAAAGCCGTTTTCCCCGTAGATCAATGTTTCTCGTCGAATTCGCTGAGTTTAGTTTAGGCGGAAGAAGCTAAAATACCGTATTAATCCTAATAAACACCCCTGTTCTAATAAACGCCTCCTTCAATAATGTTATATTTTCTTGCATGAAAACCTTGTTACTTCTCTAGATTAGGTAGAACTTTGATATGGGGTCCACTCTTGAAGGAAAGAATTGCTCCTAGAAGAGCAAGTTTTTTCCTTTAAGAGTTGAACCCCACCCCTACTGAGAAGGGAGCCAAACATTTAGAGAATACTCTTTAACCAAACTACTTTTTATTAGAGGTATTTTGCTGATTTATAACAATTTCGCCCCCCCCACACACACACACACACTTTCGTAAATTGCAACGGCCCCGGGACGTTAATATGATTTATACGACCAATTAACATTGAATAATCAGCTGTTTCTCACGGCACGGTACTCTCTGCCAATGACGTCACCCAACGCTACATTGTGACGTAAGAAACCGTGACGTTACAACTTGGTGCGTCTTTCTCAGTTATTTGTCATTGTCGCGTAAATTTCGGAAGCGGTGGTTTCTCTCTACTGAAAACAGCGATTTCATCGGCTTTTGGAATGACATATCATAAACATTTCTTTTCTGCTGATCACTTTTTATATTGGCTTGATGGAATCAGTTCCTGTCTGATTATATTCACCCCAAAACCAAACGAACATCGGCAGCGTTAGTAGAAAAGAACGCAGAGGCACATTTACATTTTGTTTTTATTAGACCATGAAGTCCCAACTTCGACACCTTTAAATTTTTACGAGATATTCTTCATTCATTTAAGAGTCATCCTGCGAAATATTAAGGTGTCGCAAAAGGGACTTCATATTTTTCAACTGCATTTTAAATGTGCAAATATGAAAAAATGACAAATTTCAGGCGTTAGGTGGTCCGATTGGATAGAGCTTTATCACACCCAAGGCAATTCTGGTAAACGTTTCATGGGTAGTTGTGGAGACAAACTATTGTAGAATATAAAAACGTACAAAATGAAACAAATTTCACATATTGCTAAAATGGGAATTTACAGGGCCAAAATGTAGGATTCGTGAATTCAGCCCTTTGGCACTGGCAAGTGCATATCTACAAAACTTGGCGCAAAAAGAGCTAACAAACTATATACCATTCTACATCATCACGACCCTGTAATATGCTGTCAATTTCCTCTTGACATTTCTTCTGATATTCAGGATGTGTCGCCAAGGCATAAAGTATCCAAGATATGGCACTGGCTGTTGTATCATGACCTGAACAAGTCCAAAAAGCCTCATCATTAAACAGTTCATAACAACATTGAAGGTGAATAGGTACATTTACATTGGAAGCAACTCTGACAATTTC